>CM076579.1:676468142-676880388 GCA_034641835.2 Pinus albicaulis
CTAGTAAAGACAAAGGAAAGAAGCCTGATATTGATCTCTGGATCTGAAAAGCACCTGAGAAGAAGGAAGGATTCAATTTACAGCGCGAAAAATAAACCTTCTTCGAAGTGAAAAAGGGCTTCGCAAAAGTAGGCACCTCATCAATAAAGGAAATATATAGGCATGGTTGGAGTAGAAGAAGATATATATCCCTTCCTACAAGCTTGCATCAAAATATTGCATAATAAGAAGGCATTCAAGAACCTCCAAGCATTGATAGAGAACTTCGCAGATAAAGAAAAACCCTGGATGGATCAGAAGGTTGTTAACAAGATCTATAAGAACAAAAGAAGAACTGGCATTAGAGGAATTTTGAGGTCTAAAATGGGCCTCCTAAGGAAAATGTACAATCAAAATTAGTTTTATGAGAACCAATCACATTTTAGGGGATGACATCATCCCTAACGGTTGAGGTGGCATTGCTTGAGTTAAAGGTACTTACTTGTCACATTCTCAATGGTGTATAAAAACTCATAGTTAACCATGGTAGTGCTCTAAGTACTTTTAAAGTCAAATTAAAGTACTCATAATAAATATCATTTCACACTTTATATTATATTATATATTATATTATTGTCATTTCATATTTCTTGAAAGAAACAATGCATATCCCTACACATTTTTTATATTATGTTATTTTTATATAGTATATTAATTATATGTAATTATACAATTTAAATAATATAAATTTTAGTTAATAGCATATAATATAATTAAGAATTTATAAATTTATATTTATATTTTATTTTAAGTTATTTAAGTACAAAAGACAAATGCATTAGTTGTTCAATGATAATGATTTTTTCTTGATAAACTCATTCTTATTTATAGTCACATCAATACAATTATTTTATTAATTTTATTTTGGTACAAATTTTGAATTGAATTTAACTATGGTTACATGGATTTTGGTGCAAAAAGTGAATTGCAAATTCATAAATATTATTTTATTGGTTTAGCTATTATTTTATTATTTCCTTAGGAGGCCCATTTCAGACCTCAAAATTCCCCTAATGACGAGGGATGCACTTGACTGCTCAGATTGGTGCATATGAGATGGATCAGGCCATTTTCGATCTAGGATCCGATGTAAATGTTTCACCAAATAAGACTTGGAAATGAATGGGAGAGCCTAAGTTGGAGTGGTCTAATATCCAGCTATGCATGGCGAATCAGAAAAATATTATCCCCTTAAGAAGACTCTCGCATGTCATAGTGGATATCAAAGGAGTAAAGGGGCTTGCATATTTTGAAGTTATATAGATTTTGGATGATACTAATCCCTACCCTGTGTTGTTGGGTTTAGATTGGGTTATTAATATGGGTGGAATCATCAATCTTAAGCGAAGAAGTATGGTGTTTAAGAATAATGGAGCCAGAGTTATGGTTCCCTTAGATCTTGCAGAAGGTGAAATATATACACAGTCAGTGCGCGCAAATGATGATGTTGATCATATATATAGGTTGACTACGAAAAATTAATATTGGATCAACTCGACAGCTGATGGAAGACTCATCTGGGAGAAGAATAGTTCATGTTTTTCATATTCAAATGAAGAACTGGAGAACTGGTAGAACCGACTACATGAAGTATCTGCGTTGCACTACAATCACATGACATGAGCTCTTTGGTGCATATCCTCATAGGTATGACAATTTCCTTATTATGATGGTTTGACTAATGTTAACATGTTTTTAGGGGAACTTGAAAATGTTGTTCCAAAAGAAAAAATATTCAATGTGCTTGATATAGCACTATGCTCAACCCCATCATGTAGGTGGGATACAAACAAGGGAAACTTGGGTAACTGGGAAGAATGCACCCGTATGATGAGACTGCGATTTGAGTGTCCAAATATTAGAATAGAAGAGACCTATTCTAGAAAATTTGATCCACATAAGCATCTCGATAAATGGACTGAAGCATGGGGCGCAGAGGCGAGACCATAATGGGTGCATATATTCATCCACACTTTGGGGAAGGTACCTACATATTGGTACCTGGAAACTGAGCTACGACGAGGAAATAATGAATGGACTGCGCTGACAGAAACTTTCCCCCTGACCTTTAGCTTTAAAATTGGGTTTAGATGCTTGAACGAAGCACTATAGGATATTCAAGAGGTCATATTTGACACCAAAAAATCAAAGGTAAAGCGCACCTTGCTAAAATGGGATGCAAAGATGAAGGTAATTGTGAATTGCTAAAATTTGTTAGTTGAAGTGAACAAGGAATATCCAAGGAACATTACGATCCTTGAGTCTGAAGGTCCACACGCACTTGCTGGACCTATGATTGAGTCACTTAATGTAACTAAGCCCCTAAATATTCAACAGGTTAACATTGGATATGAGGAATGACCAATATTAGAGAAGATCAGATATTACTATGATGATGATATGGTGGGAATGGTGGCTGATTTGTTGATTGAATATCAGGACCTGTTTCCTACAAAATTCTATGAGCTGAAGGGGATCATAGGAGATCTAGGGGTGATGAATATTACCTTGGAATCGGATGCGCGACCTATCAAGCAGCGTCTATATAGGCTGAATCCAAGATACAAGCAGAAATTTAAGGAAGAATTGGACAAAATGGTTGTTGCAGGAATCATTGAACCAGTGGAGGAATCAGATTGGGTGAGACCTATGGTTGTGCAGGAAAAGAAAACTAATGGAGAAATAAGGATTTTCATGGGTTTGCGCAAATTGAATGATGCTTGTGTGCATGAACCATTCCCAACTCCATTTTCTGATGAGATCCTAGACAATGTAGGAGGAAAGGATGCCTACTCATTTACAGATGGTTTCTCAGGATACCACTAGATCAGAATCACGCAAGAAGATAGGAGTAAGAAAAACTTTGTGACAGAATGGGGACCCTTTCTATACTCACTCATGCCATTCGATCTAAATAATGTGTCGTCTATCTTCTCGCTCGTGGTTGTAGCCGAATTCAAAGAATACATGCATAAGTTATTAGAATTCTACTTTTATGACTGGACTGTCTTTGGATTCTTGAAGAAGCATGTATCAAGTCTGCACCTAATGTTGGATACTTATTGAAAGTATCAGATGTAACTTAATCTGAAAAATTTTATATTCTATGTGCCATTCGAGATCTTGCTAGGTCATATTTGTTGCTAGAAAGGATTGAAGGTGATACCAACCAATATCGTTGTTATTGTTAACCTGGAAGTTCCTGTGAATGCAAAATAGTTGCGCTCAATTTTGGGGCATACAGGTTATTACCGCAAGTTCATACAAGGTTACAGGTTGATCACTACACCCATGGCGAAATTTCTCAAGAAAGATTCGTCATTTTGTTGGGACAAAGAATGCCAAAAGAGTTTTGAATTTCTTAAGGAGAAGATGGTCACTATGCTCAGATTGGCATTTCCGGAATGGATGAAGGTATTTCATGTGCATGTCGATGTTTCCTGCATCATGCTGCGAGCTATTTTAGTGCAACCAAGAGCTGGGGAGATTGATCACCTTATTGCATTTGCAGGTAGCAAATTGTCGAGTGCGGAGCGTAATTACTCAACCGTAGAGAGGGAAATTTTGGGTATGGTCAACGCGATACAGAAATTCCACCATTATCTATTGGGAGGCCACTTTAAGATGTTCACTGACCATTTTGCATCGAAATACCTGGTCAATAAGCCTGTGTTGGGGGGGAAGATCTACAGATGGTTGTTTCTCTTTGAGGAGTATGATATTGATGTAATTGTGAAACCTGGGAGATTGAATGCCCGGTAAAACCATCTCTCATGCATTGAAAATGGAAAAGAGCCAACTAGCTTGGAAGATGGTTTACCAAACATGTCGCTATTTTCCATAGAGGTAGTTGATGATCACTCTCCAGATATTATTCATTTTATGACCGCTGTAAGTGTAGCCATATAGTATACATTGTTGCAGAAGAAAGTGTTGGTCGCGCGCACAACTGAATTTACTCTGATTGCTGGTGAGCTCTACAAGATGGGTGCATATGAAGTCTTACGAAGGTGTGTGTTGGAATTTTAGAGAGAGGCTATCTTAGCTGAGGCTCATCATGAGGGATTGCAGGAGGTCACTATGAAGGAAAATCAACTATGAAGAATATCTTGCGAGTTGGTTTATGGTGTGTTGTGTAACCAGCTCCAAAAAGAGAAGAAAAGAGATATAAACGCCTTAGAAATGAGCCACTTCGAGGGGGAAACCTCCAATACATTACATAAATGAACAATTCTTGGATGATACAATTCACAAAACCTCCTTTCTATATATAGGAGTCCATGGGGCCATAATGTAATCCTAGTGGGTCACAATGTAATCCTAGCTGACCTAACAATAATAATTTAAGGGCACAATAATAACAAAATGGGGGTTACAAGGGTACAATAATAACAATAAGGGGTTTACACTAACAATAATAAGGGGCTATACTAGTGATATAGAGACCTAACATGCCCCTCTCCTTCAAAAAAAGTGTTGTCCTCAACACTTGAGTAGCTCCGGGTGCTTCTGTATAAAATTCTCATCCTCCCATGTAGAATCTTCTGTGGGTAAGTTCTTCCACTTGATGAGATACTCTGAAATTGATCGATTCCGTAGTTGTCGAATTCTTTTTTCCATGACTGCTTCAGGTTCCAATATGATTTTCCCTTCCTCATCAAGTTCTGGCAATACTGTTTGAACTGGAAGATTTTCACCTATAACCTTCTTTAAGCATGAAACATGGAAAACTGGATGTACTCGCGAAGAAGCAGGAAGCTCCAATTTGTATGCCATAGTACCAATCTTTTGCAACACCTTGTAAGGACCATAGTACTTTGACGATAATTTATTATCCTTCTTAGCTTGCTTGAGGGACATTTGTTTATATGGTTGTAGCCGTAAAAATACCCAATCTCCTACATCAAAACTTCTCTCGCTGCGATGTTGATCTGCCTGTTGTTTCATTCGATTTTTGTGCCAAATTCAGGTTATCCTTTAAGAGTTGGAGAACTTCTTGCTGATGCTCGATGTGATCTTTGACTGCTTGAACCTTTGAATTTTCCCTTAAAGATGATGTAATTGATGGTGGATGATATCCATAAAGTGCCATAAATGGGGTCATTTTTGCTGCAGTATGGAAGGAAGTGTTATACCACCATTCAGCGAGAGGTAACCACTCGACCCATTGTGTTTGTTTATCAGATACAAAGCAACGAAGATATCCTTCCACACAATTATTTACTATCTCAGTTTGACCATCAGATTGAGGATGATAAGATGAGCTATGAGCTAATTGAGTACCCAAACAAGAAAATAACTCCGTCCAAAAATTTCCAGTAAAAATGGGATCTCTGTCGCTCACAATAACCCTTGCGCTTCCATGTAGCTTTTTAATTCTGTCCATAAATGTAGTAGCAACTGTACTTGCTTTAAATGGATGAGATAATGCACAAAAGTGTGCATACTTGGTAAGTCTATCAACTACCACCATGATGACACTCTTTCCTTCGGACTTAGGTAAACCTGTGATAAAATCCATTGAAATCTCCTCCCAATGTTGACTTGGAATGGATAAAGGTTGTAGAAGTCCTAAAAGGGAAACACCAGACTTAGGGAATTTGGTTTATCCGTAGTTCAAAATTCTTCATAACAAATTGGTGATTCCGCTAGGGAAGTATCGTATCATTCCTGGTGTTTTTGCCTCTGTTTATCCTCATCAATAGCATCTAATTTTGGTTATCGGTCATTTGAATAAAAAATTGAATTATAAGTGTGTGTTGGTGCTTGATTTTCCAATCTGAGTTGTGCCCAATGCACTGTTGGTCAAGACACAATGCACTGTCTCCCACACAGGGGTGCTATGCAGCACACTATATCCCCTTAGAGACTATGTTTCCCCCTTAGCCAACCAAATTTCATCTAAATTTTTCATTTCTATCATTCTAAAACACTTGTTTGTTGTATTCTCATATGTCTGATACCTTGTAGAGACGAGTAAACTTTCTTGCTCTTCCTCCCTTGAAAAGTAAATTTGTTCATTGTCTCTTTAGTGTTTTTATTTATCATTGGAAAATCAAATTCAAAGTATTTCATTGCTGCATTAGATCAATTCTGTTTTTGAAAAAAAAAATGTTGTTCCATTCCTCGTCTCCTGTTGGAAAATTATAGTTCCATTCTTCATTTTCCTAAAAGAGAAATTTTTGTTTCATTCCTCATTTCTCAAATAAGAAAACACTTGTTTGATTGGTTTACGCATATATTTTCCTTTCTTGCATTCACATTAAGGGAACTGAAAATAAAAACAAGCATGTGCATATAGTGAATTGTGTGTGTTGCATAGGAACAAGTTAGGAAAGCTGCATTTAGTTTGTGCTCTTTGTTGTTTGCTCAAAAATTGATTGCTCTTTCCCTTAGTAGCTAGGATTTTCATTGAAAAAGATAAATTGAAAATTTTTCTCATCATTTAGTTTGCATTTTTAGGAATTTCCATCACATCATGCGGTGAACCTCAAAGACAAAATTTTAAACAAGATCAACATAAAATTTACATCAATTTACCTGAGAAAGCATTGGAACATTAACAACAACATTTAGAAGGTCTAGGCTAGAGACATGTTCCAGCATCATTAAGCATAGCAAGTGTCGTTAAATTATCTGCAATACATTTTGAGTGTGATACCTCACTCCACGTACGTAATTATATCGGAGCTCGTCCACGTACCTTCAGGTATATATGGCGGTGTTCTAGTACGAAAAGTATAAGGGGGTGCTCTCACTGTGCAGTTTCACATTATACATCACTAATATGGACTTGGGCCTCCGCATACCTTCGGGTATATTTGGGAGTACAACTTTAGGTTGCTACCCATCCATAGGAAACCGATTTGGCCACCTTGTAACCTGTGATACACCGAACACAGCATTCGGGGAGATTGTCTACCTATACTTCTTGGTTCAATAGGAGGTATTTTGAAGTTCACAATTACCTATTAAACCTTTTGCCTAGAATTACCCTTTTATTTTTTTATTTTTTTTGGTCATAAAATAAATCAGTCATCGTGGAACAAGAAAATCCCTTTCCCTATCATTTGGGTAGAATAGCACTTAAACCACCTTTGCCACTGGAAGCCATTTCTGGTTGATGAAGGCGACATCGTTGTATCGAAACTAGTACTATTAGTACCTCTGGTGCGACATCATCCTCACGTATAATAGAGTCATCTCGAGTTGTTTATAAGAAACCTGGTTTATCTATTGTTGTCAAGTCGGAGCCCTCACAGCTACCTATGTTCATGATCCATCCAATCAGTGAGACCATACCTCCCGAACCTAATGTTGTTCAACTAAAACTTGATCTAGATCATGTCATTCTTTTACCAAAACATCTAGGTCCCAAAGTAAAAAAACTGGAAGTTGTTCTTGTATCGTTCGCTCCACAATCAATTGTAGCCATTGAGTCTCCCATATCACCTAGTCAACTACCCGAAATATACTTCGGGCCTGACAATAAAATCATTCCACCTAGTTTGATTTTGATTGAATAAATACGACAAGATGAAGCACCTTCAACTCCAAATCATTTTGGATCGGAGCTTTATCTTTACGATAATTTTCCTCAATCACCTCACACTGCTTTCTTTGATCCTCTATCAATTCAAGTTATCATAGATCCTGTAGGATATACATTGGGTCGTATGACCATGGCTAAGACAACATATTTAGCTATACCATCTATTCCAATTGCAACAACAACTTATCTTGCTACCCCGTCAATGTTCACCACATCACCACACACAGACACACACACACACATATATGGTGGACATTTTGTCCCACCTGGCTACCAATATTTATCTGGAACCTTCTCTGGTGCATCCTCAAATCCATGGAATTCACCAATTTCATCATATGGTATTATATCTGGTACATCTCTAATGAGTACTAAACGACTTGATCCTTTATATAAATCTTGATTGAAATTTAAAGCTGGTCCATCTGGGTCTATTTCATCCAGTACAATATCAACTGGACTCCCGACATTTGGAGAACAATATATTCCATCTTATTATACTCCTCATGCTAGGGGGGAAACCTATGGTCACCCATTTTGACATTACTCCATTTTTATATGGTCATCCTAATGTCAGAATGACTGTTTGTAAGTGGCATCCCACTTTACCCATCCAACCACAAATGGTTGTGCAACCATATCAACCGGTTTAACATGTTGCCACCCACATCTACTCCACTTGTTAATACATCCTTACCCCTATTAAATACTCAGAGTATTGTACCTAAACCATCTCAGGCGGGTCCTTAAACCCAATACCCTTAAGTATTGGGCCCTCAGACTCCAACTCCTTTTTTTGGTTTACAACAAACTCCTATATCCAGAATTATGTATTCACAAGCTAGAATACCATATTATGGGATGTCAAAGCCACAACCGGGTTATATATATTCACAACTGAATCCAAATTATTTTATTTTTTATTATAATCTTGGTGGAAAGACACCTTGGCAACCACAAGCGCAAATGAAACAACCCTCATTCCAACAAGAAGTAGCGTACCCAGGTTTTGGTCAACATAATACTCAAGAGTTTTCTTATCAAAACAACCCCTATCTAGGCTACCAGCAACTAAGTCCTTATGCTAGTGATCAAAGGCCTGTTGCTCAAGCAATTCCATCATAGCATGGCTATGCTCAAAAAAACTTAAATCGATAGTTTCCTTTTTTTGCAACTTTATAATTACCTGATTTAAACTAGCTTACAAATGATCCAATCAGCTATACTCCCTGGTGGTTGGCGATACCACATAAACTACCCTAAAATATTCCTAAGTTCAATGGAAACCTTGGGAAAGACCGGTCGACGCATGTTATGACTTATCATTTGTGGTGTTCATATAACTCCTTAAATGATGACTCAATTTGACTACGTATTTTCCAGCATACACTCACTGGTCTGGCCGCGAAGTGGTACATTGAGTTACCACAAGCTTCATTTGATAATTTCACTATCTTAGCTACTACCTTCCTGACCCACTTCTAGTTACACATACGATATGAAACTAGAACGAAACTCTTAACCAATTTCAAATAGACTAATGCTACTCACATTTCTGATCATATAAACAAGTGGTGTCTGTTAGGGTCCTATAATAATAGGGTTCATAAAATTTTGAATTGAATTTGATAGTCTTGTAAATATGTACATACCTTGCTTTCTGCAAGTTGTTTTCCCATATTTAAAAAAAATGAAAAAATAATAAAAGCCAAAAAGAGAGTAAAAAGTCATAAAATAAAAATCAAAGGACTTAGAAAAATATAGACCCCAAAAGAAAAATAAATAAGACCTGAAAGTGAGAAAGTCAAAATGCCACTACTTTACTTTTTAATGCAAGAATAATGATTATGTGCAGAGTGTCAATAATGCCATAATCCATGATTGGTTAAACTGTTTTAATCTTAACTTTTCATGTTTTCAGTTTCATGTTTTAGATAGTGAATAAAGATTTGTCAATTTGTTTAAACTTGAAAAATTAGTAGATAGGTAGAGAATAATGAGGAGCTCAACTACTTAATCTAAGCCATCGGATGAACTAAGGTAGATTTAGATAGTTTTATGCTTTGAAATAAAAATGTTTAAGGTTGCAAGCCTAAATGCACCTACAAAAATGAAGAAAAAATGTTAGAAATAAAGATGGGTAGGTAGAAAGAAGTTGAGCAAGCATGTAATAAAGCATCATCAGGAAAAAAAATCACTAATTTCCCTTCCCTACAATTACTCAATAAACTAAACTATTAGTCAAAGAGGCTCAGAGCATTTCTCTGACTTTTGTTGGGACCAGCCCCAAGGCTTAATGACTGATTGGTGAAAAATCTTGAATTCTTACACAAAATCCCTATTCATCAACATTTACCCTTCATCCATTAATTATAATCCCTTTTTCTAAGTAAGAACCCATTTTTACTTAGTAAAAGTAAATCCCTAAGTAACTAATTTCATTTTCCTTTCAAAACACTCAAAACCCATAGAATGCATTTTATCCTAAGCTAAGGTGTGAAAATTATAAAAGGGACAAACAATGCTTTATTTGTCTTTCATTTTTACTTTACTTACTGACAAAATATGTATTTTCATTCATCCCCTACATTTCACCTTTACTATCATATTAACTTCTAACATATTTTTAATTCCCTAAACTATACCCTTCATGTATATTATTAAATCCAGTGTATTTAAATAACCCCAAGACCCTTCTATTTAAGTCTAAACCTATGTTAATATTATCCCACGTGCTGAAATAAATCCGCGCCCTATCCCATAGGTTTAAACAATATCAAAAATATAAAAATATCCTACCCCGCTTATGGTATTAAAACACTTGCTAAAAGGTTTTATATACTATATAATATACACCTGCGCCCGTGGTTGAGACATTTGTTAAATGTTTTAAATTAAAACATATGACTTTACCCCTCCACCATCATATAACATAAAGTTTTAACTTTGTAAATATATGTTTATAAAGTTCGAAAACCCGTCACGCCATGTTAATAAACCCCGGACCCACTCCAAATACCGAGCACCTTCCCAACAGATCTTAACCCTTCGCATTGATCTCCCTAATCTGACGGCTGATACTTGATATCACGTGGAATAGATGCATGATCACCAGAATGCCAAAGCCACGCGAAATGGGTGGTTTCACCCATTTCTCTCTCCTCCACGTGTCTTATTTCTATTGGATCGTGTGGTTTGAGCTCAATACCACTTACTACCCAAAATCCATGCGAAAACCACCATAGGTTTTCACCTATGAAGCCTGAAAATGATTTCGCCCGAGTTGAATGCCATTTATTGCAGACTCCTTTAGACCTAAAAATGCCTAATAAACTCCGAAATCACACCCTTAATCCCTTTTTTGCACTATCTTACTGTATTTTCCCTCCAGACTTAGAGAAAGAAACCTCGAGCCATTATCACAAACCTTGATTTCCCATAGAAAGACCTATATTTTCCTTCAAAGAATGGATTTTATATAGAAACCCTTTGAAATATTCAAACTCTTTACCAATGCTCAGAATCTCGAATTGTTACACTCAATTACTCAGTGCCAACAAAGTTAAACCTCTAGAGTCAAAATTCATTCCACAGGTTTTCCCAATTCATCAAAGCCATAATCCCTCCTTGCAGACCTGGATTTCATTAATGAATTTTTTTATTTTTGTAGGTTATTAGCAAAAGGAAAATTTGGATAAAACAATCTAAATACTAGTTAAAGATATGTTTTTCTCCAAGAACTTACAACGAAATGAATTCAAAGGATTTCCCCTTAGAAAGTTTCCAGGCATCAGAGTTAAAGAACAGGCATCCTGTGAAAGATAACAAAGAATTCATAAGTTCAAAGTAAAGTAAGAATTCATAGTGACAGTGAAAACAGAGCAGTCAAAGAGCATCAGAGTTAAAGTGTATCAACTGAAAGTCAGAGTGAAAGTTAAAACAAAGTTACAAAGCAGTCAAGGTAAAACAGTAAAAGCAAATACAGAGGTAGTAAATGCTAAATAAATATGAAAACAATTTCAACAACAATGAAGTTTATCCAAAGTGAAAGTAAAAACAGTTAAAAGAATAGTAAGGTTAAATGGTGAAAACAGAGCAAGAAGGGACATTTTTTTCAGAAATTTCCTGTTTAAGTCATAGTTTTTCAGAAAATATTGTGTCTAATCCAAGATGAATTTTTCAAAACTGAAGGAGGTTTATGTTCCTAAGATCTCCAACTACAAATACATCTTTCATGTTTCTAACATCCATTATGGATTTGGAAATATTAAACAATATTGGAAAGCACTTTTCATAGAAAATTCCTGTTAAGTCATCAGGTTTCAGAGAAGACTGTGGCCAATCCGAAATACATCTCACAAAAATGAAGGAGGTTTTTTTTCTTAAGAGACCAATCTACAATAAATATCTCACTTTTTTCATAGGTATTACAGAATGAGAGATACATGTGCATATGTACAACTTATTTTTTAGATTGTGGAAAACTCTATTTTACACATCTTTTTGTAGAGCCTATTGTGAACAACTGGAGCATAATTTTAGGGAACCGAGAGAGGTTTATCTCACAAACATATTTATCTAAAATAAAATCTTTCACTTTTTACATATCTATTTTGGATTGATAAATACAAAGGTATCATTGGACCCAAAGTTTGCAGAATTGCTAGAGCAGAATGCACAAAGAAAGGAGACAGTTAGTGACTTGGATGCCTCATCATCAACTAAGAGTTGAGATCAAATTAGAATTCTCCTCTTTGTCATCACCTATCCATAAAAAATATTTCCAAATAGATGCATTAGTTTTGAGTGTCCTTTACTTAAGTTCTATTTATGTAAAATAGTTGGAGATATTTGTAAACCAATCTTGATATTTTTTCAAGATATTCTAGTTTAGAATTTGTATAAATACTTCACTCTTTGAAGTATTTTGGTGGAATAAAATTGTTGGAGATTACTATAGATATTTTTTTGACTTGAAGGCTTTGGATTTCGAATTTGAGTAGTAGACTGGATCACCTTTTTGCCATCATACTTTAGGATCCCTGTGATAAGCTATATGGAGTGAAGTACTCTCTTAAACTTGTCATTGTTATCTTCTTTTGTTTCATGCATACATCTGTGTTTTAATTCTAATCTAAATATATAACTAGGAGTATTACTACAAGACATGTTAATAACACCATGTTTTTAACTAGTTATCATTTCTTTGTTTACTTTTGGTTTCCAATGTAGGGAATTCTTAATTGCTCTCTCTCCCGTTTGACCTATATCTTCTACTTCCCTTTTCCGGATTTAAGGATCCTTAAGTGCCCTTTATCCTAATCATACCACCTCAAAAACCAATTTTCCAAGATCTCCAAAGGTTATCTACCTTTCCCTACAGATATTTGACATTTTAGGCCTTGATCCCAGTTCTGTTAGCTTGAATTAGACTCGATAGCCCAATGGACAAGTAGTTTTCCCTCTATCTACCATCCAAGTGAAATTTTCCCACCAAATCCAACAAAACCAAACCAAAACACTTTAATAGCTAGCCTAATATTCACAAATTAAAACAAAGTTAAAATTTAAAGAGAGAGCCCTCTCTGAACCCTAGGAAGGCTAGATCCTAGAGTTTGAAGTAGGTTTGTGGTTACCTCCGTGAGCTATCTCTTGAACTTGGAGAAATTACTGAGTGATAACATAATGGTGACCATACTGGGGAAGACTAACATTTTATTCAGAAATATTTTACAGGTTCAGATCTGATCTATCATGGTCGACAGTGATCAGACACACAAAGGTTAAAATCATCCACCTGGCGACTCCAAATCAATTTCACAATCAACACTCCACTGGAGGAATGAACCTCAAAGAACAATATGGAAAGATCATGCTTTCAAATTGGATCTTAATCTAAGAAATTATGTTCATTCTCATTAAGAAAGTTTTTCAATGTATATTGTATTTTATAGAAGATCTTAGATCAGTTTTTAATTATTTTCCTTTCAAGATTGTAAGTACTAATTCTCTTAATCTCTTTGAGCAGCTTTCTTCTGAATCTAATGATGATAATTTTTCAATTAAGAAGCCTCAAATAATCAAGACTAATCTTACAATCACTGTACATAATCCTATACGATATAAAGTTCCAGATAGATATAAGCCCCTTATTTTACCTTGTATACTCCATGATTTTCCTGATAACTATTACAAACATCTTCCTAGATTTGATGGAGAGAATGGTTTCACTGCCCAAAAACATATTCAAGGTTTTGAGAATTATTTGGACCTATTTTAGATTGATGAAGATGATGTTAAAATCATACTTTTTTCTCTTTATTTTCAAAATAGAGTAAAAATTTGGTTCAACAATCTTCCTAATGCCAGCATCTCAAATTTCCAATAGTTTGTTAAATTTTTCCTTGATAGATGGATAATCAAAGTTAATCCTTTTGTGATCATAGAAGAATATAATCAATTAAAAAGACATCCAAATGAAACAATACACCAATTTTCTGATAGATTTAATCAAGTTTATTATTCAATGCCGGAAAATATTAGAGCTCCTCATGATTCAACTCTCTTGCATTATCCAAGTGCTTTTGATCCAGAAATAGAATTTCGGTTAAGAGAAAGAGATCTAGAAACACTTGTATAGATGCAAAAAATTTCAGTTGATGTAGAAGTTAATCTGTAAATCAGATAGGAAAAATTGAAAGCAGAAGAAGAAGAGAAGAACAACATTGCAGAGGTAAAACTGAGCCTTTTGGTAAGAAAACTAGATAAAATCATACAAAAGATAACTATGAAGATGAATTTTTTGCTCAAAATCACCATGATACACTTATTGAAGAAATAGAAGAGGTTGATAGCCATGAACAACTTCTTGCTAATTCCAATTATCATAGATCAGAAAATGGATTTACAGATCAATATGTGGAAGAGGAATCTGCTGATCTAATGTGTATGTTTGATGACATTCCTTATTTTAATGATTTGCCTAAGTATGATCATTTTGATGATATTTATGCTCTCCAAAATCAAGCTAACTTTACAGAGAAATCAGAAGCTAGTTTGTGGGATGAGGAAATTCATTTTCAGCAACTAGTATACAGTAATTAGCTAATGCAAATCAGCTAAGAGAGTAAGGAAGAAAGTGCACAAAATTTGGAAATAAGTGAAGGTTATTTACCTCTTTGTTTTGCTTCATTTTAGTTCATTAGAGACTAATTTCATGCTATCAATAATCATCAGCCTTTATATATTGTTATGTACAACAAAGAAGATAATGAAACTCTTGATCAGGATATTTCAATTTCACAATTGCAGTTATCAAATTCCATTGAAACATCTGATCAAATAACACAATAAATTTCCATACCACTATGTTTTGAATCATTTTATCTTTTAAAGGAAATTTGTTATAACATCATTAAATAAAAGGATAAGCAACTTGTTGAAGTTTATGAAGTCCCAAGGATTTCCATATCCAATAGATTGCAACCATCCTCAAAAGTTTTTCATGATCCAATAGCAAATATGTTGGATAATGAATGCATTCAAAGACTTTCTCCATTAACTAACTATGAGTTTCAGA
Source organism: Pinus albicaulis (assembly GCA_034641835.2). Taxonomy (NCBI): domain Eukaryota; kingdom Viridiplantae; phylum Streptophyta; class Pinopsida; order Pinales; family Pinaceae; genus Pinus; species Pinus albicaulis. The sequence goes on from CM076579.1 coordinate 676,483,313, forward strand.
ATCAAGATGATAAAGGTTTCAGCAATCAAACATTACAATTAGTAGAAATATCATCACAAAGTTTGCGGGGAGATAAAGATGAAGGTAACATTTCAGTTTCATGGCATGGAGGACATTCAGAACATATGTACAGTTGTTTCGATCAGTTAAACATCAGTGTATATATTTTAGAAGATCCTTTTGAAAAGTTTCTAGATTCAACAAAGGAAATCAAGTATTTCCTTATCCTCTCATTTGTTGACAAGTTTCTAATAGGTTACAGAATTACAATTTTGACAATCAACAAGTACATGAAAAAAAATACCTTAATGTATATAATGCCTAAATGGTTGCATTGGCTATTTCAATTTACCTAACCAGCAGTTGAACAACTAATTAGATTAAGTAGGTAGGATTTCAACTTATTACAGTTTTTCAGTTTTCAACTAGTTTTGAAATAATTCATCAAGATTTGAAGCCAAGGAAAATGCCCTAAGGTCTTGTTGATTTAGTGGTTTGGTTTGAAGGTTGCAACACCTTTTAGACTCAGATCAGATTTCAGTTTGCAGAAAAAGGTGTAAATTCATCTCAATATTTTTTTAGTCACAACATATGCATGTTTGGGATTGGCTCAAAGGATCAAGCTACTAGTCAACAATGTTATTAATATTTCACCAGGAAATGTCATCCCCATGTGGAGCCACTGTTAGGGTCCTATAATAATTGGGTTCATAAAATTTCGAATTGACTTTGATAGTCTTGTAAATATGTACATACCTTTCTTTCTGCAAGTTGTTTTCCCATATTTAAAAAAAATGAAAAAATAATAAAAGCCAAAAAGACGGTAAAAAGTCCTAAAAGAAAAATCAAAGGACTTAGAAAAATATAGACCTCAAAAGAAAAATAAATAAGACCTGAAAGTGAGCAAGTCCAAATGCCACTACTTTACTTTTTACTGCAAGAATAATGATTATGTGCAGAGTGTCAATAAATGCCATAATACATGATTGGTTAAACTGTTTAATCTTAACTTTTCATGTTTTCAATTTCATGTTTTAGATAGTGAATACAGATTTTTCAATCTATTTAAACATGACAAATCAGTAGATAGGTAGAGAATAATGAGGAGCTCAACTATTTAATCTAAGCCCTCGGATAAAATAAGGTAGATTTCGATAGTTTTATGCTTTGAAAGAAAAATGTTTAAGGTTGCAAGCCTAAATTCACATACAAAAATGAAGAAAAATGTTAGAAATAAAGATGAGTAGGTAAAAAGTAGTTGAGCAAGCATGTAATAAAGCATCATCAGGAAAAAAATCACTAATTTCCCTTCCCTAAAATTACTCAGTATTCTAAACTATCAGTCAAAGAGGCTCAGAGCATTTCTCTGACTTTTGTTGGGACCGGACCCAAGGCTTGATGACTTATTGGTGAAAAATATTGAATTCTTACACTAAATCCCTATTAGTCAACATTTACCCTTCATCCATTAATCATAATCCATTTTTCTAAGTAAGAACCCATTTTTACTTAGTAAAAGTAAACCCCTAAGTAACTAATTTCATTTTCCTTTCAAAACACTCAAAACCCATAAAATGAATTTTATCCTAAGCTAAAGTGTGAAAAATATAAAAGGGACAAATAGTGCTTTATTTGTCTTTCATTTTTACTTTACTTAGTGACAAAATATGTATTTTCATTCATCCCTTACATTTCACCTTTACTATCATATTAACTTCTAACTTATTATTAATTCCCTACACTATACCCTTCCTATATATTATTAAATCCATTGTATTTAAATAACCCCAAAACCCTTCTATTTAAGTTTAAACCTATGTTAATATTATCCCATGTGATCAAATAAATCCCCACCCTATCCCATAGGTTTAAACAATATCAAAAATATAAAAATATCCCGCCCCCCCATGGTATTAAAACACTTGTTAAAAGGTTTTATATACTATATAATATATACCCACGCCCATGGTTGAGACATTTGTTAAATGTTTTAAATTAAAACATATGAGTTTACCCCTCCACCATCATATAACATAAAGTTTTAACTTTGTAAATATATGTTTATAAAGTTTGAAAACCCATCACGCTGCGTTAATAAACCTCGGACCCACTCCAAATCTCGAGCACCTTCCCAATAGATCTTAACCCTTGCATTAATCTCCCTAATCCAACGGCTGATACTTGATATTGCATGGAATAGATGCACGATCACCGAAATGCCAAAGCCATGCGAAATGGTTGGTTTCACCCATTCCTCTCTCTTCCACGTGTCTTATTTCTATTGGATCGTGTGGGTTGAGCTCAATACCACTTATTACCCAAAATTCGTGTGATAACCACCATTGGTTTTTGCCTATGAAGCCCGAAAACCATTTCTCCCGAGTTGAACGCCATTTATTGCAGACTCATTTAGTCCTAAAAACGCCTAATAAACTCTGAAATCACACCCTTAATCCCTTTTTACACTATCTTACTGTATTTTCCCTCCAGACTCAGAGAACGAAACCTCGAGCCATTATTATAAACCATGTTTTCGTACAGAAAGACCTATATTTGCCTTCAAAGAACAGATTTGTTGTAGAAACCCTTTGAAAGATTCAAACTCTTTACCAATGCTCAGAATCCCGAACTGTTACACTCAATTACTCAGTGCCAACAAAGTTAAACCTCTAGAGTCAAAATTTATTCCATAGGTTTTCCCAATTCATCAAAGCCATAATCCCTCCTTGCAGACCTGGATTTCATTAATGAATAGTTAAAATTTTTCAGGTTATTAGCAAATGGAAAATTTGGTTAAAACAATCTAAATACTAGTTAAATATATGTTTTGCTCCAAGAACTTACAAGGAAATGAATTCAAAGGATTTCCCTTTAAAATTTTCCAGGCATCAGAGTTAAAGAACAAGCATCCTATGAAATATAACAAAGAATTCATAAGTTCAAAGTAAAGTAAGAATTCACAGTGACAGTGAAAACATAGCAGTCAAATAGCATCAGAGTTAATGTGTATCAGCTGAAAGTGAGAGTGAAAGTTAAAACAAAATTACAGAGCAGTCAAGGTAAAAAATTAAAAGTAAATACAGAGGTAGTAAATGGTAAATAAAGATGAAAATAGTTTTAAAAAAAATGAAGTTTATCCAAAGTGAAAGTAAAAACAGTTAAAATAATAGTAAGGTTAAAAGATGAAAATAGAGCAAGAAGGGACATTTTTTGCAGAAATTTCCTGTTTATGTCATAGTTTTGCAGAAACTATTGTGTCTAATCCAAGATGAATTTTGAAAAACTGAAGGAGGTTTATGTTCCTAGGATCTCCAAATACGAAAACCTCTCTCACTTTTCTAACAACCATTATGGATTTGGAAATATTAAAAAAGATTTGAAAGAAATTTTTACATAAACTTCCTATTAAGTCATCAGTTTGCAGAGAAGACCGTGACCAATCAGAAATACATCTCACAAAAATGAAGGTGGTTTTTGTTCCTAAGAGACCCTCTACAAAAATATGTCTCACTTTTTTCACAGGTATTACATACTGATAGATACATGTGCATATTTACAGCCTATTGTTCAGACTGTGGAAAACTTTGTTTTACACATATTTTTGCAGAGCCTATTGTGAATAGCTGGAGCATAATTTTAGGGAACTGAGAGAGCTTTATCTCAAAAACATATTTATATAAAATAACCTCTTTCACATTTTACATATCTATTTCATATTGATAAATACAAAGGTATCATTGGACCCCAATTTTGCAGAATTCCTGGAGCTGAATGCATAAATAAAGGAGATAGTTAGTGACTTGGATGCCTCATCTTCAACTAAGAGTTGAGATCAAATTCGAATTCTCCTCTTTGTTGTCACCTATCCATAAAAAATAGTGCCAAATAGATGCATTAGTTTTGAGTGTCCTTTACTTAGGTTCTATTTATGTAAAACAGTTGGAGATATTTGTAAACCAATCTTGATATTTTTTCAAGATATTCTAGTTTAGAATTTGTATAAATACTTCACTCTTTCAAGTATTTTGGTGGAATAAAATTGCTGGAGATTACTATAGATATTTTTTTGACTTGAAGGCTTTGGATTTTGAATTTGAGTAGCAGACTAGATCACCTTTTTGGCATCATACTTCAGGATCCCTGTGATAAGCTATCTGGAGTGAAGTACTCTCTTAAACTTGTCATTGTTATCTTCTTTTGTTTCATGCATACATCTATGTTTTAATTCTAAATCTGAATGTATAACTAGAAGTATTACTACAAGACATGTTAATAACACCCTTTTTTTAACTAGTTATCATTTCTTTGTTTTCTTCTGATTTCCTGTGTAGGGAATTCTTAATTTCTCCCTCCCATTTGACCTCTATCTTCTACTTCCCTTTTTCGGATTTAAGGATCCTTAAGTGCACTTTATCCCAATCATACCACCTCAAAAACCAATTTTCCAAGATCTCCAAGGGTTATCTACCTTTCCCTGCATACATTTGACCTTTTAGGCCTTGATCCCAGTTCTGTTAGCTTGCATTAGACTCCATAACCCAATGGACAAGTAGATTTCCCTCTATTTACCCTCCAAGTGAAATTTTCCCACCAAATCCAACAAAACCAAACCAAAATTGCACTTTAATAACTAGACTAATATTCACAAATTAAAACAAAGTTAAACTTTAAAGAGAGAGCCCTCTCTGAACCCTAGGAAGGCTAGATCCTAGAGTTTGAAGTAGGTTTGTGGTTACCTCGGTGAGTTCTCTCTTGAACCTAGAGAAATTACTGAGTGATAACAATTTTTTCCTCATCGAATGGTCAATACATTTGTTCCTAATCAACTCCTTACTGAGTGGTTCAATAAGTCCCTGTTACCATCTATAACTGAGGATGTGGCTAAGGGTAGCATTGTCACTGAAGAGCAGGTCAGTTCTCATGCCCAATACATAGATTTGATTTATACCATTCTGGCACGCTCTATGAGAAAATTCCCAACGTGTCATGATATAATTTTACTGTTCCTCCTCCATCTAAGGACTCTCATGCCGACAACAGTATGATTGGTACTGCAAGAACACATCACTCTACTGCATCTAATCCTACACCTTGTTCTGAAATTTATGTCATGTCATCTGACAAAGTCAAAGGGGACAAGAAACTCTGAAGTAAGAAAAATGGGAAATCAAATAAAAAGCAAACTTCTACCCCGCAGGAACAATCATCTGATCAACAAACTGGAAATCCAAAACCTCTTTACCATTGCATAATCTATAATGTGGATCAATTTTTTTGAGATTGTCCTGACCACACCGAATTCTCAAAATTGATTAAGACCTCGCATGCATCCATTGTGTTGACAGATCCATTTCTGAATCCAGAAAAAAATTTGGTTGCAACGGATCTAGCGTCTAGTTCCCAAGTGCTTATGCTATCTATCATGAAGTGAAAAAATGATGTTCTGGTTTCAACGTATTATGGTAGTCAGGCTACTGACCAACCTACTACCTCTACCATGAATCTGTCTATGGAATCTATTCTACCAACTTGTATTCCTGAGTTAAAAATAAAGCCACCAAAGGGAGTCATCTATAAATCGACATTCAATCCTCGAGCCTGAGCTTCTCAAAATTATAATATAGTTGAATATTTGGCTCAATCCCCTTTAGCTATGTCGATGCTTGAGGTGATTCAAAATTTTCCCTCCCAGCAGCAAGCTTTTTTGTCAGCAATTGGTGGAATCGATTTGACAGATTCCAATCTTGTAGTCTTTAATCATACGAGCTATGTGAAACAATTACCAACAAAATTGGCATTCTCCATCCATGTAAATGTTCTCAATCACCTCGCTCATCGTACTATTATTGATGAGGGAGCATCTACCTGCATTATCTCTCTAAACTGCTAGACGTCACTTGGCTCATCGTGCCTATCTCAATCGCCTATGACATTGAAATCTTTCAACGAATGTACATATAAGCCTTGCGGTGTCATCAATAACCTGCATGTCGACCTAGGGGGGAAAATAGTAAATGTTGAATTTGAGGTCATTGACGAACCCCTTGACCACAACATTTTAATCAGAAGGCCATGGGTATGGGTTATGATTGCAATCATCTCTACATATTTTAGAATGATCACCTTTCCAAATAAAGGTGTTATCATAGTCATCAATCAACTCTCCTTCTTTTCCTCGATTTCCTAGGTAACTAGAATCATTCCGTTAATTCACGCACCCCAAATAGCACTTCAAAACATTGGTGTAGGACTCTTAAATGATTCTTCCCTAATGGGAACCTTTTCATTACCACCACCTACGATGTCGACAGAAATTTCAAACATAGAGACTTGCTTCATGATATATTCCACTCCATCTGGCTTAAGGAATATTACGGGTGATTCTGAATTTGTTATGTTGGATGAATTTTTACCGCCTAGCCTAATTGAGCTAGCATAGCAATCAATATACATGGCTTGGGCAGATAATCTGAAGTCCTCATCACCAGTTGTTTGAATTGATCGTTCATTAGAATTTGGTACACCATCTGATCCTTTTCACTAGTACATTTGGCGGAAATTCCGACACTTGGTTCCAACACTTTTGACCAAATGTTGGAAATTTCCCCAATTTTTTTCAACTTTTTCAAATCCCGCCTGAATCCGTCGCTATACCGGCATTTATAGAAAGTGTCGGAATAACGACACTTAGACAAAGTGTCGCAATTCTGACACTATGCCCCAAAGCGTCGATATTGCGACAACTTCCTCCAAATGTCGCAATTGCGACACTTGGACTAAGTGTCGCAATTGTGACGTTTGGAGGAAGTCGTCACAATAGTGACGCTTTGGGGCATAGTGTCGCAATTGCGACGTTTGGAGGAAGTCGTCGCAATTGTGACACTATGCCCCAAAGCATCACTATTGCGACAACTTCCTCCAAACGTCGCAATTGCGACACTTAGCAAACTCTGGCCCAAGGCATCGCATTCAAACTTAGCATATCTGGCATGGGCGCCCTCGGACCAAACAATCCAACCCAAACGGATGCCCTCACCTGGCGTGACACGGTGCGTCCACCCAAAGGGACGCACATGGGAGAAAACGGCAAACGGGCCGCCCGGACATGCACAAGGCACCCGGGCAGTCACAAGTTAGCAAATCTAGCACGGGCGCACTCAGACCAAACAACCCGACCCGAACGAACTTCCTCACCCAGCGCGACATGGCGCGCCCACTGTAATGGACGCCCTCACCTGGCACGACATGGTGCACCCTCCCGAACGGACGCACATGGTAGAAAACGGAAAACGGGCCACCCGGACGTGCACAAGGCACCCGGGCAGTCACAACTGAGAAAATCTGACATGGGTGCCCTCGGACCAAACGACCCGACCCGAACGAATGCCCTCACCCGACGCGACATGGGGTGTCAACCTGGACAGACGCACATGGGAGAAAATGGCAAACGGGCCGCCCGAATGTGTACAAGACACCCCGGCGGTCACAACTTAGAAAATCTAACACAGGCGCCCTCGGAATAAATGACCCAACACGAACGGGCGCCCTCACCTGGCGCGACACGGCGCACCTACCCAAACAGACACCCTCACCCGGTGCAACATGCCGCTCCCAACTTAACAGACGCACATGGTAGCAAATGGTTTACAGGGCACCCAGATATGCACAAGGCACCCGAGCAGTCACAACTTATCAAATCTAACACGGACTCCCTCAGACCAAACGACTCGACCCAAACGGATACCCTCACCCAGCACGACAGAGCGCACCCACCTGAATAGACGCTCATGGGAGCAAACGACAAACGGGCTGCTCGGACATGCACAAGGCACCCGGGTGGTCACAATTTAGCAAATCTAACACGGGCACCCTCCGACCAAACAACCCAACCCGAACGGACGCCCTAACCCGGAGCGACACGGTGCACCTGCCTGAACGGATGCCCTCACCCAGCGCGACATGACGCGCCCGACCGAACGGACACACATGGGAGCAAACGGGAAACGAGCCGCCCAGACATGCATAAGGCACTCGGGTTGTTAGCCAGCTATAAAATTTGTTATACCAAATGCTAGCTAAAAACTTTTTGAGCCTTCAAGGAACAAATTTTATTACTAAAAAGTGTTGGCTCTTGAAGACTCTTGAAGGCCTCCTACCTCTGTCCTCAAATAATGTTGCTTCTGCAGTTTTAGTCTCACCAATCTGCTAAAATTATAGATTCCTAACATTTCTAGCGACTCCGCTGGGGAAGAACCTAATTGTAATCTCTGGTTCCCCTTAAAAAATTTCATACAAAAATTGTGAGTAAAAAGCATCCTTTTCAAGCACTACCAAAAAATGGTAATCACGATGAAACTTGTTTGAATCAGTGACAAAATAGGTAAAAACTAGGATTCTCTTAAGACTTTATCTAACCTTGAAAGATCAGCTGGCTTAGCCATAAGAGTAAATTTTCTTTGTCTCATAACCGTAGCTAAGTTTTGAAACAGAGTAAGGACATTCTTAAAAACCATACAACTGAAAAATAACTCGAAAAAAACTAAAAATATTTCAGATTGGTATCCAATAAACATGGTGGTGGACCATAAAACCTTTTACCTCCTTACAGGCTAAAAAATTCCACTTGGCGACTACACAATCCTAAACAGACCTTAAGACTCCACTGGGAAGAACCCTTATCATTATAATATCTTTCAAACTCAGTCAGAAGACTGCAGGACTATTTTTTTTTTTTTTTGGTAAAACAAACTGGTTAACCTCTTGAAGATTGTCATACCTGGTTGAAATTGTCTTGTTTATTTGGGTCTAAAAAAAACAGCATAGTGGCTCCTAGAAAGATTCACACTAGAGCCTATCCTGACCCTGATCCACCTGAAGTAGTTGATAACCCAGAAGGTATCCTTAGGAAGTCGCCTAAGGTTAAATTATCAATTGTTTTCAGATCACCCTTGAGAGCTAATTTAGTTCCTGAAAATATTTCAGCTCTACAACAATCTCAAGTTGGCTTAGTAAATCCATTTAGAACTAGGTCTCTTGGTATTTTAGATCAGTTAGATTCTGAGTCTTCAGTATCATCTCTTGAAACAAGTGAACCTCTTGGTAGCAGAGAAACAACACCTCCTGATTTACATTTCCTTCACAACTTAGGTGTCTCTCATCCAAGATCAGCTCAAAAATTTATTCCTAGTCCATCCACTTCTGCTCACCTTACCTCCACTATTCAAACCACTCCACTTCAGCCCATGTTTCCTGTTGTTACTCCACTCCTTGTGAATCCACCCCCACCACATATCATGGTAGCATGGTATGCTCCCTTAGTCCTTCCTGCACCATTATTCAATCTTCCACAGGATTATCAGTCCAAAATTCCATTATATGATGCTAGCAATGCTACAACTGCATCACAACATGTGGATAAGATGAATGACTACTTTGACAGAAACGAAATTGATGATGATTCTTTCAAGCTTAGGTTATTTTCTCAGAGCTTAGGGGGAGAAGCAACAAAATGGTTCAAAGGTTTAACCCCCGATAGTATTAATGATCTCCAAGCCTTCCATCAAACATTCTTAAAAAAATGGGAAGTAAAGAAAAACCCTCTCCAAGTCCTTTCTGACTACAAGAACCTTCATAGAAACACTGGGGAAAGTGTGCAATCTTACTGCACTAGATTCAATAGTGTGTATAATGCCCTATCCCTAGAACTAAAACCTCCACAGGGCTTAGCTTTAAACAATTTTATTGAAGGGTTTGACTCTGAGATGGCCTATCAATTGAGAGAGAGAGAGATTTTGAAACTCTTGAAGATATGCAAATAGGTGCTCTTTCTGTGGAAGTCAACTTAATGGAAAAGAGAGCAAGAATGAAAACTGAAAAGAGAGTATCTTTTAGAGAGGAATCCACACCTTCTACTTCAAACTCAAAGATGGAAAAAATGATGGAAGAAATGATGAAAGAAATGAGCATAATTAAGAGAGCACAAGCAAGCCAAAACCAAAATGCTCCTCAAAATAGAAATCAGAACCAAAATCAGAATTTTAGAAGCAACCAACCTCCAAAAATACCTAGGGAATATTATCAACAGATCACTCATCCCTTTCATCAAAACTATGTAAGTGAGGTTGAGGAAACATATGAGATAACAGAGGAAGAAGATATCAACATGCTGGGGGTAGATAATGATGACCTTGGGATTCATTATGATAGAAAACAAGGTCTATACACACCTTATGATGACAAAAGAGATGATGATGAAAATTATTATCAAGGCATGGAAAATGTCATCATAGAGTCTCAAAAAGAATATGACCTTATAAGCAAAACCAACCAGAAAACCCCCAACACAAAAACCTCTGACAAATATTCACAAAACAACACTACAACCAAGCCTAAAGTTGTCAAACAAAAGGACAAAGCAGTGGCTGTGAATTCTGACAATGGAAAAGAGAAAGGCACTCAAAACAATGAAAAACAGAGTGTAGATATTAGCAGTACTAGCACTTCAGCTAGTACTCCTGTGAAAAAAATGTTGTCAAGTGTAAATAAAACAAATCAGCAAGCTGATATTGCTGATAGAATGACAGCTAATAGGGCTAAAACCAGCACTTTAAAGAGTCAAATTCCTTTCAGCCTGAAGCAAGAAATTTCAAAGATCAAAATCTCTATTCCCTTGACTGAGTTAGCTGCCCAACATGTATATAGAACCCAAATTTTGAAGGCTTTAAACATTGAAGAAAATGAGGAAACAGTCAATCTTAATGATGACTAACCAGAACTGATTTTTGGTCCTAAGATTGAAGGTAGATATCAGGAGGGACCTGTTCCTCCCTTTTATGTAAGTTTAAACATTCATGACAAACTTTTGTACAAAGCTATGCATGATTCCAGGGCTTCTCATAATTTAATGCCAAAATTTTTAATGGAGAGCCTGAGTTTAGAAATCACCAGAACTTACAAAGACCTTTACTCCTTTGATTCCAACAGAGTAAAATGTTTAGGATTAATCAAAGACCTCTGTGTTAACTTAGCCCAAATTCCAGCCAAATGTTTAGTCATGGATATTGTTGTGGCTGATGTACCCCCAAAATATGGAATGTTACTATCAAGATCTTGGGGGGCTAAGTTACAGGGGACTATGCAAATGGACATGACTTATGCGACTATCCATGTTTTCAATCAGAATAGAAGACTTTACAGGGAGTCCCATATGAAATACACAGTTACGAGTCAAGACAGACCACAAAACTCTCCTATGTATTCTGTAAATATAGGCCTTGATTCTTTTATCATGTTTAATGAGGAAACACTTGGTGAACAATTCACTTTAACAGGATTAATGGCCGACAGGGAGAAAGAGGAAAACACTACAGAACTGTTAAAAAAATTTGTTGAACCATTAAGCATTAGCAAACTAAACAAAGGTCTTCAACTACAAGTCATGCGTCCTTTGCTTTTAAACATTGAGAGTCAAGAAAGCGGTCCTCAACCCAATAATATATCTGAGGAAATGAAACAAATTCAACTAAGTGCTGATACTCAAGAACAATCGGAAATCATAGTAGTTGAAGAGGACGTTCACCAAATAGATGAAATTGAAAATAGTCCTCTGTGGAGTATGTATTTTGATGGATCCTGCACTAGAACTAACGCTGGTGCAAGTGTCTGGATTACCAACACTGAAAATAACCACACAGAAAGAATTTCCTGTAGATTAAATTTTCAGTGTTCCAATAACATAGCGGAATATGAATCCCTTCTCTTAGGCTTACATTTATTTAAAAAGTTAGAAGCCAAAAGAATTAATGTGTATGGGGATTCAGAGTTAGCCATTAGGAAAGTAAATGGGGAGTATAACGCAAATCATCCCTGACTTAGAGCCTATCAAAACGATGTCATGGACCTTTTGAAAACCTTTTAGGAGTCCAAACTATTTTTTATCCCAAGAAAAAGAAATATTGCAGCCCACAATTTAGCCTTTGCAGCTAGGACATGCTTGACACCATATGAAACCAAAGACTGTACAACTGAGATAAAATTTAGACTATTTAAACCTGATAATGAAAAGTATTGGTAGGCATTTGAAAATGATAAAAAAATAGAAGACTTCATGCAATTTAGAAATGAATTTGAACTACACAGTTCAAACTCAAATTATGATACAGACTGCAGTGAAGAAAATTTCCTTGGTGAAGAAGAACTGTCTCCTGAACCTGTTAATATTAACCTGTTGTCAAGCAAACTAAAAAACAAAACGGAATTGGATGCAGGGTTCGAAACAGATGAGTTAGAAACTCTGCACTCTAAAGATGAAAGTTTGCCAAGCGGTCTAGCACCTTTAGAAGAGTTGTTTGATCTTGACTATGTGGCCAAAAAGCCAAAACTGGAACCTATAGAGGCTGAAGTAGAAGAGTGCAATATAGGCAGTGAACTTAAACCTATGATGATTAAGCTGTCTAAAACTTTACCAGCTCACATTAAACTTAAATACATAGAGCTGTTTAAAGAGTTTTCTGATGTTTTTGCATGGAGTTACGAAGATCTTAAATCCTATGACACTAAAATAATATAGCACAAAATTCCCCTCAAAGAAAACCAAAAACCATTCAAACAGAAACTGTGCAGAATAAACCTTGTTCAGTTGCCTTTGGTTTAGAAGGAGATCATGAAAATGTATGAAGCTGGTATTATTGTCCCTATTAGATATTTTGAATGGGTGTCTAATATGATGTCTGTTAGGAATAAAACTGGAGAAATGAATATTTGTATAAATTTTAGAGACTTGAACAAAGCTTCATTGAAAGACAACTACCCTTTACCAAAGATGGATCACATTTTACAAAGGGTGGTAGGTTCTAGAAGAATTTCTTTGCTGGATGGCTATTCAGGGTACAATCAAATCTTAGTTCACCCTACTGATCAATTAAAGACAACATTTACTACACCATGGGGCACTTTCAAGTATGTGAAAATTCCCTTTGGTCTAATGAATGCTGGAGCAACTTTTCAAAGAGCCATGGACATAACTTTCTCGGAGGAACTGGGCTTCTTCATCATTATATACCTTGATGATGTCACTGTTTTTTCAAAAACAGATGAAGAGCACTTAGAACATTTGAGAAAAGTTTTCAAGAAATGCAGAAAGTTTGGAATATCTTTAAACCCTAAAAAGACACTATTCGGTCTCCAAGAAGGTAAACTTCTTGGGCACATTATTTCTGAGGAGGGTATAAAGATAGATCCAAAGAGGATTGAGGCCATATTGCAAATGTCTCATTCTCGAAACATCAAGGAGTTGCAATATTTCATTGGAAAGATTAACTTTTTGAGAAGGTTCATCCCCAACTTGGCTGAGCTCCTTAGGAATATCACGAACATGTTAAAGAAGGAGCAAGGGGTAAAATGGACCTTGGAAGCAAAGAGGTCTTTAGAACTGGTGAAACAAGCGTTAACCAAAACACCGGTTCTTATAAGTCCTGATTTTTCAAAATATTTTTTATATTTTTTCATTTGCATCAAAGCATACCATAGCTGCTATCCTTTTACAGAAAAATCCACAAGGACAAGAGCAGCCTATTGCATTCTTTAGCAAGGCATTGAGGGATGCTCCTCTGAAGTATAACATCGTGGAGAAGCAAGCTTTTTCTTTGGTTAAAGCTTTGAAAGACTTCAGAGTGTACATCCTCCACTCACACATCATTACCTTTGTCCCAAACTCAGTTGTTAAAGACATTATAACACAGGACCCAGATGGTAAGAGAGGTAAGTGGATTGTTGTTATCCTTGAATATGATTTAGAGATAAAACCCACTAAACTCATCAAAGGCCAAGGTCTAGCTAGATTAATGGCTGAATCAAATTTTGAAGTTCTTGATATTAATATGATTAATGCTTTAGATGATCAAGAGGAACTCTCAAATCCCATTGTTGAAAACCATTTTATGAATTCCCCCTGGTATGCTAATATTGTTTATGTTTTGTTTAATTTGAATACACCTCCTGGTTTGACAAAAACAAAGGCAAGATTCCTCAAATTGAAAGCTGTAAACTATTGCATTATAGATAGATGTCTTTATTGGAAAAATGAAAGTGGTGTATTGCTTAAATTTTTACCTGAGTTTGATGCAGAGAAGGTTAAATACCAGTTCCATGAAGGAGAGTGTGGAGTTCATCTATACTAGAAGACAATAGCCAACAAAATTTTGAGGGCTGGTTTCTATTGACCTACTCTTTTTCATGATGTGCACAAGATGATCCTAGCCTGTCATAAATGTCAACTTTTTGAAGGCAAAAGAAAACTTCTACCCCTACCTCTGCATCCAATCACTATTGAATCCCCATTTCAATAGTGGTGACTTAACTTCATAGGAGAAATCCATCCCCCATCTTCTGCCCAACATAGATGGATTCTCACTGCCATAGACTATTTCACTAAGTGGATAGAAGCCATACCTTGTAGACAGGCCAATGATTTAGTTATCATAAAATTTATGGAGACTAACGTTCTCTCCAAATTTGGCTGTCCTACCAAGATTATCACTGATAATGCAGCAGCATTTGGATCAAAGAAGATGGTTGAATTCTGTCATAGATATCAGATAACATTGGGGCATTCCACGACCTATCACCCTCAAGGTAATGGACTTGCAGAATCCTCAAAAAAACGTTTAGTGAACATAATCAAGAAGCTGTTGGAAGACAACAAAAAGTCCTAGAACACAAAGCTAGTTCATGCACTGTGGGTTGACAGATTGACTTTGAAGAAATCCATTGGCATGTCTCCTTTTCAGCTGGTGTATGGTACTGATGCAATTTTTCCAAATAGCCTTGGTGTACCAGTAATGAATTTTATTCAAGATTTGCAAACTGAAGATAATGACATGATCAGAAGAATAAATCAGACCATCCATCTTCAGCAAACCAGAGAGGAAGTTTATAACAAATTATTGCAGAAATAGATCAGTATTAAAAATATTTTTGACAGAAGAACAAAGGCCAGCAATTTCAAAATTGGGGACCAAGTTTTAAAGTGGGACTCAAGGAGGGAAGAGAAGGGAAAGCATGGAAAATTTGACAACTTATGGCTTGGCCCTTACTCTATTCATTCAGCTGCTGGAAACAATGCATTTTTCTTGCAGGAGTTGAATGGAGCAGAGTTGTTTGGGGGTCCTGTCAATGGCAGGATGCTTAAGCATTACTTCTCTTAATCAATGTTATGTTCCAAAAGCCTTTTTATATTTTTTCCACTATAAATATTTCATCCACCATTGAATTCAAAGTTGTAAAAATAAAAAATACAAAAATAATGAAAAGAAAGAAAAGAGGGCAGATTGTGAAAACAAGAAAGGTATAGCCCCATACCAAAAAAGAGAAACAAATCTGAAAGTGTGCAAGATTAAATACCACTCCTACAAAACACACCTCTAGTTATTCAAACTGTCTAATCTTGACTAATTAGCTTTAAATTTTCTACTAGTAGGATAGTGAAATAGATTTTCCAAACTGTTTAATCTTGGCTTATCAGTAGATAGTTTAGGATAGAAATTAAAGGTTCAAACATGATCGAAATCTGAACATAAGTTTCCAAAAAGAGATGACCCAAATCTGTTTTATTTTCTGAGTCAAAAAAGACGTAAATATGGTTCTAATTAGATCAAAATCTGAACCAGGAAACAAATGAGGAACATTTCAAACAAAAGTCAAAACAGAGCTGTAAAAAGAGAAGGCCATGACGAGAAAATCTCAGATCTTAAGCCTTCCATTTTGATTTAATTTTCTTCAAAATAAATGTCTATGTGTAGCTTGTCTTTATGCCATGGACCAGCATCAAGTCAGACTTTTCAATCCTAAATTGAGTGCTTTTCAATTTCTGTTGTAAAATTTAGAGAATAAAGTTTGTTAGACAGTTTAATCCCAACAGACAGTAGATTAGGTAGAGAATAATATGGGCTCAACTGTTTAATATGAGTCCATGGAGAAATAAGGAGTAGAAATAGATTAGATTTCCTGATTTCAAAAGAATAAAATGTTGTGGAAAGAGTTTGCAAATCCAAGTGCACTCTAATGAAGAAAAAATGTTAGATCAGAAGGTTTGGGTAGGTAGAAAGTTTGTATTGATGAAGATCCATTTCTTTTATGACTGCTAATATGTTTTCAGAGCACATCATCCAGAGAAAGAAAGGAAACCCAATGGATCAGGCACAGGCCAGCCTCCCAGAGAACATAATGGATGTGGCACAGGTCAGCCTCCCAGAGAATACAAGTCTGAAGTTCTTGATGCCTTGAAGAAGGCACCATCCCCAAGTGGAGCCACTGTTAGCTAGCTATAAAATTTGTTATACCAAATGCTGGCTAAAAAAATTTTGAGCCTTCAAGGAAGAAATTTTGTTACTAAAAAGTGTTGGCTCTTGAAGACTCTTGAAGGCCTCCTGCCTCTGTCCTCAAATCTTCACTACTGTGCCTATTCCCCTTTCAGAATCCTGCTGATTCCCAAGAAATAATACTGCTGCAAGCACCATTTCCCTTTTCCCCTTCTCCCAAAACTAACTTTCATTTGCTCCCCTTTTCTCCATAAAAGTCATCCATTTTCATGATTCCTTTTCTCCCTTTCATGAAAATCTCTTTACATAGTTTAAAACTCATTTTTAAACTATATCAGAACCCTCCATTTCCCTTGAAAAACCATTGGAAATCCATAAAAATGACATTTTGCATACATTGTGGACTTAAGCCCCTGCGGGCTAAGTCTTAAGCCCCTTCCTCCATGTAACCCACGGCCCCGCAGACGGGCGCCTAGCCACATAATACATATCCCGCCCCGAAAAAATTAAAACCCTTATGTTATTTTCGAAACTTTGGGTTTGTAATTATTTTTTAAATTTTCGCTGGTTCAAAGCCTCAGCCGATCTCCGTCGTCGATCTAATCTGTAGATCGACGGTGCGAAGTCCATCAGCCCAGTGGTCCTCGCCATCCACTAACCAATTGCAAAATTGTGTGGTATTTATCGCACTGCCTTTGGGCGAGGGCGGTTTTTTCCCGATCGCCAGCGATTCCACTCATCGGTTGACACATGGCCTCAACACTGTTCATAAAACTACCGTCCATCGCGCGTTAACGTTCAGACGTGGACCCCACGCGATATCGCTGTACACCGTCTGATTTGGGGCGGGCCATCCAATGGCTATTGCTCACCAAAGATGCCCGACAGTTAACCGAGCTACGACGCGACATTCAATAAATATCCATCGTTGATCTGATCTGCAGATCGACGGTCCATATTCCATCGCCCTGATTCGATCACCCAATCAATGTCTTCCGCTTTGACTTTCTGTTTCCGCTCCCGACTATCGATCTCTGTGTGATAGACGGCTCTGACTTAAAAAATTCTTCTGCCTCTCTATGATTTTCTCTCATTCAATCTTGACCGTTGGATGATGTCATCCAATGGCCACGCTTCCCCCACGTGTCCTCCGTAGCAATAAACCTATATATGCAGGATTTTTTAATATTTGTTTGTATTTTGCAGGGTTTAAATGGTTTTCTCACCATTTTTGAAGAAAATTTGAGGGCAGAGGATGACGATCTTCCTGCCTTCGATTCACCAAAGAAAATCATCACAGGGTGTTAAAAACACGTTTCATCAGTGTTTCTTTAGGCATTGATGCCATATCGCGCCTGCACAGCCCTGTACATAAGAAAAAACCCTGAATCGGGCGTAGTCAGAGAGTATCAGTGACAAAGACCAAAATTCATCAGAGCGGATGATTAAAGATAGATTTTGCGGGGATCACGGCTAAGAATGATTATCAAAAGCCTAATCCTTGATTTAAAACACAGTTTAAAGAAGATCTTAAGGATTTTATCAACAGGAGCGCTTCCACTGCCACATCTAAGGCAAATTAATTCCTCCCAGCTACTAAAATGCCACCTATGCCTCAAAGTACTCAATCAGAGGCTGAATTTATTGATTAAATGAATATATTTTCCTCAGCGCAACCAGAAAGTTACTTCTGCAAGGAAACTTAATGCAAAGGATATCGGCAGAGTAACCCTGACATCACATAGAGCCTCAAAGGTCAACAAAATCTCCCACTGAGCTTAATCTTTATGTAAAAACATTTAATACAGAGTGCACCCATGTAAGTTTCTTCATTAAGCCCCTCAAAGGCCAAGAAGCCATTAAGTCTGTATTAATTGTAATTGAGATCTTTTATCAGATCTCACCTCCTCATCCTTCTATATATACTTCTGTACAAGATGAGTGAGGGGTTGGTTGCAAAACTTTGATATACACTTGAGCTCAATTTTCTGATTGTAAATAGTGTTCATTGGCTCTTGGAGCTCTGCTTGTGATAGATAGGTTAGGCTGAGATGTGTAGATAGTTGCTAAACTAAAGCACTGGAATTAAAGCTGTAATTGGTTTCGAGCATCAATACAAGCTGATTTATGGGATCCTGGTCTATGTTGACAGTGATGTTTCTATAATTGTAACTTGTTATTCTGTTTCTGTTTTCACCGTGTTTCATATTCTCTTATAAAGAACAACATGCATAGAGTTAGGATCTACTGTACAGCAGTAACCTTCTCTGACTGAAAATCTTTATACATATGTTTTCTTCCAATATGTGTTATTTAGGAATGATTTAATTCAGTTTAAGCATAGGAATGTTGGCAGTCCCTCGTCTTGTTGCCTTAGATGAATGTTATTCTTGAATTTCATGTTCAGTATTAGTTAAGTAGAGATGAACTGTGGAAGATATGGTGTGCCCTGGTCCTAGTTTTATCCACAAAGGCTGCTTGAATATTTCCCTTGGAATGTGTTAAAAGCTGGCTAGTTTCAAAGTACTTACTAGATCTTAGGCCATTCTGTGTTACATTTGTGTTTATCTTGAAAGTAACCAAGTAAAGCAGAGCTAGGAGAGGATTTGTGGTGAGCCCGACCCGCTAGTTTCTTCTCCAAAAGTTGCCTTCAAGTTTCCCTTTGTTTTAAAGTGTTTTCTATTGAAAGTGTATCAAAGGCTGGCTAGTTTAAAAGTACTTACCAGATCCTCGTTTTCTTTTATGTTTTTCTTGAGTCCATGTCAAAGGCTGACTAGTTTAAAAGTACTTATCATATCCTGGGTTTCTCTTGTTCTGCATCTGTTTATCTCTCCTTCTTATTGTATCATTTCATTCCATAAATCAAACTTCAAAGAGATCCTTAGACATAGATGACTTGCCCCTTAGACCACTCTTGCCTCTTGTTGTTCCAATTAAATCCTATTATGACTCCATAGCCCAATGGACTAAAAACTAGCGTTATATCTATCTATCAGCCAAAGCTGTTCTATTTGCTTGCAACTTCTCACTTTTAAAACTTTTGCCCTTAGAACTTTCCCCTCAAGTAACATTCATGCTCAACCATCCAAAAAACAAGACAAACCCCTGGCCTTCATAACTAGCCTAACATTTTTACCCAAAACTTCAAAGACAAATATATCTTTGCACTTATTGGAGAGATCCCTCTCCGGATTCAGGAGGGCTAGATCCCAGAATCCCAAAGTGGTTGAAACGATGTTGTTTCTGTAGTTTTAGTCTCACCAATCTGCTAAAACACATCTAACACTACGGTCACAACTTAGAAAATCCGACATGGGCACCCTCACCAACGACCTAACCCGAACGGACACCCTCACCCAACACGACACAACGCGCCGCCCGAACGTACACATCTCACCCGCGTGACACCCGCGTGCCCGACCGAACGTACGCACATGGGAGCAAACGGCAAACGGGCCGCCCGGACGTGCACAAGGCACCCGGGCGGTCACAACTTAGCAAATCTGACACGGGCGCCCTCGGGCCAAACGACCCGACCCGACCCGAACGGACGCCCTCACCCGGCACGCCCACACTAACGGACGCCCTCACCCGGCGCGACACGGCACGCCCGACCAAACGAGCGCACATGGGAGCAAACGGCAAACGGCCCGCCCGGACGTGCACAAGGCACCCGGGCGGTCACAACTTAGCAAATCTGACACGGGCGCCCTCGGCCCGAACGACCCAACCCGACCCGAACGGACGCCCTCGCCCGGCACGCCCACCCGAACGGACGCACATGGGAGCAAACGGCAAACGGGCCGCCCGGACGTGCACAAGGCACCCGGGCGGTCACAACTTAGCAAATCAAGATACGGGCGCCCGTCAACCAAACGACCCAACCCGAACGAACGCCCTCACCGGGGGCAACACGACGCGCCCACCCGAACGGACGCACATGGGAGCAAACGGAAAACGGGCCGCCCGGACGTGCACAAGGCACCCGGGCGGTCACAACTTAGCAAATCAACACGGGCGCCCTCGGGCCAAACGACCCGACCCGAACGGACGCCCTCACCCAGCACGCCCATCGGAACGAACGCCATGACCCGGCGCGACACGGCACGCCCGACCCGAACGAACACACATGGGAGCAAACGACAAACAGGCTGTCCGGACGTGCACAAGGCACCCAGGTGGTCACAACTTACCAAATATTATAGGGGCACCCTCAGACCAAACAACCCAACCCGAACCGACGTCCTCACTCAGCGCGACACAGTGCACCCACTCGAACAGACGCTCATGGGAGAAAATGACAAACGGGCTGCCCAGACGTGCATAAGGCACATGGGTGGTGACAACTTAGCAAATTTGACACGGGTGCCCTCGGACCAAATGACCCGAACCGAACGGACACCCTCACCCTGGGCGACATGACGTGCCCACCCGAACAGATGCCCTGCCCCGGCGCGACACGGCGTGCCCGACCGAACAGACGCACATGGGAGAATACGAAAAACGGGCTGCCCGGACATGCACAAGGCACCCGAGCGGTCACAACTTACCAAATCTGACACAAGTGCCCTCAGACCAAACGACTTGACCCAAACGAACACCCTCACCTGGCGCAACATGGTGTGCCTACCCGAATGGACGCGCTCACTCGGCGCGGCACGGCGCGTCCGACCGAACAGACGCACATTGGACCAAGCGGAAAACAGGCCACCTGGACGTGCACAAGGCACCCGAATGGTCAAACCTTAGCAAATCTGACACGGGTGCCCTCAGACCAAATGACCCGACTCCAATGGGCTCCCTCACCCAGCGCGACACGACACACCCCCCCGAACGGACGCCCTCACACGGCACACCCGCTCGAACGGACCGAGCGGACGCACATGGGACCAAACGGCAAACGGGCCGCACGGACGTGCACAAGGCACCCCGGCGGTCACAACTTAGCAAATCTGACACGGGCGCCCTCCGACCAAACGGCCCGACCCGGACGGACGCCCTCACCCGGTGCCACACGACCCGCCCGACCGAACGGACGCACATGGGAGCAAACGGCAAACGGGTCGCTCGGACGTGCACAAGGCACCCAGGCGGTCACAACTTAGCAAATCTGATACGGGCACCCTCGGCCCAAACGACCCGACCCGAACGCCTTTGGCCGGGTGCCCTCACCCGACGCGCCCGACCCGACCCGAACGCGTTTGGCCCGACGCCCTCACATGGTGTGCCTAACCCGACTGAATGTGTTTGGCCTGACGCCCTCACCCGGCGCGCCCGACCCGACCCGAACGCCTTTGGCCGGGTGCCCTCACCCGACGCGCCCGACCCGACCCGAACGCGTTTGGCTGGGCGAGTCGGGTGACCCAAGACTGGGCGCCTCTGCACGAACTGCACTACAGTGCGGAAGCCATTCCGGGAGCGTCCGGAGTTAGAATTGAGTGCCGTAAATTGCAGAATGTGCGTATTGACGGGCCGCATCTAACCATACAGTTGGGAAGTAGATTGGACATACAAGGAGCTCTAGGGATGGTCTTAACTAATTTGTAGTGTCGATTTGAGTGACTCAGGTGACCTAGCAGCACTTGGGCAGTTTTGTGCAGGATATTCCCGAGGTGAATTCTAATGACTCCAAATGTAAAATGTATCAAGGTAGGCTGTTCTATGCAAGTGTGCCTTAGAGCTATCTAAAAGGCTAACTGTTACAAGGAGCGTATGGCTTCTTCATTGGATTTGAACCTATTATTTCATATTTTTGAAACGTATTATCTGGCCGGCACTCATTATTAATAGGGAATTACCCATCCCTTGTATGTATGGGCATACTTGTGGATTGATAATGGTGTTTATGTTTATTTCCACATAGTGAAAGAACATTTGATTAATAATGAAGAAGTGTTGCTAAAGGCATAGTCTAAATACTTGAGTATTTGAAAAAAGAAAAAGTACGGTAGTGCCGCACCCGTCTATAGCATGGTTGAAAGACACCGTAGGTATAGGGGCGTGGAAACTAGGAACACGGGCAGTCACAACTTAGCATTTTTGATATGGACTCCCTCACACGACCCGACCCGACCCGACCCGAACGCGTTTCCTTGGGCGCCCTCACACGGCATGACCTGACCCGCCCAAACGAAGGCACAAAGGAGAAAACGATAATCGGGTCGCACAAATGTGCACAAGGCACAGGGGTGGTCACAAATTAGCATCTTTTATATGGCCTCCCTCACATGACCCGACCCGAACATGTTTCCTTGGGCGCCCTCACAAGGCACAAACCGACCCGCCCGAACGAAGGCACAAGGGAGCAAACGGAAAATGGGTTGCACGAACATGCACAAGGCACACGAGTAGTCACAACTTAGAATTTTTTATACAGCCTCCCTCACATGGCATGACCCAACCCGACCCACCTGAACGAAGGCACAAGGGAGAAAATTGGAAACTGACTGCACGAACATGCACAAGGCACATGGGTGGTCACAACTTAGCATTTTTTATATGGTTGCCCTCACATGACCCGATCCGAACACATTTCCTTGGGCGCCCTCACGCGACCCGACCCGACCCGCCCGAGCGCGTTTCCCTGGACGCCCTCACAAGACACGACCCGACCCAACCGAACTCGTTTCCTTAGGCGCCCTCATGCGACACGACCCAACCTGACCCGCCCGAACGCATTTCCTTGGGTGCCCTCACATGACACGACCCGACCCGACCTGCTCGAACAAGTTTCCTCTGGCACCCTCACACGGCACGACTCGACCCGAATGCATTTCCTTGGGTGCCCACACCTGACCTGACCTGACCTACCCGAACAAAGGCATGAGGGAGCAAGTGGAAAACGGGTTGCATGAACGTGCACAAGGCATAGGGGCGGTGCACCCAACCCGAACGTGTTTCCTTGGGTGCCCTCCCACGGCAGGACCCGACCCACTGGAATGAAGGCACGAGGGAGAAAATGAAAAACAGGTCGCACTAACGTGCACAAGGCACACAGGCGGTCAGAACTTAGCATTTTTAACATCGCTGCCATCACATGACCTAACTCGACCTGCCCGAATGTGCAGAAGGCACACCCACGATCACCACTTAGCATTTTTGACACGACAGCCCTCACACGACATAGGCCCTACCCGACCAGGCCCACCCAAACGTGTTTCCTTGGGTGCCCTCACATGGGCTGTTGTGTAACCAACTCCAAAAATAGAAGAAATGAGATATCAACGCCTTAGAAATAAGCCACTTCGAGGGGGCAACCTCCAATACATTACATGAATGATCAATTCTTGGATGCTACAATTTACAAAACCTCCTTTCTATATATAGGAGTCCATGGGGCCATAATGTAATCCTAGTGGGCCACAATGTAATCCTAGCCGACCTAACAATAATAATTTAAGGGCACAATAATAACAAAATGGGGGTTACAAGGGTACAATAATAACAATAAGGGGGTTACACTAACAACAATAAGGGACTATACTAGTAATATAGGGACCTAACGTGCCCCTCTCCTTCAAAAAAGTGTTGTCCTCAACGCTTGAGTAGCTCTGGGTGCTTCTGTATAAAATTCTCATCCTCCCATGTAGAATCTTCGGTGGGTAAGTTCTTCCACTTGATGAGATACTCTGAAATTGATCGATTCCGTAGTTGTCGAGTTCTTGTTTCCGTGACCGCTTCCGGTTCCAATATGATTTTTCCTTCCTCATCAAGTTCTGGCAATATTGTTTGAATTGGAATATTTTCACCTATAACCTTCTTTAAGCACGAAACATGGAAAACTGGATGTACTCGCGAAGAAGCAGGAAGCTCCAATTTGTATGCCATAGTACCAATCTTTTGCAACACCTTGTAAGGACCATAGTACTTTGGCGATAATTTGTTATCCTTCTTAGCTTGCTTGAGGGACATTTTTTTGTATGGTTGTAGCCGTAAAAATACCCAATCTCCTACATCAAAACTTCTCTCGCTGCGATGTTGATCTGCCTGTTGTTTCATTCGATTTTGTGCCAAATTAAGGTTATCCTTTAAGAGTTGAAGAACTTCTTGCTGATGCTCGATGTGATCTTCGACTGCTTGAACCTTCGAATTTTCCCTTAAAGATGATGTAATCGATGGTGGATGATATCCATAAAGTGCCATAAATGGGGTCATTTTTGCTGCAGTATGGAAGGAAGTGTTATACCACCATTCAGCGAGAGGTAACCACTTGACCCATTGTGTTTGTTTATCGGATACAAAACAACGAAGATATTCTTCCAAACATTTATTTACTATCTCAGTTTGACCATCAGATTGAGGATGATAAGATGAGCTATGAGCTAATTGAGTACCCAAACAAGAAAATAACTCCGTCCAAAAATTTCCAGTAAAAATGGGATCTCTGTCGCTCACAATAACCCTTGGGCTTCCATGTAGCTTTGAATTCTGTCCATAAATGTAGTAGCAACTGTACTTGCTTTAAATGGATGAGATAATGCACAAAAGTGTGCATACTTGGTAAGTCTATCAACTACCACCATGATGACATTCTTGCCTTCGGACTTCGGTAAACTTGTGATAAAATCCATTGAAATCTCCTCCCAACGTTGACTTGGAATGGATAAAGGTTGTAGAAGTCCCGGGGTCTTAATTGTCTCCACTTTATTATGCTGGCAAACCAAACATTCCGCCACAAACTTTTGAATATCAGATTTAAGGCCATCCCAAAAAAATTCTTTCTTCACCCTGTGGTAAGTTTTTAAAAATCCTGAGTGTCCTCCTAAAGGAGAAGTGTGCAATTCGAGAAGAATCTTTTGTTTTAGTTGGGAATTCTTACAAAGATATAAGCGATCTTTGTACCATAAGGAATCATTTTTCCAACTAAATGTATCGGATGTACTAGGATCTTGCTGCAACTTTTGAATGAGTGTCCATACATCTTTGTCCTTCTTCCATTCATCTCTTGCTTCGGTTATCCAATCTGGTTGGATAATAGAAATGGCACAAAGCAATGCTTCCACCTCTTCATTCTTTCTTGAGTGCATCTGCAACAACATTTAGCTTCCCTTTTTTGTAGATTATTTCAAAGTCATAACCCAACATCTTTGTGACCCATTTTTGCTGCTCTTCTGAAGATAGTCTTTGTTCAAAAAAGTGTTTAAGACTATCATGATCAGTTTTTACCTTGAAGTGTCTTCCCATTAGGTAAGTTCGCCATTTCTTTAGTGCATGCAGTATTACTAACATTTCCTTCTCATAAATAGGTTTCTGTAAATACTTTCCTTTGATTGGATGACTTTCAAAAGAAATGGGTCTTCCTTCCTGCATTAAAACTGCACCAATTCCATTTCCTGAGGCATCACATTCCACAATAAAGGTTTTTGTGAAGTCTGGCGTAGCTAAGACCGGTGCTAGGCACATTGCCTCTTTAAGATGTTCAAAGGCCTTAGTTGCTTGAGGAGTCCATGAAAATGCATCTTTCTTCAATAATGTTGTTAGAGGTGCTGCTATTCTCCCATAATTCTTAACAAACTTGCGATAATAGCCTGTTAACCCGAGAAATCCTCGCAACTGCTTTATTGTATTGGGGACTTTCCATTCCTTAATGGCTTTAATTTTGTTAGGGTCTACTTTAACACCCTCGTGAGATATAATATGACCCAGATATTCCACCTCTTGTACTCCAAAGAAACATTTGGATGTTTTTGCATATAATTGTTTCTCCTGCAATAGTTTGAGCACCTGTCAACATGTTCAACATGATCCTTCCAAGACCTGTTGTAGATTAGTATATAGAAGGGTTTGAAAATGGAATTCATTAACCCTTGAAATGTAGAAGGTGCATTGGTGAGGCCAAAAGGCATGACCAAAAATTCATAATGACCCTCATGAGTTCGAAATGTTGTTTTTGGAATATCTTCAGTCTTCATTCTAATTTGATGATATCCTGAGCAAAGATCCAACTTGGTAAAATAAATTGCTCCATGTAATTCATCCAATAATTCATCAATCACGGGAATGGGAAATTTGTCTTTAATGGTGAGCTTATTGAGCTCCCTATAATCCGGACACATTCACCATGATCCATCCTTCTTGTGTACCAATACTACAGGAGCAGAAAAAGAACTTTGACTAGGTTGAATTATACCCGCCTCTAACATTTCTGCAATCATACGTTCAATTTCGCTCTTTTGGAAGTAAGGATATATATAAGGCCTGATGTTTGGAGGAACACTTCCTGGAATCAAATGAATAGCATGATCATGATCACGAATAGGTGGGAGTCCTTTGGGAGTTTCAAACATCTTGGAATGATTGTCCAAGACTTGTTGGAGATCTGCAGAAATAGATGATTTTGATGTCGGAACTTCTAATGAGCATAATTGTGCAATTACGCCTCGTTGTTATTTCTTTAGAAGCTTTGTCATGACATTAGAGCTTATTATCCTTCCTGGCTTCCCTTCAATACCCCGTAGTTCGACTTCCTTTCCTTCTGAAAAGAATTTCAAGAAAATTTCTTGAAAATTAAAAGCTACCGTCCCCAAAGATTGTAACCATTGTACTCCTAGTACAACATCAGCACCTCCCATAGGAATGGAAAGCATTGGACTTTTCAACACATATTCCCCCATGGTTAGCTTGATATTATGGCATTTTCCAGAGCAATTTATAGTTCCTCCATTTGCAACCATCACTTGACATTCTGGTGCTGGGTATAGGAAACAATTTAATTCATTGGCTACCTTACAATGAATAAAATTATGGGTGCTACCTGAATCAATCAACACTATTACCTTTCTCTTCTTGATTTGTCCTTTTATCTTGAGAGTTTGAGGAGTGGTAATTCCTGCCAGTGCATTACACGATATGGTTTGATTCATTTCTTCCTCTTCTGGGGCTGGTTCCTGGTGTATATCCTCTTCTTGTTCATTTTCTTCTTCCTCTTCACAATCTATGTAAAATAATTTCTTCTCAGCACACTTATGACCTTTAGTGTATTTTCTATCACAACTGTAGCAAAGCCCTTTTGCTCTTTTTTCTTCAAATTGTTGTGGTGTCAACCTTGTAGGTTGTGGAAATCTAGGCATAGCAACACTTCCTTCTTTATAGAATTGAGTGGTAGGCTTCCTTGTCGCCATAATTTTACATTCAACTTTTCTTGCCAACCTGAATGCCTTCTCCAATGAATCGGGTTCCAAAACATGAACTTCATGTTGGATGTTATCCTTTAGAGTACCTAAGAAGAGATCAATCCTGTGTTCCTCTGGAATATTAGTTACCCTTATATTCAATTTTTGGAAGTCCTCAATGTGCTGCCCCACTAAACCTTTTTGTTTGAGATTTATCAATTGGGTAAAGAAGGTGTTGCTCTTTGTATCCTCATAATGTGCTATCATTTCCTCCGTAAAAATTGACCAAGTGACAATTTTTTTACGGGAGCAAAGCCATTGATACCATACAAATGTATTTTGTTCTAAATGTAAAGTCGCAATGTGTACCTTTTGTGTGTTTTGTACGTTATGGAGATCAAAATATTGCTCCATCTGTAGTATCCATGTTACAGGATCCTTTCCATCAAACTTCCTCATATCCATCTTTGGAATATGGTGGTTCTTCCCGCCAAAATTAGAGTTTATGAAATCACAATTAACATTTATTTTTTTCTCATCATGAGGTTCTTCTACTATCTTTTCACCATTAGGAAACCTTTCTTGTATAAACTTTGTCAAACCTTCCATGTCTGCTTTTATAAAATTCTTCATGTTTTCCATTTTCTCATCGATCTTAGCTTCCATGTCATCAATCTTAGCTTCCATGCCCACTTCCATGCCATCCATCTTAGCTTCCAAACCAATCATCTTAGCTTCCACGCCTTTCTTCAAACCATCCATCTTAGTTTCCACGCTTTTCTTCAAAACTTCCATTTCATTTTTTGTTGTTCTTTGCGAGAGCGAAATTTGCTCTTGTAATTTTGATATGTCATGTTGCCATTCTTCATCTTCATGAGTCATAGTAGAGCCTTCTGAAGGCTTAATGGGTGTTGAATTCTTTTTAGGGGCAATTTTAGAATCCAATACTGATATCTATTCTACAATATGCCCTTGGGATCAATTTAACTTGATTATTCAAACAAGACTTGTGCAATTTGAAAAAAATACACACCTTTTTCTTGCTTTGAGGAGCTCGATATTGAAATTGTATTATCTCTGTGATTGTAGATCTTCAATATCTGAAATTCAGCACTGTAGTAGCCCTCTGAATTTTCTTTTGAATGCCATAGGTATGACCTGATTTGGATTCTCCAAGACAAAGTTGTGTCCAATCTCCCACAATGACCTAATTATGGACTGGTTCAGTAGAGTGAACTTGTACGACTTGCCACGTGTCACTGTTTCATCCTTTGTCTCTGAAATTGATAGCCAATAAACTATAGTCTGTGTACTTGTGACCACTTTTTACGGCACTCCAATCCGATGCCCAGAGAGAGAGTTATTGAACTTTTCCCACGATCACCTCTTTGAGATGCAATTCAGGAGCCTGAAAAAGCACTACCTTCCACAGATCATATCTCCAAAAATATTGCGAACCAAGCTCTGAAACTTTTTGACGAATTTCCTCAGGATTTCAGCTTCGCACCATATGAATTTCAGATTTTGAACCTTCGTAGAAAAATTTTTATAGCAAAAATGCCACGATGACCTGTTTAGGAGCTTGAGAAAAGGCCTAACTTCCACAGATGATATCTCCAAAAATATTGCGAACCAAGCTCTGAAATTTTTAGAGACAAGCTTCCCTCGGGATTTCGGCTTCGCACTAAAAATTTCCCATGCCGAAACTTGGCGAAAAAACTTTATGGCAGAAAATTCCACGATGACTGTTTTGGGCAAGCGAAACCCTAGAATCCAAAGCTACGTGCAAATGTTGTGTAACCAACTCCAAAAATAGAAGAAAATAGATATCAACGCCTTAGAAATAAGCCACTTCGAGGAGGAAACCTCCAATACATTACATGAATGAACAATTCTTGGATGATACAAATGAAAAAACCTCCTTTCTATATATAGGAGTCCATGGGGCCACAATGTAATCCTAGTGGGGCCATAGTGTAATCCTACCTGACCTAACAACAATAATTTAAGGGCAGAATAATAACAAAATGGGGGTTACAAGGGTACAATAATAACAATAAGGGGGTTACACTAACAAAAATAAGGGACTATACTAGTAATATAGGGACCTAACATGGGCGAAGCACTGGCACCACTACCAATTTGTGGCAAATGGTATCAGAGCTCGATTCAGGGTGAGTTGAGCTTTGTTGAAGTTTGAATATTGAAGCAGGAATGCAACGATGGGGCTGCAGTTGGTATCAAAGCTTGGACAATATTTTGGTTAGTCTCGACGAAACTTTGGCATGGGCAAGGCGTTGTTCAGGGTTGAAGTTGCATAACAAGACATGGAAAGTTGGGAAGAATGTCAAGGGAGGCTTTTTCAGACCTTTTGCAGGTTGATTTTTTCGTCATTTCGTCGACCATCATTATTCACATGTCCACCGAATGCTTCCTATGCCCTCCGTCATCATCCTCGACTCATGGGTCTTACATACTCCCCCACTTAAAATAAGATTGTTGCCCCCGATAGTGCTAACCATCATCATCGCATAAACCATCAAGGTTCATGTCTAACATATCCAAGGGAAATATCTCCCCAATCCATGATCATCAACACATCCGTCACAATCACCACGTGCTATACCATCGTGGGAATTCAATCTCTCCATCATGGCCACATGCTGCTGCAACATATATCGTGTCAACCCATCGTGTATCGTCAATATGATGTGAATCTCAAAATCAAGTACTCCAACCAACTCAACGTAACAAAACCTGCTATGTATCCAACATAACTCTGCATAGTGCTATAGCCCTCATAAATCGAACTGGTTGGGTGATCAGTCCAACTAGAGATTCTCATTGTGAGAATGCACATCCTCATACCATGCGTTAGTTTTCCCTCTCACATCCTGTCACACCCATCAACTCAATCAAGGACCCATCCCATATGAGTGTAAATTAATCCATGGGGATCCCTCTCATCCGCAACACGTTGGCCATCCAACAAGCCATCTCTATCTGAAATGTGTTGCCCATGATGCCAATCTCCACGTGTTGTTCAAAAGACAGCCACAACTATTGAGCATCATCCATGTGTGAAAGGTCCTCCTCAAATCAAGTCAAGAACACCCTCTCAACAATGTGCCATATTCAGGTCCATGAAGCTACGCTCATCCCATCCGCAATATGCATCCAACGTGCATACCAAATTTAAGTCAAGAAGGCTCAACCCATGCCCAAGTGTATACCACCAAGGCATTCCATCACCGCATCTCCATCAACCACCAATTCATCCCATTGATCATCTCCATCAAATGACTCCTCACAAACACACCCTATAAATGTGCTCAAAGGTATGCATCCCATAGTGCATCAAAATCAAGACCAGTCTCGATCTCAGCTCCTAGTGAACCAGATACTGCAATATCATTGTAGTATGAAGCCTCCAATGAATGCAACTCCATCATGAAATCCCATGCATCATCCTATCCAAAGCATTGGCAAGCATACTTGTATTGCCCATGATTGCCACCACAAGTTGTTCTCACCCTGTAAGTCATATGAATGTGCTCATAGGCTTCTCATCCAACTAATGTCTTGTTGCTCAAAGTGAACAACATCCATCAGTGGCACCTAGTAAGTGCACCTGCATAATGTCTCCACATAATGTCCTGCCATGCCCTCATGTCAATGTACATGACTTTAGTTGCCCATTTGTCCATCAAGAGTAGACTTTCCTCAACCCTAGTCACCATCATGTGTATAGTGTACAGGTTAAGTGCCCTCGATCACTTCTACCGTCATCATCATGGGTACTTCCTCCAAGGCTTCTCCCCCACTAAAGGTGCACCAAGAGTTCTTTCTTGGTTGTAAGCCATGGTTGTAAGTCATTTTCTCCCTTGTGGCATCATTCAGTCGGGCACGTCGTGTCGCGCCGTGTGAGGTTGCCCGAATGAGTTCGTTCGGTTTGTGTCGTTTCATTCGAGGGCGCCTGTATCAGTTTTTCTAAGTTCATGTGACCGCCCGAGTGCCGTGTGCATGTTTGGGCAGCCCGTTTTTCATTTGATCCCTTGTGGCATCGTTCGGTCGGGCACGTCGTGTCATGAGGTCCCCCGATCGAGCGCGTTCGGGTTGGGCAGTTTCATTCGAGGGCACCCGTATCAGTTTTGCTAAGTTGTGACCACTCCGGTGCCTTGTGCACGTTCGGGTGGCCTATTTGTTGTTTTCTCCCTTGTGGCATCGTTCGGTTGGGCGCACCGTGCCGTGCTGTGTGAGGTCGCTCGACTCGGCGCGTTCAGGTCAGGACTTTTTGTTCGAGGGTTTCCGTATCAGTTTTCATGCTAAGTTGTGACTGCCCGGGTGCCTTGTGCATGTTCGGGCAGCCCATTTTCCGTTTGCTCGCTTGTGGCATCATTCGGTCGAGCACGCCTTGTGGAGCGATAAAAAGGTGTCTTTTTAACTCCTAATTACCTTCACATTAATTATCAACCCAGGGACGACTTTTTATTTCAAGAGTGTACTCAGTCTGAGGCGGCTATTTACTCAAGAGTAATGTTTGTGAAGATGTAGTATAGAAATACAAATGCAGAAATAATAAATGCTTGAAAAGAAATCTAATTACAAATGACAGAAATGTAAAGACTACACTACGGCAACCTTGCTAGACATCGATTAGGGATGCAGTAGTAATAACTCTTTCCCCTAGAAGTCGATGTGAGATGACCAAATCTGGGGACCTGGAATGATTAGCTCTGCCCTCTACAGTTTAGAGATCTCAAAGCAAGTGAAAACAACTCAAAGGAAATGAAATCTAAAACGCAAACTGGAAAGGAACATCAATCTAAAAGCAATGAACGGGAATTGAATAGCAGCGTAAAATAAACAGTGAATTCAATTCATAACCAAGCAAACTAGATTTCTACTCTTTAATCCTGTCGACAGCCACGCAACAATCAACTATCGTAATTCATAAACAAAAGGAATAACAACTGGAATTAGATACAGAAAAACAACATTTCATAACAATTGAATCATGAATCATGTTTCCTGTAAAGAATGGAATAACAATGACTCTGTATTTGATCCAATTAGCAATAACTCAATTCTTTAATTGTAATAAACGAACTTCACACAACAGAAATAAACTAATAGAAATACAAACAGCAGATCGCTCCACCAGGGCCGGGCCCTCAACCACCGGTGAAGCGTTGCTGTGCTTTACTCCGGCGCTTGAGAAATGGAACAACAGTGAACTCTTTTATTAATCAGGCATTAATAATGTTTACAAACAGCTCACACTCTCTTAACAAGAGCCGATGCACAATTCTGCAAATTACAATAAGAAAAGTCTCTCCATCCTCCCATACACAATACATGCTTCCCCTTTTATAATCAGAAGGTGGAGAAATTAAATAGCAAATAGGATCTCTAATAATAATATTGAATTTCTTCCAACCAATTGATCAACAATAAAATAGATTTACATCCCTCTTTCAACAACAACAAGTCGAATTTGGCTTTGTAGCTGAGATTTGGAGGACGGCCGCAACCACAGATCTGAGAAAATCGTGCTCAAAGAACCCTGCGTTTCTCTCAGTACAAGCCGAATTTGGGCAAACCGTTCTTTATTAAAGTTAATTGGGTCCGTTCTGAACAAAACCCATGTTCCTGATTTTCCATATTCGTCTTCATTTGCTCAGAATCTCAACTGCAAAACTGTCACTCCTTATTCCAGCGCATTTCTGAGTTGGCACTTTTAATGATCAAATCTTCAGTCTGGAAATTATCTTGGAGGCTAAAAATGGTGAATA
The DNA here is from genome assembly GCA_034641835.2 of Pinus albicaulis. NCBI lineage: Eukaryota > Viridiplantae > Streptophyta > Pinopsida > Pinales > Pinaceae > Pinus > Pinus albicaulis. The sequence continues at coordinate 676,516,535 of CM076579.1, forward strand.
ATGTTATAACCAACTTATTAAAACCATCATTGATAAAATAATTCATAATCATCAATTTATTAGAAATAAAGGAAGATAAATAATATTCATCCATAAGAGCATAAATCATTTATAAAATGGATTTAAATAATAAATTATAATAAATGACGTGATGAAGAATGGTAGAAATGGGTGGAATAAGCATTCACAAGTGATAATAATAATGGCATATTAACGACCCAACATACCCCCACACTCAATATGTTGCATGTCCTCATGCAACGAAAACCTGAATATATTGCATGTCTTCATGCAACCCCAAGACAAAACCCATGTGTTAACCAAGCAATAAAAATTTGAGAACAAATGAATGCTTCCTTAATTAATGAATATTCGATTTTAGCAATCTTGATGAAGGCATAACAATTTTTACATTGACATTCAACTATATGTATGAAGTTGCAGCAAAATATGATATAGATAACAGCAAACTTCATTAACCATTTTCTCAAAACTACAAACCAGATTTTGTTGAAATGTTGCAAGTAAATTTATAATATATGAATGCCTTTATGATCCAAAAATCAGATCGTTTTGATGCACGGATCATGAGATATAAACAAAATGGCTGTAGGTGAGAGTGCATGATTTCCGAGATTTTATGAACCAATTTATCTTGAAATTATCTGGGTTTGTATTAATGATACGTCTGTGTTTTCCAGAAATCACAAGAATTGAGTTCATGGTTTTTTAAAAATATTATGGAAATCAATTTCTGCATTGTGTAAAAATGAAATTGTATGCCTTAAATGAGAAATAAAATTGAAAACATCCATCATGCGTAGCAATTCCTCCCCCTCTCTGAAAAATTAACATGCCCTCATGCGATGCTAGAAAAAAAATTGAGGTGGTTGCTACCAGCTGTTGAATTCTATGCTTGGTGTAAAACAACATGGAATAAGGGAGGTGGTGAGAGTGAATAAGAATAGCAATGGATGATAAAGAAGATGAATAACATGGTCATAAGAAAGAAATGAATGAAAGGAACACTACCCCATACTCGAAAATGATATGCCGCTGAAAAATAGGAAGTGGTATAGATGTGGACTGAAGGATGATAAATGATGCTCAAAATGGATTTTTATGAAATTCTCCTAAATTCGTAATAAATCAGAAAATTATGCTATTTTACCTCAAGTTTTACCTCAAAAAATGTGGAATGACATATATGGACTGGCAGTTGTTGAAGCTGATGTAGGCAGAGTTGGTGCTGAAAGTGATGCAAAAGGTGGAATCCAGGTAAGCACATCATGTCTGAAGAATTGTTCACGTTCGCGAGTTGCTCGAGCCTTTTCTGTTAGTTGCAATAGTGTGGTCATGTTATGAATAGAATTCTGTCCATACTTGTTGTTTTCCTGTAAACAAATCACTATTTGGCATACAATGTTCTTGAATCCATAGTGTTAGTTTTGAATAGCAATATATAAGATGCATGCAAAACTTTCAATCAGAAAAACTTATGTATACATGCAATACTAATATTTTGGCAAATCAACAAGTGATGGCAGAGTGCAGTAATCATATCGCATGCAATCCCATAATGCATACATTCCCCCCTCCAATTGGAAAAGGAATGCCATGACCATAAAGCGTATGAGAGGTGTTGTGCTGACGGCAAGGCACGGGAATGAACAATATATCAGTAAATGAAGCAGAGTACACATATCAATGATAGGACAACGAGAGTTATGATTATAATGAGAGCAGAGTGTGTAAAGATAGTTATGAATAAGAGATAGGACGCTTTGGATTGATGATAAGTTACGAAAAAGAGAAAAAGGACAACAATATGCCAAAAAGATGCTTTACTGATAGTATGCTAGCTGAAAATGATGCGATTGATCATAAAACAATTTCTCATGCATAAAGGTTCAAAACAGGGAAAAAGTTAAGGAAATAACTTCTCTGATAAAAAGAAAAAAATAAGAAAATGGTATTATAATAATAATTGACGATAAGATATAACTTCAATACCATAAGCAGAGTCGCTGCTGCCAGCAGGCGTCCATAGCCTCGGCGGGGTTGCTTTTTAACCCATATGAGCCAGGATTCTCAATTTATAAATGGAGAGTTACAGTGTTGTTCTACAGAAGAGATCAGTGTGCTGGCGTGGTAACCAGATAACCACACTGCCATTCACTGGGATGTAGCAAAAGTGATCAGGCCGGCTCGTGATGAGACCTCATGTTCCAAGGATAATTTGACTATCCAATGGATCATAACCCTGGTGTGGTGGCCATAATGGGAATGTCACTTTCTTACAACCTTATGAACATGGTAGACTGGCTCGTAATGAGACCCCCTATCCTCCATCTGTGAACAAAATTTTGTTGTTATTACACAATTTTATGATAAAAAGAGGGAGGCTCAGCACTCCTTAAGAGCAGGGATGGTGGAAGAAGTTGAACATGTCAATAGAAAAAAATATACCCATAATCTCATTTATTACAGACAGAGAAGATTATAACCAGGAAGGGTGGAACCAACATGGTATTAAGATGATCAATCAATATCATGTTCAACAGAAAACAATGCAGTAAAGTAGTATATAAATAATTGTGTCCCTTTTGAAAATAATCTATCATCAAAGAGCTGTCCTGTTAAAGATCATAACATGAATGATATTAACTTGCTTCAATAGAATCCATAATTCTTGTCCTCATAAAAGTAGTGTACTTCATGCCATGAAAGGGAATCAGTAAAATGTGGTTGAGATGAACTAGGAATAATCCCACAAGAGGAAGGAAGGGTTGCTCCCAAAGTGTTGCTTCTTTGAAGGAACAGCAAAAACACTCAAAAAAAGTGTTATCAGTAAAATGTGGTTGAGATGAACTAGGAATAATCCCACAAGAGGAAGGAAGGGTTGCTCCCAAAGTGTTGCTTCTTTGAAGGAACAGCAAAAACACTCAAAAAAAGTGTTGTTCCTTGTAGGGAACAACAAAGGAAATGCACACAAAAAAACAAAAATACACACAAAAAAAAGTGTGAAAATGCAAATGTCGTTCCTTTGGAAAAAGGAATAGCAAAAACACTCAAAAAAAGTGTTGTTCCTTGTAGGGAACAACAAAGGAAATGCACACCAAAAAGAAAAAAATACACACAAAAAAGTGTGAAAATGCAAATGTCGTTCCTTTGGAAAAAGGAACAGAAAAAACTAGAAGTGCCGTTCCTTTAGAAAAGGAACAGCAAAAACGCAAGTGTCGTTCCTTTGGAAAAGGAACAACAAAATGGACAATCATACAATGCAAACATGCAAAAAAAACAAATTAGCTGTTCACGGTATTGATGCTGAGGATGAGTTACACTTTGAATGAAGCAATACCTGAAACACAAAATATAAGAGAAATTAGAAAAGAAACAACATTTTAAAAAACAATATGTAAATTAAGTTACAACAGCTATGATATTATGTAAAAAAATGATCTTTTTGAAAAATGTTTTGGCAGCAGTGACAAGACATGAATCTTTAAATGGAAATCAATTCTTCATTTCTTCTATTATGAATCCGTTGGGTAATGAGTTGGATGAAATTCCTTTGTTTTATTAAAATTTGTTTCAAGAATCACTCGTCCATAAATTGACCTTCTTTATTTTCCCAAGACCTGCAAAAAACGAGTGTCTACCTGCAAGAAAACATTAAATCATGGAGAAAGAGAGGTGCACGGGCTCCCCTAATCCAAGAATTATGCAAAAAAACTAACAAGTAGTTACTCTGTAGAACAAATCCATGGAGAAAATAACAAAGTAAAATTTATTTGTTACCTGCGGGAGAGCAGTGGCCAATCATGCTAACCTGCAGTATTTTAGTCACAACTTCTTTGTTTTTCGTCCAAATTGAGTGATTCCAAAGCCAAATGAGAGATAATTCAAAAGTTAATCTCCAATAGCAACAGGTTTTAAAAATTCAATGATATGATATGTCAATTTTACTTAGAACAACCTGCATAACAGAGTCATTTTCGCTTACCCCACTTAGAACAACAGTGAATGTTTTAAGCATAGATTCTTCGTTTGATGTCGGATTCGAATGATTCAAATTGGAAATGAAATTAGATTCATTTATTTATCTCCAATAGAAATAGGTTTTGAAGAAAAGAAGAATTGATAGGTGAAATACTGTAAGGAACATCCGGAAAAACAGAGTTTTAAGGGTGCTGATTTACGATAGACAGTCAGTGTTTTGATCATAACTTCCCCATACGATATCGAAAATGAGTGATTCCAATTGCATTGGAAACTAGATTCATAGGGGAATCTACCATAGAAACAGGTTTTAAAAATATGGTCATTTAGGCCTCCAAAAACTGACTTTCCCAACTCTGTTCCTGAGCTGCCCGCTAGACATCCGGTCAATGTTTTGGTTCTAACTTTTTCGTTTCAAATCCAAATTGACTGATTCAAATTGGGTTATAAAGTAGACATCAAGGGCTATCTAGGGTAGAAACAGGTTTTAAAAATATTCATTTTTGGTCCCTCAAAACATGACTGTCCCGACTGTTTTTCCAGAAAGTTCATCAAGCCCGCAAGCCAAAAAAATGATATTCAAGCATTTTTTCAAATTGGTGATAAAAAATGAATATGAGTGTTTGTAGAGCTATTATTTCCATTATAAGTCATCTACCTACACAAATGAATTAAAAAATTATCACCAATATTGATTTGCATAGCATGTTGCAACAAAAAACAACTAGTTTTACATAAAAAACAAAATGCATTTATTTATTCCCTTATTTATTTTATGTTCTATACTAACCTATTTTGATTTGAAAAATGAATATGACTACGTATATGAGTACTTCCAGTGGAGTCATTTTCGAAATAAGGCTTCATGTATACACATACCCAAATTTGAAAAATGCATATTAATGAAAATTAGGGTATGAGAAGCCAACTTCCCTTGAAAAAATGGTATCAAAAATTGTTGAAGCATAGAGTGAGGATGCAAACACGTGATGGAGTGAAACCAATCTTCAATATATCCGTTACATTCTTGATTTCCCATCATACCATGAAGTTCTTGAGCTTTTAAAATGGTTTGTTGGTGCAACCTAGAAGAAACCTCATTTGCTTCCATAGCTTCTACAATTTTTGAATTTGAAACATTCTGAATCTCATTGTAAGTTTTCTCTAATGGCGCATATGAGATAGAATGGGTGGGAAGGGTGGGTAAATTTGGCAGTTCAACATTGTAAGCATGTTGTACTGGTTTATTGCGGTGAGGGTGTGGAATTAGTTGAGCAGGAAATTGTGTATGGAATGGAGCATTGTGATGATGTGTTTGGTTGGGTTGAGTGGATAAATTTGATATGCAAGCAGGATGTTGTGAAAGAGCTGGTGGAGAATATGGAGAATGTGCTTGTGCTACAAGATGAGGGAGAGAAGTCATGCAATCATAAGGTGAACCATGCCAAACTTGTAGATAAGATTGGTGGTTATATTGAAATTGACATGGCTGCCCTAGAACATGAGTATTCCATAATGGATTATGCAAGTAAGAGAATGGAAAAGAAGTGTTTTGAACCATACCTGTTGACCTTGTTGTAGCTTCCTTATCTCTTTGATATGCTACTTCCATCCTAGATAAGGAAGAGTGAGTATCTATGGGCTGCTCCTTTTGGTCATGAGGGAAAAACACTTCATCAAATTCTTCATTTTTATGAACCTGCAAAACGTCCAATTTTGAGCTTAGAGAGCTAATAAAATCAACTTTAAAATTTTCAAATAAATCATTGATTTCAGCTCTTCTGTCTCCTATTCTTGTAGCAGATTTGGAAAGGGAAGAACAAACATCTCTAGAATTCTTACCAGCCTTGGAGATTCCTCTTGAATACCTTATGCACAACTCACAAACATCATCATATGATAACTGAAAAACATCACCTTTTCCTATCAGATTTAAGAGTTCTAAAAATTCATCTTTGATTCCATTAAGAAGGAGTGTTTTTAAGATCTCTTTTTCCAAATGCTTATGCTTTGATTTTTGAAGGTTATAATGAAATCGATCTACATAGTCCTCCAAACTTTCATCTTCCCCTTGTATCAAACCGAAAATATCTTCATTGGATTTGCAATAGTCTTGGTACTTCTTCAAGAATATGTTCTTCATGTCCTCCCATGATTGGATGCAATTCCCACCTAGGTTCATGAACCATCGGAGAGCTGCTCCTTTTAGAGTAAGAGGAAACACTTTCAATCTTTGATCATTAGTACAATAATCATATCCTCTACAAAGTATTTCGAACTCAAATAAGAATGTATCTGGATCTTCATTTGCTAAACCATGAAAATTTAGTAAAGATGGGGGAATTATGTGCATTTGTGTCACTCCTCCTAGATCTTTGATAGGAAATTCAAAAGTAGAAACGTGAGCCATTTCTTACCATAATATAAGATGTTTTTCATGTGTTTCTTCGAGGCTCCTTCTTCAAATGTTCCTGTCAATCGGTTAGTGAAATGGGTGGTGCTTACATCACCACTTGAATGAAATCATGTGATTTATTTTTCAAAATTTCTATTTTTTCCCTAGTCATTCACACAAAATTCAAACATCTATTTCTACCCAACAAAGCAACAACAAATCTGTTAGGAAAGCGGACAGTGGAGCAGGGCTTTTACATGCTCCGCACGTAGGTTCTTACCTTCCGTTTTTAAGATCCAACTCTTCCCTAGCAGGCACTCATCAGATTCACACTACTCTTTAGAAATGGCTACACTCTCCCCGACAACGGCGCCAAAATGTGGAGCGATAAAAAGGTGTCTTTGTAACTCCTAATTACCTCACATTAATTGTCAACCCAGGGACGACTTTTTGTTTCAAGAGTGTACTCAGTCTGAGGCGGCTATTTACTCAAGAGTAATGTTTGTAAAGATGTAGTATAGAAATACAAATGCAGAAATAATAAATGCTTGAAAAGAAATCTGCTTGAAAAGAAATCTAATTACAAATGACAGAAATGTAAAGACTACACTACGGCAACCTTGCTAGACATCGATTAGGGATGCAATAGTAATAACTCTTTCCCCTAGAAATCGATGTGAGATGACCAAATCTGGGGATCTGGAATGATTAGCTCTGCCCTCTACAGTTTAGAGATCTCAAAGCAAGTGAAAACAACTCAAAGGAAATGAAATCTAAAACGCAAACTGGAAAGGAACAAAAATCTAAAAGCAATGAACATGAATTGAATAGCAGCGTAAAATAAACAGTGAATTCAATTCATAACCAAGCAAACTAGATTTCTACTCTTTAATCCTGTCGACAGCCACGCAACAATCAACTATCGTAATTCATAAACAAAAGGAATAACAACTGGAATTAGATACAGAAAAACAACATTTTATAACAAATGAATCATGAATCATGCTTCTTGTAAAGAATGGAATAACAATGACTCTGTATTTGATCCAATTAGCAATAACTCAATTCTTTAATTGTAATAAACGAACTTCACACAACAGAAATAAACTAATAGAAATACCAACAGCAGATCGCTCCACCAGGGTCGGGCCCTCAACCACCGGTGAAGCGTTGCTGTGCTTTACTCCAGCGCTTGAGAAATGGAACAACAATGAACTCTTTTATTAATCAGGCATTAATAATGTTTACAAACAGCTCACACTCTCTTAACAAGAGCCGATGCACAATTCTGCAAATTACAATAAGAAAAGTCTCTCCATCCTCCCATACACAATACATGCTTCCCCTTTTATAATCAGAAGGTGGAGAAATTAAATAGCAAATAGGATCTCTAATAATAATATTGAATTTCTTCCAACCAATTGATCAACAATAAAATAGATTTACATCCCTCTTTCAACAACAGCAAGTCGAATTTCGCTTTGTAGCTGAGATTTGGAGGACGGCCGCAACCACAGATCTGAGAAAATCGTGCTCAAAGAACCCTGCGTTTCTCTCAGTACAAGCCGAATTTGGGAAAACCGTTCTTTAATAAAGTGAAACATTGTGATTGGCCTATTTGTTGTTTTCTCCCTTGTGGCATCGTTCGGTTGGGCGCACCGTGCCGTGCTGTGTGAGGTCGCTCGACTCGGCGCGTTCAGGTCAGGACTTTTTGTTCGAGGGTTTCCGTATCAGTTTTCATGCTAAGTTGTGACTGCCCGGGTGCCTTGTGCATGTTCGGGCAGCCCATTTTCCGTTTGCTCGCTTGTGGCATCATTCGGTCGAGCACGCCTTGTCGTGCCGTGTGAGGTCGCCTGACCGGGCGCATTCGAGTCGGGTCGTTTCATTTTAGGGTGCCCGTATCAATTTTCATGCTAAGTTGTGACCACCCAGGTGCCTTATGCACCTTCAAGCAGCCCGTTTTCTGTTTGAGCCCTTGTGGCATCGTTCCGTCGGGCGCGTCGTGTGAGGTCGCCCGATCGGGCGCATTCAAGTCGGGCCGTTTCGTTTGAGGGTGCCTGTATCAGTTTTGCTAAGTTGTGACTGCCGAGTGCCTTGTTCATGTTCGGGCGGCCCGTTTTTGGTTTGCTCCCTTGTGGCATCATTCATTATAGAATTATCTCCATACAGGAACATTATGAAATTACTATAAGGTCTATTGAAGGATGATTCATATAATGAGGAAAATATTGGCAAACAACTAATGAAGTTGAATAATTATGGTAATAATGAAAGTAATTTTGAAGGAACCTATAAAGTATGATGAAAGTAATTATTCTACCTAAAAATACTATATTTATTAATATTTTTTATTACTTATAAATAATAATTACAATGAATATTATAAGTAATGATTTTTACATCCAAAAATATTGATAAATTGTTTTTAAATAAAATAAAATAAGTTTATTTTGTAAAATATTACAGCAATTTACAATAAATATATAAAATAAATTATTCACTAATGTTTGAGTGGGAAATTGTCATATGATTTCATGTCAAAGTTTCAATTTTTTCTTGCTCAGTTTGTTCGACCTATTCAAATTTTCTTAATTGACCTATTCAATTTTTTTTCCCGCTCAACTTGTTCGACCTTTATGCCTTCTTTCCCATTCTACCCTATGATTCCATTCTACCCTATTCATTTTTTTTTCCCGCTCAGCTTGTTCGACATTTTTCTCATGAACTCTGAGCATAGCAAATAGCATCTGTTCAAAACTCTCAGAATCAAATTGAAACAAAGTCGATTTTCAGAATCGAAGAGAATTCGATGTTCAAACAACCTCTGTTTGGATAGATTTGGTAGATCGGTCTATCAAACCATAGGCCTTCTTCGGCCATCCCATAGGCCACTTCACAAATGGCTGCATCACCATTGATTTCATAGGTATATAATTACTAGAATTTTGTTCTTTTTATACATATTTACATAGCAGTTAACATAATATTTATTATCAGCTCAAGAAGTTATGCTCTAGTATATGGGAAGGGTCTAGTAAGAATGTTATGGTGAAATCCTAAAGATTATTTCAAAAAAATGATTCATGTCCTCTATTTTGTCATTTCTTTAAGCAACATACATGGGTTTTCCCTTTCTTTCGCCATATTTTGACCCACAAGAAAATTTCTCTACTGGGATTAATTTTTCCTCTAGAGGTAGCGGATTGCTAGATTCCACAGGTCAAGATTTGGTGAGTTGCCTTCCTGTTTTCAATATTGCATTTGTGGACTCTGTATTTCATGGATTCCGATTGTGTAACATTATTATTATATGTTATTCTCTTTTATAATTTGCCAAGTAATTTTTTTGATCCATCTCCTACCCTTGCAAAATATTATTTCATTGAGCCATCAAATATGGCAATTCACACACTTTGCTTCAACTTTAGTGAAGAATAATGGCAGTATTGTAGTTGAATATTACTTATCCAAGTCTTTATATTGTATTTATGTTGGAGGCAACGACCTAAGGAACTATATACAGAACGCTACGTTCCAAAATACTACTACTCCTCAGGACCTAGTTACATTGTTACTCAAATATGACCAACGTTTATTAGTAAGTTCGAAATTTCGTTTAGTTTTGTAGATTCATTTATGTGTGAACATTAGTTTACTGAAGCTACTACTTGTGGGATGAAATTTATTCAGAGGCTTTACCGCTCTAGGGCAAGAAAGTTTCTTTTGATCGACATTTCCACCGTGGGATGCACTCCATCTTTGAGGGTTTTTAGCTACATAAATAGGGCCAATGGGCAATGTTTGGATATAGCAAATATTTTTTTTGAAATAATGAGGGTTATTGTTTATCACTGACATACTGCAAGTTTGGTATTGGATGCAGGATTTGTGGATACCAAGTCTGCCAGCTGCGGTTCAGGGGCATTTAATGCACAAGTGAGATGTGGGCAATGGAAGGAAAAGGCAGTGGGAGCAGCAAATGGCAAACCATTTATCTACAAGGACCAAAATTCGTACCTGTTTTGGGATGGGATTCACCCCACTGAGAGATTGAATGCCATCTTTGCTCAACAAATCTAGATTGAAAATGCTTCAGTTATATCTCCATTTAATCTCTCCTCTCTGGTCCTCGGAAATGGCATACATACCCCTCCTTAACCCTAACAATACACTCCGTTAAAGCCTGTACCAGATTAAATATAAAGTTGTGCACACTGTCATAATTGTTTTTCTTTATGCTCTCTTTTTCTAACTTCGATTTCCATTCTTTTCTTTTTCTATTTCTTGTTGCATATATTTTTTAGTCCATACCATGCAATTTCATTATTCTCTTCTAGATATGCCCAACTAACCAACAAAGTATTCTATGTTGTATAGTTTTTTTTTTCTAAAAGTATTCTATGCTGTGTAGGTTATATAAATTTCAAACTCCATCACTCTTGTCGACACATGCACATGTTATTATGGGTGTAAATAAACAAGTGTTTCATTGTTATGGTATAAATAAACAAGTGTTGTCAAGTGTAAACAAGTGGTGTATATATATTTCTTGTAAAATAATTTCTGCAAGAGAAGTACTTGTTGCAGTGTCTCTGTTGAGTTTAATTTGTGCATAGTCCTTCTTGAAGAACTGTAATAGTGAATGAGAAGGCCAATTGGTGTCACAAGAAGAAAAATATTAGACATATGCAGGCTTGTGACACAACGCGACACAACATCGTTCACATTGCACAACAGTTTATATTCAACAACCCTCCCAAAGATATCCATTGCTCTACTGTTTATGGAGTTCATAAATATAGGCACATAACACGTTGAGTTTTAGCATTAAGATAAGAAGTTGAATTGAGATCAAGATCTCCTAACTGGAGAGGCATGTAGTGTGTCACCATTCTTTACTAACATTTTTATTGGATGTATGTCATCATAGTAGTTATTTGAACTTTTTCCAGTATTGGGTGCTGAACTGTAGGATGTGATGTTTTTATTTCTATGGAATATTGGCTGGGACATATTCCATATAGTGGCTATTTCCAAGGAAAGTCAACCCAACTCTCTACAGGTGAATCTGGTTGAGTTCCTCTAGTTTTCGGGGTTTAATCCCTTGATAAGATGGGGGCTTATCCTGGGGGCTTACCCATGATCCTTTACTATAAGATGGGGGCTTACCCAGTAATTACACAATTATTTAATGAGTTCTGATTTCAGGTTGAAACACTTGGGTTTCCTAGATGAAGCCAAATGTAATTACAGTGTTATATATAATATTGTGTGAGATGACTAATAAGTATCATATTTACTGTAATCAGGCTTGAGCACAAGAGATTTTTTCATTGAAATGTGAATGTAAAGATACAGGATGGGAATAAAACTCAACCCATATATTATCAGTTAAACCATAGTCACCAAAAGCTACTTTCACATTGCACAATAGCTTGTATTCAAGAACCCTCCCAAAGATATCCATTTCTCTGTTGTTTATGGAGTTCATAAATATAGGCACATAACACGTTGAGTTTTAGCATTCAGATAAGAAGTTAAATTGAGATCAAGATCTCCTAACTGAAGAGGCATGTAGTTTGTTACCATTCTTTACTGACATTTTTATTGGATGTATTTCATCATAATAGTTATTTGAACTTTTTGCAGTATTGGGTGTTGAACTGTAGGATGTGATTTTTTGTCTTTCTATGGAATATTGGCTGGGACATATTCCATATAGTGGCTAATTCCAAGGAAAGTTGACCCAACTCTCTACAAGTGAATCTGGTTGAGTTCCTCTAGTTTTCAAGGTTGAATCCCTTGATAAGATGGGGGCTTATCTTTAAACTTTTCCTGGGACAAGTTCTGAAGCCAGTTGAAGACAAGTTACTAGGTTTTTGGAGCCATAATCCTTGCCATAACAGTGCTGAGTGTGTGAATGTGGATGGGAGAAAATTTTTGGGTAGTAAAGGGTAAGCGCACCACTGTTTGAAGAGCATTTTCCTCAGCTGGAAGTCATGGCATGTTTCAGACTGCTCATGGGCATTATCTTTGTGCCTGAATACAGACATTCTTCTTACCTGTGCGTATTATTCTACTCCTAGGACTGCGTTTTCTATAAAATTGTGGGAGTATCACTCTAAGTGGCTCGTATCAGCCGTTGCTTGCTGATCTGGTTTTATAACAAGAGTCGAAAATATGAAATAGAGGCTCTCTATTAGGATAGTGTATCTCTACTTCACGTGAGGGTGAAATTTCTCAAGGAAACAACATTATAACCTATGTGGAGGCCAATATATACCAGGTTACTCTTGTATCTCTGTTGTGTAATTAATTTCATGAAAAATGATGGCCTGTAGTGTCCAATGTAGTCTATGATATGAGTTTATTAATGTTGTTATAAAGTTATGAATGGTGAAATGAAAAATCAGCAGTTTTCTTGAGATTGGTTCCTTTATATGTGCTTCACAGTATACTTTCATTTGACACCAGAGACTATTTCACCTACATAAATGTTCAGTTGAAATATTGGGAAAACAGGTATCATTTAAAACTCAAATTAAAACTCTGAAAAATTGTTAAAAACCCACAGTACTGTAAGGTGGAATATTGCAGGTGAATTAAATTATCGTGAGAAAATAGATCTGTGTTTTAAATTACGGTAATGAAAATTAGAAATTATGGTAATTTTCATTTCTATTCATTGTTAAATTGTAATTTTCATTTTTTTTTTAAATTTAACAAGCTGTCGGTATATCGACGCCTTGAAAGCGTCGGTCTTGCGACATCCAAAAACGTCGGTCTTGCGATGCACTGGGACAAAGCGTCAGTCTTGCGAGGCCACAAAAAACGTCGATCTTGTGACGGCTTGCAACAAAAACGTCGGTATTGCAACGATTAGAAAGTGTCGGTATTGCGACACCTTAAAAACGTGGTTAGCCATACAGTATTGCGATGCTTCAAAGGCATCGGTATTGCGACACTTTGTAAGTGTTGGTATTGTGACGCTTTGAAAGCGTCAGTATTGCGACACTTTGTAAGTGTTGGTATTGCAATGCTTTGAAAGCGTCAGTATTGCGACACTTTGGAAAACGTCAGAAGAGCGACGATTGTTTGGAAACGTCGGAAAAGTATCGGTATTGCGACACTTTGGCAAAGTGTCGGAATTGCGAAGTAATGGCTAGCCATGTTTTGTTCAACCTCTACTGTCACTCTTGTGACGACTATGTGTCAGAATAGCAAAAAAGTGACCGTCGGAAATTGGGCCAAATTTTCTAGTGTTTTCATCCACTTTCTTGAATGATGAGAGCATTGTGGAATCCATGATGCCAGAAGGAGAACCATATGAATATCATCATCATCATTCCCATCTTCAAGATTACGAAGAAGATAATCTGATTGAACTATATCACCCATCGATGAAAATGTTCTTTTCAAATTATTTTCCCATTAATGCAATCGAATCCAAGAGAAATTTATCAAATAATGAAGAAACCATTTCTATCAATATTTCGACCAAACCTAGCATTGTAGAAAATATTCATGTTGGTGTGTTTTGTTCTCCATAAAAACTCAAAATTTATCGTTCTCTCTTTTGTGAATTCTATGATATATTTTCTTGGTATTAAGAATAAATTTCAGGCATAGATACTAGTATCATTGAACACACCATTTAAATGTACCCGATCTTAGAGCAGTACATCAATGCCTTCGTCATGTTCATCCGAAGAAGGCTGCTACCATAAAAGAAGAAGTTGAAAAAATTTTGCATGTTGGTTTCACTTACCCTATTCCACTAATTGATTGGGTTTCCAACATTGTTCCTATTATGAAGAAAAAAGGTACAATCAAGGTGTGCATCGATTATCAAGATGCCAATCTTGCTTTTCCAAAATACAACTATCCTACTCCCTTTATCGACCATATTATTGAAAATTTTGCTAGATGCGAAATCTTTTCGTTCATGGATGGATTTTCTGGCTACAATCAAATCAATATTTTCCCAGAGGATCAATATAAGATAACATTCATTTTTCCCTAGGGCACATTTGCTTATCGAAAACTCCCATTTGGTCTAAAGAACGCTGGGGCAACATTTAAGAGAGAAATGGATTATGCTTTCAATGACATCAAGAACATTTATCAACCTTATCTAGACGATTTACCCATGCATTCACGATACCAGACCGATCACCCGATGCATTTGAGAGCTATATTTTTATGCTATCGACACTAAAAAATATGCTCCATTACACATAAATGTGTTTTTTGTGTCAGTTTTGGTCATTTCTAGGATTCTTCGTCTCAAAAAAGTAATTCAAATCGACCCACTGAAGGTCCGGGCTATTCTTGATTTTCGTGCGCCATCAGATTTGCTTCAGTTACATAAAATTCAAGGAAAGGTTAACTTCCTAAGGAGGTTCATACCCAACTACACTAAAATGTCTAAAGGATTTAATCGTCTCTTGAAAAATGGGATTCCCTTCCATTGGGATAAGGTTGCACAAGTTTCTTTTGATGTTTTCAATGATACACTTGTCCAAGCGTCATTAATGTATCCCCCCAATTATCAGAGGGATTACTTCCTATATATCATCATGTCTGATACGACCATTGCTATGGTATTGGTCCAAGAAGAAGATGGGATAGAACATCTAACATATTATTTGAGTCGTAATCTCAATGATATGGAAGTGAAATATTCATATGTCAAAAAGCTCCCCTTGGCAATCATTCAAGTTGTAAAAATATTTCACCATTATATCTTGTTATGGAAGACCATTGTCATTTTATATTGCAACTCCATGACTTACATACTGTCACGTCAATTTCTGGGGGGAAAGTATTCAAAATGAACTTTTATTTTACAGGAATTTTATTTCGAATTCATCAAATCCAAGTCAAAGGAGTCTTTCATTTTGGTTAAGCTTCTTTGCAACCTTCCCTTTGATAGTACTGCTACTACATCAGAACCATAAATTCCTGATGAGTCTTTGTTTTTGGTCGGATCATCTGATCCTTGGTATGGGGATTTTATCATTTACCTCCAAACCCAGACTTTTTGGCCTAATACCTACCGCTCTCAACAACGATGTATTTGATACCAATCCAAAGATTATCTGATCATCGGTGATACACTTTAAGGAGGTGCCTCACCCATGAGGAGGCAGAAAAGGTTCTAAATGGTTTTCATGATGGAGCTTGTGGTGGACACTTATTTGGATATGATACTGGGAAAAATATACTCTACGCTGGTTACTTTTGGCCTGCCATATTTCACGACTGCATCCTCATAGTTAGAAGTTGTCATGCATGTCACATATTTGATCCTAAAATCTGCAAGCCGCCAATGGTGATGCATCCTGTTATTGTTGTGGGACCATTTTCAAAATGGGGCATTGACTTCATGACCTATGACCCTCATTGCTTCGGGGAGAATGATTATATTATTTTCACAGTAGACTACTTTCCCAAGTGGGCTAAAGCGATGCCTAGATTCGAAAACACATGCAAAACAACTTCATTATTATTTTTCAATCATGTCATCTCATGGTTTGGTGTTCCACAGGCTATAGTCACAGATCATGGTAATAATTTTCACAATCACATGATGAATGAGTTGACTGCCAAATTAGGACTATCCCATGATGGTTCTACTCCTTCTTATCCACAATCCAATGGAAAAGTTGAGGCTAGTAACAAGATTCTTAAACGAATTCTTCAACGAATGATAGGAATTCATAAACGAAATTGGCATTTGATCCTGTACTTTCCTTTGTGGGCATACCGAACTGTAGTGAGAAATTCAACCGGATTTACCCCCTTTCAATTGGTGTTTTGTCTGGAAGCTATCTTTCCTATCCAATGTGAAATACGGTCATTAAAACTCACCATTGACTTGTTACTTGACACCTCTACTGAAAAAGCGTGTCTTTTTAACCACATCCATATTGACGAAATGAATCGTGAAGCTACATTGGCCAATGAAGCACATAAGAGACATATAAAGGTGCAATACGACCATCATGTCCAACCTTGCATCTTCTCAGAGGATGAACTGGTCTTACTTTATGATCAGTAAACTGATGTAATAGGTACATGAAAATTTGAGTTGTTATGTCATGGCCCCTATATTTTCAAAATATTTCTTGGTAAGGGCACCTACGATTTGGTATATTATTATGGGATTCCGTTGGCACAACCCTAAAATGAGTTGTACCTCAAATGTTACTATGCTTAAACATGAGCATAGTATACTATTGTACTATATTGTATATATGTTGTTGATTTGCATTTACTATCTTAGTTTATTTTTCTAGATTTTTCTTGACGTTAGTAATCTGCTTTACATTTCCTTGCAGATGTCTCAATCTTTGGAACCATTCATTGGGTATGCTGATGGTGCTAGTCATAGTATGCAGAATCTATCCTCTGCAGTGTGGGCCATTTTCACTCTGAACGATGAGTTAGTGAGTTTTCAAGGGATTTCTATCGATCGATCTACAAACAATATCACTGAGTATAGCGCATTGATTGAACTTCTATATGATGCCATTTCATTTTCTATAGTTAACACATCATCATTAGGCTAGACTCAAAACTTGTGGTACTTCAACTTACTAGTGTTTATACTGTCAGAAATCCAACACTGCATCATATGTTCCTAAGAGTTCAACTTTTGGAAAGACATTTTGATTTCATTCAATATCAACATATTTCTAGAAACTTTAACACATTAACTAATTCCTTAGCGAATTATGTTATAAAAGGACATTTTCAACACATGTAAGGACATATTTTCAATTCACATCACATAATTGGATAGGATTGTGCAATAAACATAGGAAAACACTAAAAACAAATAGATAGATAGTTATAGTTTTTTACAAATTTTTTGCCTAAGACACATTGGTCATCTCACCTCAAAATGTATGCAAAATGTCAAAGTAAACTAGTGATGCTCATGATAACAAGCTACTGATCTAGCTATCCTACGCAATAACCGCATCGAATAGTTAGGAATGTAAATAGTAAGGTGCTACAGTCTCATGGGTAACTCTTTGATCCGGCAACCCAGAATCTTGAGAGTCAATCCCTCTATGTTCTAGTGTAGCTCAGCAAGAGTCTCGATCATCTCTATATCCCGAAGGACTGCTCTCCCGATAGCCCTCTATACTAGCTCCTATACTCTCTTCTCTGGCTGACCCAATGGTTGAACTCGACCTACATCTGTATACATCAAAAATTTAGTTTATTCTTGGGAAACATTAAAATAAAAAAACATGTATAAACCTTAGAAAAATAAAAAAAACATGGTAAAAAATTATTACCAATTGCACCCCATTGAGCGCCATCTAGCAGAATCAAGTCTAGATCTCCTCGGAAGTCTATGCTTGCATATGCATAAACATCGATGGTAACTATATGTTGTCTAAACCAAGCGAAGAATTCAGTAGATAATATGATGGTCGATTGACCAACATGTCTAGCCATCAACTCTACCCATATCTGCATCCTTGGATCTCTAGGACCATACATACCGAGTGTAACATGATGGGGCTACATCAATGGAATCTGCTCTAAGGAAAAAGAGACAAGGATCAAGCCATAGTTGAAATTCTTCTTCCTTCCTCCCTTTGCCTTGGTCACTTGTTATTTCATCTGAAAGAGTATAGCTTCAACCCAATATACATTTTGTTGGTTCCAAGCACTCTAATGCATACTGCATGTATGATATTTTTTTCCACATGTAGTGTAGTGGAACCAGAAAGTTTTGTGATAGTGAATAAGATGGTCCTCGAAGGAAAATCATGTAAATCACGTATGTTTATTTTCCCATCCTTACTAGGTTTAGCCCCTAGATTGAAATACTGCAATATGTAATCTCTTAGTGACTATCCTCCAAGATCAGATCCTAAAAGAGAAATGGGTGGACCTTGCCTCAATAATCCTGTGAGAAAATAAATATCCTCCAATAATATTGGGACCACTTTGTCCCCAATGTGAAAATCCTGTATCGCTGGATCCCATGAATGAACAAGGAACTCCAATAGTTCCCTTTGTTGTCTCATACCCAACAATATGAAGTACTTTAGCAACCTGCAATCTCCGAGGGATATTACCATACCCAGATCATTTAGGGAAATCATATTTTGTTCCTCGTGTTCTCTTTCCCTCCATATAATCGCATTTTGGTCTGATGAATACCTAAAACACAATGATAAGACTCATTAGGATCCTTTTCATGCAAAAAAAACTAGGGAAAATTTGGGAACACAGTAAGAAAGAAAAATGGAAATTGGGCTCAACGCACCTCAGGTCAAAGGACAGTGCATTGCAGTGCACCTAGCCTTCAATTTTAGTACACTGCAACACACCTTTTGACATTCAAGGGTGTGTTTCCCTCTAAGTGAAGTATATTTATCCTAAGGGGCTCAAAACCCTAAATATTTGCAATGAAATGAAACATAAATTGTACTGAAGAAAAGAGAAGGTTCATAGCTCCAACTTGGATTGAACGACGAGGAAAATTGTCCACATAATATTTTACAATCAACTGTTGAAGTTCAGGGGAAAAAAACTAGTTCAGAGATCCTATTTATCAAATGGTAACTTTCAAATGGTAAAAACTCTTTTAATTATTCAATTTGATTATTTCAAATCATATTTAATGTTGTGACTATGGTTTTCATTCATTTTTTACTATTAAACGGGTATTCTTAATCTGTTTGATATTTTTCTTAACAATTTTTATAGTTGATACAATAGATTAGTCATGCACACTTATTCAAGAATGATTTGACCACAAAGCATACTATT
Organism: Pinus albicaulis; assembly: GCA_034641835.2. NCBI lineage: Eukaryota > Viridiplantae > Streptophyta > Pinopsida > Pinales > Pinaceae > Pinus > Pinus albicaulis. Next base: position 676,535,733 of record CM076579.1, read on the forward strand.
ATCCTTATTTTTCGAGCTTTGATAAAAATGAAAAAGGACTTCAAGCACACTTTTATCTCTTTTTCGAACTTTGATAATGACGAAAAAGGAACCCCTAGAGTCTTCTTTTAGCTCTTTTCAGAATTCGATAATGTGAAAATATTGCTGAGCACTTGTATTTTCGAATTGTAAAACTAAATGAAACGAAAACTACTCAGTATAAGTTTAACCCTTTTCTAGACTGAGATAGATTATTTATGAAAAAGGAAAACCTTAGTCGAACATGGCTAGGAGGTTCTCTCAGGTATCATTTTACACTTTTTCGGACCTGAGCGACAAATTTACGAAAAATAACTTATGGAGTTTTCTTTTGTCCTATTTTTCAAACTCTCTAAACATGAAAAAAATACCCGGTTGTCACTGTCGTTAGGCTCGTTAAAACATAAAATAGCGACGGGCTTGTCGATCATGGAAAGAATCAAGTTTCATTTATTACTAGACTCGCTAAATTATTAAATAGTGATGCATTGACCCGAAGGGTTTAATTATAGATGAAGCATATGTTATCCTCCTCAAGCTTGTTAAAAAATAAAGAGGTATTGGTTGACAAATGATCGGGGAAATTTTGGGAAAGCGAACAAAAAAATTTACAGTAGTAGGTCGCTCTTGAACATGACACTTTCACTCCATCATTGTGACTTTTGGGTTGGGTAATATTCTTAACGGTTTATTCATACCTATGGTTCATCATACCTTCACTTCAGTTTTGGGTCAAAGCTGCCAACTCATCTTAGTGTCATTGATATGTTAAAGAGAGGTCATCCAATGAATCCTCATCCTTCTGCAATACTCATAAAAGTTTATTTTCATGACAGTGACCCCTGAAAATTTCTATATGAAGTCACATTTTGTCTCTGAAATCAGTAACTCTTGTTTCGCGATAAAGTGGCTTCCTATTGACATCATCTCATCATCTAAGAAGTTTACGTAGAAACATTATCTTCTAGTACCTTGAAGCTTGTTACATCATCAACAAGTTTCTCTCTTTGAGGCCTTTGACCGAAAGATTTTGTTTGGAATTCGACACCAAATCATCTATTCACACCTTGCAACCTATACTACAGTACCTTAAGATCCATTAACAGCAATGGTGGTTCTCTTGCATCTGTTAAGATGTCCCATAATTGGTTAGTAATTAGACAATGCCTTCCCATGTTCGACTACAAATCATATATTTGCATGGCTATACTTGTACCTAAATGATTGAGTGAATGAGATAAGAATACCCCGGATCTAGTTTCATCCATCCGGGTTGTGATTTCAGGATTTTTGTACACATGATCTGTACGATGACCTTACATACAGATCGTCATCTGAACATGGGCCTATATCTGTAGGCATGTCTTTATTGGGAAACATTCCAATGTAGATGACTTTCTGAACTATGTACATGTCATTAGATAGTTTATGTGCTAAGCATTGGAATGCCTCCCTCAACAGTTTGTGATTAATATGAATATATCATGATGTAATATATTATAAATATTGATGCAGGACACTGTCCACTTCAGTTTCGGCTCATCACATCGTAAAGAATATCATCCAAATACTATTATTATTTTTACATCATGCTTTAGGGGGAGTTGTTATAGGTCAATTTGGGCACCATCGCCAAAGATGTGGTCAAATTGGACATCATTCCTAGGAACAATGAAATAGGGTCTATCATCCCCTCATATTTTAGTCACTATATACCCTAAGAGAGGAAAATTTCATTCATGGATTCTACTATAAGATTTCCAAGGTTTAAAGTATATGTTATATCAGTTATTGACTCACATACATAGTATCTAAGGGGACTAACTGTGTTGTAGTGCCAAATCCTCCATTCAAGGGTGCACTGCATTGTACTTCCTGACACTCAAGGGTGGGTTAGTCACCTGAGAGTTGAATTATCATTGTTCCAGTAATCTCCACATGGAAAGTGCCTTCTAGAAGAGTCCATATATGTCAAAATTTGAATCCAAGTGTCCATATAACACCTCTGAACTTGGAAACATGTCTTTCCTATTATTAGAAAGACATTCATTAAGAAACTGGCATCCATTTCCCTATAAATTCAGCACTCATCCTAGTGTTAGGAAATGAAGAAATTTGGTAAAGTTATGTTGTTGGATTCTCATTTGATAAGAGAGTGAAAGTACTGATATGTTTCTTTTACGATTTTGGATGTGATGATGATGGAAGGAAGCTGTAGAAGGTTGAAAACCAATTGATCCATTGGTTGTAATCTTCCCTTTCTAATCTTTAATATAGATTGTTGTTAATTTTCCCATACATATGTCTCTATTTATTAATGTGTAATGTATTTTTGAATGATGTATATATTTCATATCTAATCAATTTTATTTGAGTAATATAAGTAGATATCTTGTATATTGCATGTTTTTTTTTATTCTATGTTTGTGTTTTCAGGAATCCATCTGGCGACTGTAGTTGGATTGAGAGATATGGAAACAAGGAAAGAAGGAGAAGGACAAGTGATTCAATCACAAGAAGGCTCATTTACTATTCTATATATCTGCTTGTTTTAGAGAAAGTGATAGTAATTCTTTCCTCTGTTGTTCTAAGTGACAAACACCACACTTAGGAAATTTGGTTTATCCGTAGATCACAATTCCACATAACAATGTCTGTGAAGGATTGTAGTGCTAACACAAATGCGCACTTCATTTTTTAGAACATATTGGGTCGGTTTGGGTGCCTTAAGATTTTGATGAGCGACTGGGATACGCAATTTATAAATGAAATAATTGAAGCTCTGACAAAATAATTCCAGATTCATCATCAGAAGATTACTCCATATCACCCACAGATGAATGGTGTAGTGGAAGATTTTAATAAGATATTGGAGACTGTGCTCACTAAAATATGCAATGAAAATTATAATGATTGAGATGTGTGCATACATGTGGTTCTTTGGGAATACAAAACCATGTGCAAGAAGTTGACAAGAAAGACACCATTCAAAATGGTGTATGGGCAGGAAGTTGTTATGTCAATGGAGTATATTGTCCAAAGTATGCGCATTGCAGAATTCACTAAGATGGCAGAGTAGGCTATTATGGAAGAACACTTGTCGATGTTAGTCACGCTAGAAGAAAATCGATTCATTATAGGTTTCCATCTACAGATGCAAAAGGTGTGCGGAAAGGCTTGGCATGATAGGCATATTAGATAGAAGATATTTAAGGAAGAGGATCTAGTTTTGTTATATGAAAAAAATTTTGCACGCCACCCAAGGAAGTTGAAGATGCATTGGCTCAGACCATATATTGTTAAGGAAATCACGGCCAAAGGTGCAGTATGCCTGGCCACCTTAAGCAGAGAAAACCTTCCTGGGTAGATCAATGGAAGTCGATTGAAACCATATAGGGATAACCCTCTCCCTACGTGCATCAAATGACTATATGGCTGGAAATATGGATTTGCGCAATGAGGATGGGAACTTCACAGACAGGTACGATGCGCGTGCAGTAGCTATGCGCGAAGGTTGACTGGGTCATAGAGGTGCTAGAATACAGCTGTTGGAATATTAAATCTGGAAAAGCTAGCTTTCTTACCATTTGGAGGAGCGTCTAAATTTCATTTAATGAGGACACTATGTCAGATTTGAAGCCCTTTTAGCATTTATGGTGGTACATTAATGCAAAAAAAATTCTTAAGGCACCTATGATATAAATATGACCAAAGGGGTCGAATTAGTTCCCTTTGCTTCCTATGGTATTTTTGTGAGTTATGCTCTTTGATTTCTTAGGATTTTCCAAAGCTTATGTATGGAATCGATTCGATCTTTGAGGAGCTACACCCTCGAGGTTTAGGTCACCTAATTCTGCAAAGCATGACTCCAAGTAAGCCTACCCCTTCTGTGATGCTAGCTGAAGAAACCCCTGCGTAGGCTGTTGAGACCCCTGCATTGGCCCAAACCAAGAAGGGATAGTCCTCAGGGTCCCGGAAGTCACCCCATGAGAATACCCCAAAGTCATGCTCCACTACTATAGAGCAGCAGAAGAAACCTATGGCAGAGTTTTCAAAAACTATAATTGAGGAGGATGTTGTAAAAAATTATGACCACATCTCATAGTTTCCTGCATATGTCGCACCGCGCAAAGACTCTGTGAAGGTCCCTGTTATGCAGAATTATGAATTACGGATAAAAAATTCTTCCCTAAATGTGGTGCATTGCATTTAGAACAACAGGTTAAAGAATTTTTAGATACTTTTCCCACCAGTAAATAGACACACAGAATAGATCAAGAAACTTACTTGGAGTTCAAACGCTTCCAATTCTCCTTATGTTGCTCTTACTGTAGCTTCAAATCCAAGCTAGATCGCCAAAATATTTCTTGCAAGAATGAACACTAAACAGAAAAGAGATAGCAATATACAGATGCCTATTCAAGTTATTTAGTTAAATTAATGATACATGAACCATATACATTAGATAAGAATTCATAATATGGAAGACAAAAGCTTATATAGATACATATGTGGGAAAGTAAACAAAAATATTTATTAATGGATAGAAGGGGAGGTTACAACCAGTGATTTTTTTGATGTCACCATCTCTAGCATCATCCCAACCTCATCAAAATGAACATCTCTCCAGCAACATATCACTCAAATCAATTCTTCAATTGAAATTCCACCAGCATTTCTCTACTCAAATTCTTCCTTCTAAAGCACGAGGATATGTGATCAATTTATATATGGGTTGAAGGTAGTTTTACAATCAATGACTTTCTAATAATAGGAAAGACATGTTCCTAAGCTCAGAGATGTCAAATGGACACATGGATTTGAATTTTGACACATATGCACTCTTCTAGAAGGCACTGGCCAAGTGGAGATTCTGGAAAAATGAGAATTTCTCTCCCAATTTGAGCAACACACCCTTGACTGTTAGGAAGTGCTTTGTAGAGCACCTTTGAATATGAAATGCACTTATCCTATTGAGATACTACATTGGTGAGCTCATAGGTGTTATAACATATACTTCAAATCTTGGAAACCTTGTAATGGAAGTTAGGAATGATTTATCTTTGTTATTTTTCTTAGGGCATGTAGCAACTGAAATGACAGGGTATGATAGAACCTATTCATTGGTTTTGGGGATGATGCCCATTTAAACTAGGTCATTGGGAATGATGCCCAAATTGACCTATAACATATTCCCCCCTAGAGCATGAAGTCAGAATAATAATAACAATATTTTTTGAATGAGATGCTTTACACTGTGATGGGCTAGAGCTGAAGCGGAGTGGCAACCTGCATCAATATTACAATACATTACATCATGATATATCCTCTTGATCACGAATTTTTGAGGGAAGGCACTCCCATGATCAACACATAAACTATCTAATAACATGTACATAGTGCAGGAAGTCATCTACATTGGAAAGTTGCCCAATAAAGACATGCCTACAGATATAGGCCCATGTTTAGATGACGATCTGTATGTAAGGTCACCGTATAGATGATGTGTACAACAATCCTGAAATTTCAGCCCAGATGGCTGAAACTAGATCCAGGGTCTTCTTATCTCATTCACTTGATCATTCGGGTACAACTATAGCCATGCGAATATATGATTTGTAGTCGAACATGGGAAGACATTTTTTGATTACCAGCGAATGATGTGAGCTACTAACAAATGTGAGAGAACCACCATTGATGTCAATGGCCTTCATGGTACTGCAATACATTTATTAAGGTGCGAATAGATGATTTAATCTCGAACGACAAACAAAATATTTCGGTTAAAAAATCCGGAAGCGAGGATCTTGTCGATGCTGTAACAAGCCTCATGGTACTGGAATATGATGTTTCTAGGTGAACTTCCTGGATGATGATTTTCCGTCGACAGGAAGACAGTTTATTGCGAAACGGGAGTTACTGATTTCAGAGACAAAGTTATGACTTGATATAGAAATTTTCGGGGATGACTGTCATGAGAATGAAGGTTTATGAATATTTCAGAAGGATGAGTATTCACTGGATGACTTCTCTTGAAAATATCGGCGACACTGAGATGAGTTGGCAACATTAACTGAAAACCGAAGTGAAGGTATGATGAACCATAGGCATGAATGAACCGTCAAGAAGATTACCCAACCCAACAGTCACGGTGATGGAGTGAAGTGTCATGTTCAAGAGTGACCTACCACCATAAAAATTTCTTCTCACTTTCCCAAATTTTCCCTGGTCATTTGTCAACCAGTACCTCTTTATTTTTTAACAAGCTTGAGGAGGATAACATATGCTTGATCTACAATTCAACCCTTCGGGCAAATAATGTATCACTATTTAATAATTTAACAAGTCTAGCGATGAATGAAACTCGATTCTTCCCATGATTGACAAGCCCATCGTTATTTTATGTTTTGATGAGCCTAATGATAGTGACAACCCAGTCCTTTTTCATATTTAGAGAGTTTGAAAAAGAGGACAAAAAGAAAACTCGATAACTGCTTTTTCGTACAGTTATCGCTCAGATCCAAAAAAAGTGTAAAATAATATCTAAGAGAACCTCTTTATTCATGTTTGACTAAGGTATTCTTTTTTCGTAAATAATCTATCTCAGTCCGGAAAATGGTTAAACTTATACTGAGTAGATATCAATTCATTTACTTTTACGAGCTCAAAAAGACAAGTGCTCGACCATCTTTTCATATTATTGGAGTCTGAGAAGAGCTAAAAGAAGACTCCAAGTGTTCCTTTTCCATTGTTATTGAAGCTCGAAAAAGAGATAAAAGTGTGCTTTAAATCTTTTTTCATTTTTAACAAAGCTTGAAAAATAAGGATAAAAAGCATGCTTTGTGATCAAATCATTTTTGAAATAAATCTGCACGACTAATCTGTTCATCAGTTGAAAAACCTGTTCAGAACAGCATCGAATGGATTAAAAATACCTGTTTCATGATAAAAATATAATAAAACCATATTCATAGCAATAAATATTCATTGCAAACAATTAAATGACTAAGAAAAAGAGTTTTACTATTCATTGTTACCATTCAATAGTTACCGTTTTTATTTTGAAGCTCTGAACCAGTTTTTACCCCCGAACTTCAGCAGTTGATTGGGTGCAATAGGTAAGAATGTTTTTAATTCCCCCTGCAAGAGTAGGTGCTCCCCAAGCTTTAATTCATTCACCTAAGTAGATTACTGGCTACTGATAGCTGGATGGAATGAAGGTTCATTTACGAGATCAGATGGAAGATTCGTCATAATCAGGAGAGGAATTGTTTCATTTTTTAATGAGGTTGACACAAGAAAAAAGAAATATCCTAAAAACCCATTTCAACTTTTAACAAGGTTTACATAGTAAAAAGAACCATCCTCATAACCTGTTTCATTTTTTAATGAGGTTGACACAGTAAAAGAACCATCCTTACTGTGCAGTTGGACTAGTGAGTGTGCGCTAGAAAAGATGTAGTCTAACGAAGTCATCATTTAAGGAGCTTGATGAGCACCAAAAATGATAAGTTATAACATGCATTTATGGGTCTTCTCCAGGATTTTCATTGAATTTTGGAATTTCAGAGGGTAATTTATGTGAAATCACTGGCCACCAAGGGGAATAACTGTTGGCACTAGCTTTATATTGCACTGAAGATGTGAATAAAGGATTAAGCCATTCAATACTCATAAGGGAGGAACCAGATAGGATTCTAGATGATGGCATGGGTGAAGTCAATGGAAAAAAAATTGAAGATGAAGCAACAGTAAATGTTGTCGCAGCTGAAATAGATGGTTCAGTTTGGCATGTTATCTCAACCATGGTTAAATGACCCAATGTATACCATATATAATTTACAAGAACTCGAAGTGAAATAGGATCAAAAAAAGCAGAGGAAGGTGGTTGAGGAAAGGACTTGTACAGGTAAAGATCCTAATGAAATATGAGTTGGAGTTAAATGTGTCTCTTCTTATGGTATTTCTTCAATCAAAATAAAACCAGGTGGAAGAACTTCATCGTCAGGCCCAAAGTATATTTCAAGTGGATGACTGAACGATATGGGAGACTTAATGGCTACAATAGATTATGGAGTGACAAATATAGAAACAACTTCCAGTTGTTCGACTTCAGGATCAAGATTTTCTCCACTTAGGGCATATAGCAACTGAAATATAAGGGGATGATAGACCCTATTTCATTGGTCCTGGGGACGATGTCTAGTTTGAACAATAATAGCTGCCCCCTAAAGCACGATGGGATTCATATCAACTTTCGGTTGAACAACGTCGGGTTCGAGAGGTATGGTCTCAATAATTGGATGGATCATGACCACAGGTAGTTTTGAGGACTCCATCTTGACAATAGTAGATGAACAAGGATTTGTAGAAACAACTTGTGCTGACTGTTGGCTTGAGGGGTCCTGACCTAGGTTCGGTGTGCAAGGTTTGCCAACAAACCCCTATACTACTGGCCCTTTCAGCAGTGACTCGCTTTCGCAGATAACAGTCTCACCGGAAGTAGTATGGGTGGGTGCTAGAACCAGGTTTCCGCACCCTGAGAAAGGAAGGGTAAGGCAAGCAGGGCTACGTTCTGTTCATATTACTTTGCTTCTTCATAGAGTTAACTAGGTATCTATTTGCATCCACGTGCACTAGATTTAAAATTATACGTTTTTCATAATATCAACACAACATTATATAACCAGAGCAGAACAAATCTAGATCCAATCATTCAATACAAAAACTTTCGCAGCAAGAAGAAAGAAAATATATAACACAGTAATTACCAACAATTCATTCAACAATACTCACAGATCTAGATCCAATAATCCTTCATATTCATTCATTCATCAACCTTTCCTTACAATTCCCTCCCAACCTGCGCACATAGCAGCAGGGTCCACACACAGCTGGACTAGGATCTCCGTGCACACAACCAGTAGGAGTTTGTTCCCCCAAAAACCCAAACAGATAGCTTACACAACAGATCACATCAATAGCTCATCAAATCCTATCTCTTACAATCCGAAATGCCTCTCTATTTATAACAATCTAGTTTCAACATTCCTATGGTCCGCAACCCATGGTTTTCGGACCCCTAGTTTACTCTTTGACCCATTACAATGCATTCAGGGCTTTGACCCCCCCCCCCCAAAACCCTTGCGCTATACTAAATATAATCAAAATTAACCAAAATGAACTAGTTTCGTGGCTTGGTAGGAGACCCTGTTCCAACAGTCCCTCAACACAATCTTGTGACTCGTCCCGAGTCACTTTGGTGGCACGCCTTCAATCTGTGTGCGCAAGGTAGCCAGGGTGTGAAGGAGTGGTGGAAGCACTTCCTTGCTTTGGGTCACAGCGTGTTGCGCAATGTTGATCATCGTCAGAGAAGCAGGACCATCGATATTCGCAACAACTCATTCTAACAACTAGTGGAGTCATGCAATGGAGGACTCCGCATCATGTGCAAGTTGGAGTGCAGCATCAGACCATGGCTTCAAATTTTTTCACACAACCTTCTTGGAGTGATGAAGGTCCTTAACCCTGTATATGGCGGCCAGGCATTGCGCGGGGACGCGTGGAGGTATGGAGGCCCGGACTTGATCTAGAACATCTTCTACCTGTTGTAATTCCCATTGGGGATGCTGAAGCGTGGGGTGGTGCCTAAAAGATGCGTGTTGCATTAGTGACCATGGGAATCCGTTGGGCTCATTCTTCCATGGGCATGACATACTGATGTCGCCTTTCTCGGTCACGCGGTGAATTCTTGCATTACTCTGGAAGACAGTCTTCGTAACTCTATAGTAGATAGTTGCACTAAGTCTACTTGAATGTCCCTAGTAATTGGTTCAAAAGTGTGAACTATGGCAGTGCGAGGGAGTAAACATACGTTGCTTCTAGTGGGCAGGGTCTGGAAATGGCTGAGACGTCGCAGTAGGTCATGGTACTGCAACGTTCCTGCTGAGCATGGTTCGCAAATAATCCTTTCGGGAAAAAGCCTACGCGCACTCCTATTACTGCACTCAGCATCCACAGGTCCTCTTAACAGTTCCTTTGGCGAGTTGGGGTCCATAACAAAGAGACGAGCGGTATATAAAGTAAGAATGAGTATAAAAAAATAGAATGTGGATAGCCAATGCTTCTTGAAGGCTTCATAAATAGCCCGACCCAGCATCTTCCAGCCATTCGTGCCCCCACTGAAGCTTCTTAATGGCGAGGTAGTTCGCGTGTGGCGCGTAACCTCGATCTTGCGGACCGTGCTTATCATAAATGGTGATATTGATGATCTGTCACCCATTTTTCGTGTTTGTAAGTGTCTTTTCTCATTAACTCAGGATATGCTGGCAGTACTCCTTCGTGCCCAAGGTCGTGTCCTTGAATTGTCAGCGCATAGATGACGTTTAGGGTTCGTTTTTGTATCTTGAAGAGGGGTTGACATGAGGTGATCCTGCAAGGCAATCAGGAGTCTTTTCGAGGTCTTTATGTTGTTCGCGGGTAGAATGTCCTTGTGGTGTCATACATCCATATGTTATTTATTACTTAATATGTTCGCAGATTATCCCAAGTACACATGATTGTAGCTAGGTTCGTAATCTTATGCGTGCTGAGGTCAGTGATACCCTGGTAAGTCTATTGGGACAATGGCCGATCGTACCCCTATATTAACAGGCATCCATGTAGGTCAACTATCCTTGGGGCCCACCCGGCCACTGGGATGTCTTTCTGCATCATCACCCTACTCTAATACTTCCTCTGAATCAAGAATACCGGTCCCTGCATAGGTGCTTCGTATCGAGTTAGTGGTAGTGTTTCTGTCTTGCATTCCAGGGGAGTCTTAGGCTTCGTAGGCTGTTCATTATTACCTTCATCCTCTTGGCAAGGCAGGGTTCTTTCTGTGGTATAAATACGACAGAAATTCCTGACCCAGGTTCGGTGTGCAGGGTATGCCAAAAAACCCCTATACTACTGGCCCTTTCGGCAATGACCTACTTTCGCAGGTCACAGTCTCACCCGAAGTAGTATGGGTGGGTGCTAGAACCAGGTTTCCGCACCCTCAAAAAGGAAGGATAAGGCAAGTAGGGCTGCGTTCTGTTCATATTCCTTTCCTTCTTCACTGAGTTAACTAGGTATCTATTTGTATCCACGTGCACTAGATCTAAAATTATATGTTTTTCATAATATCAACAGAGCATCATATAACCAGAGCGAAACAAATCTAGATCCAATCATTCAATACATAGACTTTCGCAACGAGAAGACAGAAAATACATAACACAGTAATAACCAACAATTCATTCAACAGTCCTCACAGATTCAGATCCAATAATCCTTCGTATTTATTCATTCATCAACCTTTCCTTACAATTCCCTTCCCAACCTACGCACACAGCAGCAGGGTCCGCACACAGCTGGACTAGGATCTCCACGCACATAGCCAGTAGGAGTCTGTTCCCCCAAAAACCCAAATAGATAGCTTACACAATAGATCGCATCAATAGCTCATCAAATCCTATCTCTTACAATCCGAAATGCCTCTCTATTTATAACAATCTAGCTTCAACATTCCTATGGTCCGCAACCCATGGTTTTCGGACCCCTAGTTTACCCTTTGACCCATTACAATGTGTTCGGGGCTTTGACCCGCCCCAAAACCCCTGCGCTATACTAAATATAATCAAAATTAACCAAAATGGACTAGTTTTGTAGCTTGTTAGGAGACCGCGTTCCAACACCGACTCTAGTATATGGGAAGATGATGCTTCACCAGAGGTACAAATAGTACTGGTTTCGGTAGAGTGATGTCACCTTTGCTTACTAGTAGTAACTTCCGGTGGTAAAGGTGGTTTCAATGCTAATCTACATGAATGACAGGGAAAAGGATTTTTTTCTTCCACAATGACTGATTTATTTTATAACCAAAAAAAATAAAAAAAAATAAAAGGGTAATGTTAGGGAAAAGGTTTACCAAGAAACTGTGAACTGGAGAATACCTCTTGGTGAACCAAGAAGTACGGGTAGGAAATCTCCCCAAATGTTGTGTTCGGTGTATCACAATTTATAAGGCAACCAACTCGGTTCACTATGGATGGATAGAAACCTAAATTTTTCCTCCCAAATATACACGAAGGTACGTGGAGGCCTAAGTCTGTATTAGTGTTGTCTGATGCGAAACCTTACAATGAGAGCACCCCTTTATAATTTTCGTACTATAACACCGCCAAATATACCCGAAAGTACATGGATGAGCTACGATATACTTACATACGTGGAGTGAGGTATCACACTCGGAATGTATCACAAAAAATTAATTACAGTTGCTATGTTTTACAATTCCAGAACACGTCTCTAGCCTAGACCTTCGAAATGTTATCGTTACAGTTCCAATGCTTTATTAGGTAAATTGATGTAAATTTTAAGTTGATCTTGTTTATCATTTTTCCTTTCAAGGTTCACCGCGATGATGTTATGGAAATTCCTAAAATGAAAACTAAAATGATAAGAAATATTTGAACTTTTAGTTTTTCAATGAAAATCCTAGCCACTAGAGGGAAAAAGCAACCAATTTGAGAGCAAACAATCAAAAAGCACAAACTAAAATGGAGCTTTCCAAATTGTTCCCATTCAAAACACGCAATCCACTACATGCAAATGCAGGTTTTTATTTTCAGACCGTTTAATGTGAATGAAGAAAAGGAAACTAAGTGCATCAAATCAATAAAAACAAATGCGTTTTACTTTGAGAAATGAGGAATAGAACAACAATTTATCTTTTTAGGAAAAATGAAGATTTTAACTACAATTTCTCCTATTAGGAAACGAAGAATTTAATGAATAAAACATTCTTCCCTAAATGTGGTGCATTGCATTTAGAACAACAAGTTAAAGACTTTGCAGATACTTTTCCTAACAATAAATAGACACACAGAACAGATCAAGAAACTTACTTGGAGTCCAAGTGCTTCAAATTCTCCTTCTGTCGCTCTTGTTGTGGCATCAAATCCAAGCTATATTGCCAAAATATTTCCTACAAGAATGAACACTAAACAGAAAAGAGATAGAAATATACAGATGCCTATTCAAGTTATTCAGTTAAATCAATGAAACATGAACCATATACATCAGATAAGAATTCATAATATGGAAGACATAAACTTATACAAATACATATGTGGGAAAGTAAACAACAATATTTATTAACGGATAACAGGGGAGGTTACAACCAGTGATTGATTTGATTTCGCCATCTCCAAAATCATCCCAGCCTCATCATAATGAACATCTCTCTAGTAGGATATCACTCAAATCAATTCCTCAATTGAAATTCCACCATCATTTCTCTACTCAAATTCTTCCTTCTAAATAACTAGGATATGTGCTCAATTTACAGATGAGCTGAAGGTAGTTTATAATCAATGAGTTTCTAATAATAAAGCAAGACATGTTCCCAAGCTCAGAGATGTAAAATAGAGACATGGATTCGAAGTTTGACACATATGCACTCTTCTAGAAGGAACTGGCCAAGTGGAGATTCTAGAACAATGAGAATTTCACTCCCAATTTCACCAGCATACCCTTGAGTGTCGGGAAGTTCTTTGTAGAGCAAATTTTAATTGAGATACCTGCATATTCAAATCACTTAGCCTCTTGAGAGACTGCAATGGTGAGATCATAGGTGTTATAACATATACTTCAAATCTTGGGAATCTTGCAATGAAAGTTAAGAATGATTTGTATTTGTTCTTTGTCTTAGGGAATGTCGCAAATTAAATTATAGGGGATGATAGACCCTATTCATTGGTTCTAGGGATGATGTCCAGTTAAGCCAGGTCATTGGGAATGATGCCCAAATTGACCTAGAACAGTCCCGAAATATTTGGATAAGGTGCAGTTTTATATTAATATGTCGCTGCTCCTGCAGAATGTAATTGTTGAAGGTGATATGTTCAACAAAATTACACTCTTGAAAATGGAGGACTGGGACCTCGCAGATCACGAGAAATTTCCAGAGCTCGTGCCTGGTATGTACTTAGAACAGGTTACTCAAGCCGGTGGAGTAGTGTGCGTTGAGCCAAAGCCCTGGCATTGGGCCTACCCAAATCAAGCTTATTGAACCTCTTACAGATTCCACACTTCGGGCACAACCCAATCAATGAAATTTGCATGCAACAACTCCATGCACTCATCCACAATGATTTTTTATGGCTCGGAGAGCGCATTCCCATTGATGTCGAGCTGATACATCGCATCACCAATATACCCAGTCAGGGGCGGAACCTTTGGCGACCTTTGGAGGAAAAGGCCAGGAAACGAAGGTTGTCAAAAAGGTTAATAAATACTCTAAGGTATCGTGCAACACTCGTGGCTTTGTTATTTGTCAAATCAGTGACCCCGTAGACCAATTTATCACACTCATCCTTGCTTGCAAGATGATGAGGAAGTGTTTGCCAAAAGAAGTCCCAACCCATGTCATTGATTTAGTTGGGAAGTGCGAGAAGGGTGTCCAATATAACTAGGCTTAGTACTTGTGTATAAAATTCCTAGAGAATGTGCATGAGGCACAGAAGGAGGGAACAGATTTTTACTACGCCTCATTTTTTCTCTTGATTGTGCTTATCGGCTGGAAGACACCTCAAGACACACAATTCCCTCATATCAAGCCCGAAATGTGCGAAGCCACGCGCTATGCAACTCTGTGGAACTCAAATATCCTAGCCAAGGTCATAGAAAATAAGATTTTCTAGGTTCTTTTTTACTCTGCACTCTTCTAAGCTATTCAGTCGATGTCAAGGCTATCACCTACCTTATACAAGCAGTACAAGTTAATAACAGACTTCAAAAAAAAAATTCACAATATTCATGTCTGCATGAAGGGTGTTTTCGAGGGTGTATGGTATGAAGTACCATACCTAGTCATAGAGGATGACCTGGTGCACGTCACGGCATAGTGATTGCCTACTTAGTTGGAGGTGCGCACCATTGGGGATGCCTCTTCAATCGTATTAAAGACTTCGACCAAGACACACACTACCAAAGGATAGGATACCAAAGAAGAACTTCAGCGGAAAATGATAGTTAAAACAATAGATTTGGAGAAAGAAATTGAAGTAGAGAGGAATGGTGAAGGCACTGAGGGTCCTGAGACAGAGACCGCGAAAGGAAGTAAACGCGATTCTCAGGCTGTGGGAGGTCCACGCAAAAAGAGAAAGGGGTCTAAATTGGTCGGAATAAAGGTCCTCAAGCTCTCAAAAGATGATTTTACTGAGATAGAGAACACAATCAAGTCAAATACTGAATATATCTGGACAGACATGGAAGCACAATATAAATCTGTGCTCGAGGGAGTACAATCGAGTATCCAAGAGCTTAAAGTGCAAGAAAGCCAAATTGAAGAGAGCGTGAAACAAGTGAGCTAGCTAAAAGAAAGCGTGACAACTTCTAGTGCGCCACCCATTAGTATAGTGCTACCATCTTCCAGGGATAGCCGCCTGCCTCAGATCCCCACTCTAGCCATCAACATGGAGTCACCTACTTTGTGCACTTCCCTGAGAGCATATGGAGAAATTAGCATCGACCTGGCAGTGCTACCATCCGAAAATTTCCATACAATCCACAACATGATTTTCGCTGAATTACAGTACCGGGAGGAATGTACCTTCTGCGCTGTAAATGAGCCTCAAGAGCAAGTAGTAGTGTTTCAACATAAGTAGAAGACAACAGAGGAGGCAGGTTTCACATTCGATGCTTCAAGCGCTGCTTTAGAGGCTATGATTGACCAAGTATGCGATGACCTACCGAAGGTCATTGTCCCTGCGTCAACCACGCCATCAGTGAAATCATAGACCTTGGACATTGCACTAAAGGCGTCGCACATAGAAATACAAACTTTTTGGGTCAAGTTTGAGTAGCAGATCATTGAGCTACAACTGAAGCTCCAACTTGAGGCACTGCCGGAGGTCAGAGAGCAGAGCGCAACGAAGGTAAAGGCTTCCACAATGAGTATGGTAGCCGCAGTGACAGACTGTTGAAATTTATTGGATGAAGCGATGGGTATTTGGACATATGTTTAGAACGACCCGATGGTCCAGTAGCTGAGAAATGAGTTGCGCTTTAAGGAACAACAATTTACAGAGATTAGGATGTTAACGCCAACTTTGGTAACAACACAGAGACTTTCCAAATTGCATGAAGGTAAGGAAATTCCCACAGAAATTGAAGACCTACACCGCTAAGAGTAGCTATTGGAAACCATGATGCAACCTTGGGCTCAAGAAACCCTACAACTCTCACTGACTCTTGATGGTGCCCTCAAAAGCCTCTAGCAAACACAATGCAACATCAATTTCGAAGCAGAGGGGCCAAAAAAAGAAAAATTGGTTGATGAAGCACATGTTGCTGCCACACGAAGTGCCAAATTAATCATGCCACTCTAGAGCTCTATCGAAGCACTAAAATCAAATATGAAGGAGACCACCCTGCAGTGACTTAGGATGAGTCACGACTTTTTGTTATGGGTTTGTGGGAACAAGGTCCCCTAGGGTCCATTTTTGGGTAATTTTGTATAAGTTTTGTTTTACGCACTGCACACAAAGAGTCAAAGGGGCTTTGGGGTGGGTCAAAGTCCCTTAATCATTTTAATGGGTTTTAAATGGAAAAACATGAGTCTCGAACCATGGTATGTGCATGTCTAGATAGGATAAATATGTAAGGATCGAGTCGAGTAAAAGTAATGAACCTGTTCATGCGATGTTTTGGTTAATGTTTTGATCTAAGTATGGGTTATTTTGGGTAGAAAGACTCCTGTTGGTTGTGTCCACGGACACGTAAGTCATGGCTGTGCACGGACTCCGCTCGCTGTGTGCACGAGAGGGTTGAATATACTGAATTGATAGATCTCTTAATAAAGAAAGAAATTTTTGACCAACCTTGCCTCTTATGTGATTGATGTATTGATTATATATTATTTGATTATAGATATGTTTTTTGTTACGCATTTACTTTTGTTATTGGTTAATTTCTTATGTGCGCGAATATGAGTTGATGTTAGATGAAGAGATCTGATTGTAGTATATTTCATTACTCTGCAAAATATATATTGAAGTATTCTCTGATAAAATGTGGAAGGGTTTTATCTATTGATGCACGCATCTATTATATTATCTATTATAAGTGTGTTTAGGGCCACTGCATCAAAAAATTCCTCAGCGTGTGGAAACTTGGTTCCAACACCCCCCATACTACTTCGAGTGAGACTTTGATCTCCACAAGCAGGTCACTGCCAAAAGGGCTAGTATTTGGAGGGTTTTGTTGGTTACACGATAAATTCAATCCTAGGCCAGGACCCCTCAAGCCAACACTATCTATGGGATATTATCTAAGTTATTTAAATTGAAGAAACATGGATTTTTGCAATTTCTTTAACCGACTCTCGTTGTGGTATTGGTTGATATTATTTTCCTTTCTTTGTCTAAGTTTCATCAATAGTCCTTTGATTAACATAGTTTTGCATTTGGTAAGAATTCTCTTCAACATCTATTATTGATTTCTCTTTCAAAATGATTCTTGGTATCTATAATTCTTCCTTTTGAAAGGTAGGTTCAAATTTTTCTTATGCTTTCTTGGTAACCTTTAGTTGCTCTAGTTTTTTTGGTTGCTCTGGTTCCTTTTCTTTTCATGTTTCTCCTTTTCATACTATTGTCTCTATCTATGATACGATGATTGACTAAACTGAATGACCTATTTCTTGCACATCTTCTTCTTACATAAACTATTTAATTTGTAAAATTCATGGTTCGTATTTCTTTATGCCATTTGTGAAACAAATCTTTATTCCTTTTGTCATATGTAATTTTTCAAAAGATAAATTGAAATATTTCCCATTTGTTGAAGATAATAGTGGTGGGTGTCTTGTCTAAAATCTCGTAATTTATGTCTATCTTCAATGTTGATCTAACAAAATCTAAAAATCGGTTAATCAAAAGAGTTAGCATTTCTAAAAGCAAAATCAAATAATTGTTGTTGATGGTAATACTTTTTTGAATACATTGTAGATTTCAGGTGACATTTGACAATGTCATGAGGATCGTATTTATAAAATGGAAGAGAATGGAAAAAAACTTTTTCTGAGAATTTTATTCTACTACTGCATATCCTCTATATTTGATGGTCAATTCGCCAATTTTGATAGGAAAAGTGGGCCATAGTTACAATGAATTCTTGTGCAATGATTTAGTAATTCCATGGACAACTATTTCCCTAACTACAAGCTTTTCCGGAATAAACCTTGGGAGAACATAGGGATCAACATCACATCCATAAATCCTAAAATAGGAAAATTGTTCTTCTACAAACCAATCTCCAACATATTGTAACCTAAGCTAAATCTCTTTGCTAACATTAGGTGGGGATTTTCCAAAAATAAAACCATATAAATAAAGCATGACATGGTTACAGATATCAAAGAAGTGGTTTCTATATCTAGTTTCCCAAAGTGTAGAACAATATTGTGGAATGGGATGTTCATTGAATGAGTAATTCCACTCCGTTAATGGAAATAGCATTGAACTATCATTATGTCCATTAAAAAAGATGACATGAAGAAACTTGGGCCAAAACGAATGTGATAGCTTAATATAATTAGATGAATCTAGGTTTAAAATGATATGCAATAGGTTCTCCAGAAATCCTTGACAACATTTTAATCACAAATATATAGGGGTTCCCGAAATGGGAAATTAGGTAGAGTTTAATTGATTTAACCTTAAAATGCTCCCAATCATCTACCTATTTCTTAATAAATACAATTAGATCAAATTTCTTTTTTGTTAATGTATTCTTATCAAAATAAATCAAATAATCTCTATTGAAAAATATTTCATGGGGCTAAGTTTATTATTGACTCTAATACTTCTAGTTTCAAAAAAGCTATGATATTATTTGAATGGTTTAATATTGAACAAGTCTATACATGAGCATGAAAAATTATCCAACTTAACATACCATTGTAAGGAAACATTGCTAGTGTAATAACAATTTTATGTAGTTCAATATTTTTAATGGCTTCAAACATTTCTGAATCTTACGATGAATCCTTTTTTAACCTTATTTTGAGCGTTTCCATTCATTATTATCAAAGCAATCATACATTTATTCCCAAAATATTATACCCACATCTTCAGTTCTAAATGTTGTATCAAAATAGAAAGATGAATAAGCATTCTTTTTATTTAATAATTCAACTTCCATTCCTTTCAGATTTGTCTTGATATTTTCCATAGCAATTTTGGTAGCTTTACGTTTTCCTTTTCGTTCTATAGTTCTTATATACAATACAGAACATAATTTATTATGGAAACATGTATTCTGATAATAGAGAAAAATCATGCAACATACTAACTGGATACGATGATATCTTGCAATCAATAGTAATTCTATGATAAAATGAGCTATCAAAATGCAAAAAAGCACATCAAATGTTCCAAATTATGAATCTCTTTTAGTACATGGAAGTTTGAATTTGTTCTTTTAAATTTTGCCATGAAAACACTACGGAACTCTTCTTTTTGTCTGCCTTCTTTCATTTCAGTTATCTTTTTTTCCTTATTAACATGAATATGATGCTGCTGTATTCTCTCTGCTGGTCCTTTTCAATGTATACAGGGATGATCTCGTGGGTATGTTTTATACTACCCGTTATGTTGTTGGCCATGGACATCGAATAACTTCTCTTCTGAAGTGAATTCTGGATGTATTGGTATATGGGGTTTTCTGGCTGTTTTAAATAACAGTTTGAGAATGTATTGATGATCATGTACTGTTATATTTTAAATATATACAGCGTTTTTTTCCTTCTGAAAAAAAATTTAGAATTTCCCCACATTGTACGTATAATTTTAGCCCCGAAGGAAAATCGTTAATGCATCTGAACTAAATGCTTAACTCACTGTCACTTTATGGAAGAAATCTAGATGATCCAGGTATCCAGGAGTCTGGAGTATTTTCCGAATACAATATTTTCTTTGGAATCGGGTATTATATTTTTTATCAAAAATAAATAAAAAGTTTTTTATTTTTATTTCCTTTACATTTTATTTTAAAATTCTTGAAATATGGGTATCCAGGCATCTGGGTGTAAACACTTTTGTCCAAATAGTTGGATACAGAAAATTTTATTTTCAAAGGAAATATGGAAGTTTATTTCAAAATAAAAAATGATAACCGAAAGCGAATCAAACTAAATAAATCCGGAGATCCGAATATAGCTGTGAATTAGTGTCGTAAGCATTATGGTCTTTCTGGATAGAAGGCGGAACCTATAAATAAATAAACTTTATTCAATAAAAGCTAATAAAAAACGAAAAAGCTCAAACTTAAAAAAAGTACTTTATTGAATCTAGGGAATTTCGATATCTTGGAGTCCGAGGTAGAAACCAAGTGGAAAATTAATAAAATACTCAGATACCGTATACATGTTATAAATGTGGAAAACTTAAAAAAACAATAAAAAATAAAATTTATTTGAAATGCACCATCCAGGGACATCCAGAATATGGAAATTCAGGGTGTTTGAGAAATGGAACATGAAACCAGCTCCAGTTTAATGGTGTCATATGGTGTCATGGTGTTACGGAGATGGAGGAAATAGGTTCAATATTATTAAAAAAAATTAGAGTATTTAGAATTTTGAAGTTTGATAGTTATAATCTGGATTTACAAAAATCTTTACCAGATTTTCTTAAAATATTACTCGAATTTCTATGCTTTCAAGTGCAAAATAGCAGTCTAATTCGACTACGACCATATGAATATCCCGTTATTTGCATATAAAGTTATTAAATGTTTGGATAAGTTTGGAAATGATCGAGATGGTCAGATTTTCCAAAAATTTGTAAACCTTTTTGAAGATTTTCCTTTTTTTTAAATTTTTTATAGAAATGTAAAATAAATCAAACATGGTTTATTTACAATGGAAATTTGCAAATATAAAAAATGATAAATTTTAAAATGGTCCTTATTTTATTCTCTTGTAAAATGAGGGGTTGTTGTAGACCTCACAACACACTCGTAAAATGTTCATATTATTTTATTCTTCCTCCCTTTTATTTGTATTAAGCTTTCAACTTGGTTTCTTCCAATATTTTCGAATGAGGGGTTGTTGTAAACCTCACAACGGGGTTGTTGGGTGTTGTTGTAGACCTCACAAAGCACTCCTAGAATGTTCAAATTCTAGGAGTATTTTTCTTCATGTATTTATTGTGCCTTGTTGCAATTGGGGATGGTTGATATGGATAGTGGAAACATATATTTTTATGTTATATCTTTAGGATAATGGTTCACCAACAAAAAGGTAATTACAAGGATCCAAGAGGATGGAGGGTTAAAGCATGGGGTTAAACAAGGAGGGTTTTGGCGATGGTATAGGAGGGAGACAATAGAGACATCCTTAGTAACTGGAGGAGTTGGGGGGCTTGGCATATGTCTAGGTTGACTAATGGTTTAGATCACAGGGTGATCCCTTCACCTTAGTTATTTGAATAAATAGGAATTGCAAATATATTTTTAGTTTGGAATAATAAAGAACTCTTAAGGTGGGTATGATATTCATAACAAAGTAATATTTTATTCCATTATGGAATCATCATATGCATAAAATTGTTGCAATTAAATATTTTTTTTCATAATTGAGGACGTAGGTCAATTTCAATCCTTACAATGTCCAGTTAAGTCATTTATGAGAGTCTTTTCTCCATTTTTACTTTGTAACACCTCCCACCACCTTTAGACCCACTCAGGGTTGTCTCAGTGCTACCATTTTACTCTAATAACACTATATCACATACTCGGTTCCTAATTCTTACTTAAGGAAATGTGGTAAACCATTTCCCAATTTCCACATCACTCTTCTGTATGTTTATTAACTTAATATTTTCTATGTAAATACTTGAATTTAAATTGCTAATTTTTTTCCCCATAATTGCATTATTTCATTACTTCATATCCACTTAAAATAATTGATCATACTCCATAGAAGAAAAATAATCATTTATTTCCTCTTCTTGAAATAAAAATTTATTTATCATTTATGCCAAAGTCTAAATACCTAGATCGCTTTCCCAAAACACTCATAAATTAAATATTTATTAGTCTTTAACTTTTTCAAGCATGAGACTTACCACATAGACCTATAGACATTGATATATGCATGTACATATTTTTATTAATGGACTAATAAAATTGTTTTCCATAAATTAAAAGCTTATCTTGTAAGTATAAGTTTCTTTCAATTTCAAGTAAAAACATGAAAAATATATTTGGACATACCACGTTCTTCCATGCACTAAATAACTCTAGCCAACCAAAAATTTGGGGGAAAAGTGAAATATTCCCACCAAATGAAGGAGAACATCATTACTGACTTGATGCCCAAATTTCTTATAAACAACATTGCAAATCGTTTTGTGTGAACTATATCAAATTTAATCAATTCTACCAATTAGATAATAATGTGAATTTCAACCCAATTACCTACTTTAGCCTCTATATTTTTCTTCCATGTGCGTTGAAGTAGCTTCATTTCTCTCTACGTAACCCAAAAATGAATTATGCGACTAGAGAAATCATATAACCATGATATTTATTATTTCCTTTGCATATTTATAATATGCATTACCTTCTCCCAATATGTGAGGTGTGAGATCGAATCAAAGTAAAATAAAATGTAAACGATCTTGAATTCTTCATGCTTCTCGAATATTATTGTTAATGCATGGTATTGTCCCATAGTATTTGGACCATATTCCATGTTTTTTGTCATGAGAAAGTATTTACCACTACATACGATGAAATTAAATACGGTTGATCATTCCTAGATTCATGATAGTCCAAATGGTTCTTAATGTTTACGACAAATCAAAGGCTCTTTAAGCATTTATCACTACATACCATGAAATTAAATACAATTGATCATTCCTAGATTCATTATAGTCCAAATGGTTCTTAATGTTTAAGACAACTCAAAGGCTCTTTAAGCTTCCCCGTTGTAACATATGTAGGTTCTAACCCTGTACAGAAATTATCTGCAAACGAATCTTAAAAAACAGAAAATAAACAATAGTGAGAGAATAAAAAATAAAACAGATATACACAAAGATTTTCCCCTCGATCTCAAATCAGGACTACCAACTTTATTTCTTATTATATTCCTTTTAGTGTTACAACACATATATACATGTTGAAGCATTCATAAACCCCAATCCATTAACTTTGGATTATAACATAACCGTAGTTCCCTTGATCGGATCTACAAAATACCAAGGGTTGAAAACCATCATGCCCCAAAACCATGTGCAAACCCATGCACAAAACCATGGGCAGGTTTTCCCATAGAAAAATAGGGTCCAATAAAATTTTCCCGGGGCACTGCCCCAGACCCTGAACAGGGGGGGTTGCCGCCCCCATGTAACCCCTGTTGTGCCCGAAACAATGAACATGGGGGGCTTTCGCCACCCCGCACGTGTGACTAATCATGGAAAGAATATAATACATACCCAAAATTCTCCCACTTTTTGTTTTCTTTCCGCAGGGGGCCATAGGAGAGCTTAGTCATTAGTCTAGTTCTACAACACTCATTGTTTCTCTACACCAAGAGAACTTCTGAGTGCTCACAGAATTTTTCAATGCATCTGCAACATTCTTCAAAGTGTCCACCTTTACCAGTAACACCCTTTTATCCTCAACCATATCTCTCACAAAGTGATATTGAACATTAATGTGCTTTGTCTTTGAATGATAAGAAGGGTCCTTTGCCAAAAAAAATTCACTTTGGCTATCACAATATATCCTTATAGCTCATTGCACCAACCACATACTTCAACACAATATCTGCAACCAAATTTGTTCCTTGCTTGCATGAGTGGCAACCATTATTCTATCTCTGTAGTTGAAAGAGCCACTACAAACTGTATTTTACTCATCGAACTGATTGTGCCTCCAAATAGGCTAAACACATACCCACTTGTAGATATTCTTTTGTCCAAATCTCCAGCCCAGTCTGCATCAACAAAACCACAGATATCCAAAACTCTATCCAATCCTGGTATTCCCTGGTAGCACAAACCATAATCACTAATGACACACAAATATTTGAAAACCCACTTCACTGATGCCCAATTCTCCTTCCTTGGTTTTGACATAAACCTGCTCAATACTCCCACTGCATGTGCAATGTCTGGTCTAGTACAGACCATTTCATACATCATGTCACCCATTGTACTTCCATATGGAACACAAGACATATCCTCCTCTTCTTCTTGTGTCTTGAGACACTGTTCAGTAGATAGCTTTTAATCCAGGTTGATTAAATAGGTACAAGTACAAGTGGCTCAGCATAGAGGGCTAAAAAATCAAAGTGTTTGAAAGTTTCTCAAACTAGGTTCATCTTGTAGATCTCATCTTTCTGATTCCAACGACGCAGATGACAGTCAATTCTGAGTCCGTATGAAGGAGTTAGGAGCGGTCAAAGTTCCAGGTTGACTCGGTGACTCGGCAACCTTAAGGAGGACGTAATTTGGATAAAACCAGGCCACCGGACATCGACCAACTCAAGCTAGATTCCAGGAAAAATTTTCACTTGGTTAAAATCACTCATTCAGTCCAAAACCAAAGTTTTTGAAAACAACCAACTTGTTATATTAAAACAAAAACAAAAAAAATTAAAAAGGGGTGGGGGTCGTGACCCCCGCCACCCCCATTTCACAACCAAATTTTAATTAAAGGAGGGATCGGTAGCCATGAACCCGCCGGAACCGCTCCCATGGCACACATTTAAGGTTGTCGTGGGTGTGTGGGCCACCACTAGTGGACCCGGCCCATGCCACCACGATCCCAATTCATAAAGAATGAAGACCAAGATTAGTGGGAATCAAACCCACAACCGACGGGTTGTCGAACCCGCCCAAGTGGTAATCCCATAAAAATTGCAACCAAAACAATGTGCATGCCAAATGCGGAGGGTCGGTGGGGTTGGAACCCCCAACCTCCACCCAATTAATTACGCCTTTAACCACTACACCAATGGGTTTAGCGTTGATACCTCCGCCCAAATTTTCATATATAAACCCTCATTCACAAAGTGCGCCCAGACCATGGTGGAGCGAAGCACACACGAAATTCGAGGTTTAATATATTTTTATTGCAAGTCATGTGGAACCATGAGCTAGAAAAATATGTAGGTGCAACCTTGATTGAGGCCAATTTTCAGGAGGGCGAAATTTTGACATTGTCCAAATGGGACAAATTTTATGCCATTTCTGCACTAATTGACACGATGATTCTGATGGTGGGCTCAGTTTATTCATCTGAGTTTTAAAATTTTCAGCCACTTTCGGAAGTGGGTTATGCAGGTGTCATATTTCCACAAGTGAGCAATCGTTTTCACATTTTTTGACGCCACAAGATTGATGGTGTTTTCAGATTCAGCCGCAGAGCAGCTCAGCATTAAGCAAATGGAAGCATGAGGTACATGATGTGGATTCCATGTACTTCTTCATTTATTTCTCTTTGAGATGCATTATTTCTTGCAGATCCTAGCTGATACATGAGTCGTGGGATCTTGCCTTGTGTTGTTATTGATGTATTTTCAGCTATGGATTTGTGTCATGTATGAGATCCCTTTTATGCCACATTGGCAGGATGCTTTTTTTCATATGTGTATTGTTGAGATCCCTTGTTTTCCAGGATTGGCAGGATACACTTATTTATTATATGTCAGCTTATATGGTGATATTGATTGGAGTCTTTCTTTATGTATGAGACTTCCAAAGTGGAACATCTCTTAAAGAAGTCAAGCCACTCTTGCGTGAGGGAAATTTTTCCTTGTATGTCATAGGGAAACACATCCATGTACATCTTCTTCTTACAACACATAATGCAGCGGCCTACACCATCTTGACACCAAGGCCCGAAGATGTAGTCCCTCCTGGACAAACTCCGTCATCAAACAACGTGTTCTTATGATTGTTGATCTTGTTCATTTATGTCCCTCTTATTTATAGCTACAATTTTTCACTCTAGTTCATTAACGTCTTAATTAAATGCAATTCTAATTATCAGCCGAAGTAAAAGGTCTTGGTTAAGGATATCAAGATTTTACCCTGGATCAAGTGGTATCAGAGCGGGTATTCTTACTGATTAGATTGCAAGTGTGAAGATTGAACGTTTGCTAAGTTGAGCCATGGAGAGTGTCAAGGACATGTATGAAACCATGCTCAGGGTGTATGAGAAAGCAAACATATTGTACAAGGCTTATGAAAAACAAGCAGAAGAGAACGAAGAATTGAAGACCCTCCTACACAAAGAGAAGGAGGACAAACAACAGTTGCAAGCCACAACATAAGCGTGGGAAGATTGGAAGCGCAACAATGAAAATTTTCAAGCAGATCATGATGCCTTGAAGGCATTCCTACATGAAGAGAAGGAGGAGAAGCAACAGTTGCAGCTTCAATTGCAAGCCACGACAGAGGCGTGGGAAGATTTGAAACACAACAAAAAAACTCTTCAAAGAGATCATGATGCCTTAAAAGCATTCCTACAGAAAGAGAAGGAGGAGATGCAACAATTGCAGCTTTAGCTACAAGCCATGTCAGAGGCATTGACGGAAGTGAAGCGCAATGGAGGCTTAGAACAGCTTTCTTCATCTATTTCGCAATCAAAACCTAAGGTAAACAGTGTTGATTTTTCTTTAGTTTCTTCACATGATGTTATTTCAGTTGGAAGTGTGGAGATACCCATCATAAGTACCTACATGAGACTCCTCACCAAAATGGGGTACAGAGGAGGAGGACTTGGCATTCGTGGCCAAGGCATAACCGAACCATTTAGAGGTTGTGCAATGACCTTGTTATGCAGGATTGGGGTACAATGACGAAGGATGTTCAAAGGACATCAAAGGAAAAAAGATAATGATGAAATATCCAAGGAAGAGGAATGATGGGGACACTTTGCCATCGTTCCATGGTAGTGCACGTTGTAGTGAAGGAACTGAGGTGAGCTCCCATCATCATGATCGCACCAGAGACCACCCCAAAAGGTATACTAAGTCTCATTATTCCAGAGTATGTTTTAATTATAAGAATTTTGATACCACGGTTGTAAAATATGGAATCGTAAAACTTTTTTATTTTGTGGTTTAAATAACCATGTGATTTCTGAGTGCTGGAAGAGGATGGAAGCACAAAGGAGGAAGAGGCATGAAAAGCCTTCTCCCCAACAGGAAAAGAAATCAGTTAAGCAGTTTTGGAGGAAAAATAACTTTTGCACCCATTGCGACCGAAGTGGCTATCAAAGAGCCACATGTTGGAAACTTCATCCAGAGCAGCACATTTAAAGACAAAACACCCATGCATACACCAATCAAAAGAGCTGATCGGCAAGAAAGTTCACCACAGGGAAATGATCCACTCACTTTAATAAGTGAGAAGTGATTCTTCTAGATTGTTTTTTTTCTAGATATGTAAGCATGTCATGGCCATGTTTGTAAATCGTTTGTCACATTTTTATTATAAAAGTGATGATGTGCTTCCATCACTCGTTTAAGCGACCATGATATTTTTTTCGCCTTGTTTTATAATTCATGTGTTGGATATATTTCATGTAAAAGTGATGATGTGTTTCCATCACTTAGAGATGCGACGATTATGTTTTTGTCATGTTTTATGAGTCATCTGATGCATTTATTTCATGTAAAAGTCACGAGGTGTTTAGCCATCACTTCGAAATGTGATGATGAGGTCTGGTCTTGTAATTTTTCTGAGGTATGATTTCTATTTTGCTGTAAGCTTGACCACTGAGTACATGTTATTAACTCGTGGCAAGTATGGAAATATTTGGTTCATTTTTGGTCACATTGAGAATGTAATGTTCGTTGCAGCTTTAGGCAGGTGTTGGCATTCTTGATTCCGAAGGATAGAGGTGAAGGAGTCTTCAAGGGATGTGCCTTTTCAGACATTTGCATTTCCGCGCTTGCAGGTGTTGGCTTTGCATCTCAATTCCGAAGTATGTGAGGTGAAGAAGTCTTCAAGGGATGTTCCTTTTCAGACATCACATTGCAGCAGTTGTAGATGATGGCTTTGCATCTTGATTCCGAAGTACGAGAGGTGAAGGAGTCTTCAAGGGATGTGTCTTTTCAAACATCGCATTGCAGCAATTGTATATGATGGCTTTGCATATTGATTCCGAAGTACAAGAGGTGAAGGAGTCTTCAAGGGATGTGCCTTTTCAAACATCGCATTGTAGCAGTTTTATTTAATGGCTTTACATCTTGATTCCGAAGTACGCTAGGTGAAGGAGTCATGTGGGGATGTGCCTTTCAACGACATTTGTAGACAATTGATGATAGGTAAAGATTTATGCTTTTGGAGGACCAAAAGCTCCTCAGTGGGGAGGATTGATGTAGGTGGATTAAAAAAGTACAAGTACAAGTGGCTCAACACAGAGGTCTCAAAAATCAAAGTGTTTGAAAGTCTCTCAAACTAGGTTCATATTATAGATCTCATCTTTCTGATTCCAACAACACAAACGACACTCAATTCCGAGTCCGTATGAAGGAGTTAGAAGCGGTCAAAGTTCCAGGTTGACTTGGTGACTAGGTAGCCTTAAGGAGGATGAAATTTGGACCAAACCAGGCCACTAGATTCCAACCAGCTCAGGCCAGATTCTGAGAAAAAATTTCGCCTTGTTAAAATCACTCCTTCGGTCCAAAACCGAAGTTTTTGAAAACAACCAGTTTGTTATATTAAAACCAAAAAAATATAAAAAAAGGGGTGGGGGTTGTGACTGCCGCCACCCCCATCACATAACCAAATGTTAATTAAATGAGGGGCCAATGGCCATGACCCCGCTTGACCCACTCCCATGACACAAATTTAAGGTTGTCGTGGGTGGGCGGGCCACCTCTGGTGGACCTGGCCCACGCCACCCTGATCCCAATTCATAAAAGATGAAGACCGAGATTAATGGGAATCGAACCCACAACCGATGGGTTGTTGGACCCGCCCAAGCGGTAATCCCATAAAAATTGCAACCAAAACAATGTACATGCCAAATACAGAGGGTCGGTGGGGTTGGAACCCCTGACCTCCGCCCAATTAATTCCACCTTAAACCACTACACCAACGGGCTTAGCGTTGATACCTCTGCCCAAATTTTGATATATAAACCCTCATTCGTAGAGTGCACCCAGGACATGGTGGAGCAGAGCGTGCATAGAATTCTAGGTTTAATATTTTTTTGTATTGTAGGTCATGTGGAACCATGAGCCAGAAAAAGGGGCAGGCAAAACCTTGATTGAGGCCAATTTTTAGGAGGGCGAAATTTTGACATTTTCCAAAGGGGACAAATTTTATGTCATTTCTTCACTACTCGATGCCAAGAGTTTGATGGCGTGCTCAGTTTCTTCATCTGAGTTTTCAAATTTTCAGCCACTTTTGGAAGTGGGTTATGCAAGTATCATATTTCCTCAAGTGAGCAAGCGTTTTCACATTTTTTGACACCACAAGATTGATGGTGTTTTCAAATTCAGCTGCAGAGCAGCTCAGCCTTTAACAAATAGAAGCATGAGGTATATGATGTGGATTCCATGTAGTTCTTCATTTATTTCTCTTTGAGATGCATTATGTCTTGCAAATCCCGGTTGATATATGAGTCATGGGATCTTGCCTTGTGTTTTTATTGATGTATTTTCAGCTATGGATTTGTGTCATGTATGAGATCCATTTTATGCCACATTGGTGGGATGATTTCTTTCATATGTGTATTGTTGAGATGCCTTATTTTCTAGGATTGGCAGGATACTCTTATTTATTACATGTCAGCTATGGTCATACTGATAGGAGTATTTCTTTATGTATGAGAGTTCCCAAGTGGAACATATCTTAAAGAAGTCAAGCCACTCCTGCGTGTGGGAAATTTTTCCTTGTATGTCATAGGGAAACACATCCATGTACATCTTCTTCTTACAACACATAATGCAGTGGCATACACCATCTTGACACCGAGGCCCGGAGATGTAGTCCCTCTTGGACGAACTCCGTCATCAAACAACATGTTCTTATGATTGCTGATCTTGTTCATTTATGTTCCTCTTATTTAAAACTATAATTTTTCATTTCAGTTCATTAACGTCTTAATTAAATGCAATTCTAATTATCAGCCGAAGTAAAAGGTCTTGGTTAAGGGTATCAAGATTTTACCCTGGATTAGCTTTACACTTATAGGAATAGGAACCTTCACTGGTTTACGATCCTGCATATTGAACCTCTCCAAAATTGTATCGAAATACTTCCTTTGGTTTAATCGGAGCTTCGTCTTTTCCGATCACTCTTAATTTCCATGCCCAAAATATAGTTTGCAGCACCAAGATCCTTCATGTCGAATTTTGAGAAAAATTGGGTCTTCAAATCCTGGATAATTTCTTTGTCATTTCCAATCAGCAACATATCATCCACATACATGACCAAATAAATAACATGGTCACCAATTAATTTAAAATATACACAGCGATCCTCTTTGCTTCTAGTGAAGCCAAGTCCCCGTATATAGGTATCAAATTTTTTATATCACATCCTTGGTGACTGTTTTAACCCATACAGAGACTTTTTTAAATTGCATACCAGTTCTTTCTTACCCTTCACCATAAATCCTTCAGGTTGCTTCATGTATATCTCCTCTTCCATATCCTCGTGAAGAGAAGTTGTCTTCACATCCATCTGTTCTACCTCAAAATAAAAGGCATCAACAAAAAATAAAATTAATCTAATAAAAGTAACCTCGGAAACAGGAGAAAAAATATCATGAAAATCAATTCCCGACACTTGGGAATAACCTTTTGCTACCAATCGAGCTTTGTATTTCTCCACCTTGCTTTCTACATTAATATTATTCTTAAATACCCATTTTATCTCAATGGGATTCCTTCCATCCGGCAACCCCACCATATCCCATGCCCCATTTTTGTGCAAGGATTTCATTTCATCAACCATGGCCTCCTTCCAGAGTTTTCCATCCTCTTAATCTACTACCTCCCTGACAATTCTACGATCATCATCAGTTGTAGTTAAATCAAAATTTGAACAGAAAGCATATGGACTATACCTTTCTGGTTGCCTTCTCTCTCAGACTGATCTTCTCATATCTAGAGTTTGTGGCTCTTCCTTTTCTAAATCTTCTTCTGTTGTAGAGTTTGATTCATCCTCCTTTAGCTCAAATTCTATCTTCTCAGGTTCCTTTGGTAGGAATTCATGTTTAACAACATCTTTCACCTCTCTAAACACCACATCTCAGCTGTACACAACCTTCCTTGTTTATGGGTTCCAAAGCTTGTAACCTTTTAAACCATCCTTATACCCAATAAAGATGCACCTTTCAGATTTATTATCCAACTTGGTCCTTTTATCCTTTGGAACATCTACATATGCATCACATCCAAATACCCTCAGATGTGAAAGAGAGGGTTTCTTACCAGTCCATACCTCATGTGGAGTCTTATCCTCCAATGCTGATGAAGGTGATATGTTAACCAGGTAACATGCATTCTCCACTACTTATGCCCAAAATTCGTGTCCTAACCCGATACCACTAAGCATGCTTCTTTCCTTGTCCATCAACATTCCGTTCATTCTTTCTGCAACTCTATTTTGCTGAGGTATGTATGGATTAGTCTTCTGATGTGCTATACCACACTTCTTATAATTCTTAAAATTCCTTCTTGCAAAACTCTCCACCATTATCTGTCCTCAACACCTTTATCTTCTTTTGTGTCTGGTTTTCCACCAAAGCCTTAAATTATTTAAATCTTTCAAAGACTTCAGATTTCTTCCTCAAGAAATATATCCATGTATTCTTTAAGAAGTCATCTATGAATGAGACATAGTACACAAATTTTCCAAGTGATGGAACCAAAATAGGTCCAAACACATCACTGTGCACAAGATCTAATATCTTATTCACCCTCTTAGCACCAGAAGGAAAACTCACCTGATTCTTCTTCCCATATACACCATGTTCACATAAATCGAAATCCAGAGATAAATTAGACATACCTTCTACCATTACATTTCCATGTAGTTTCCAAATGCCCTTCTCTCCAATATGTCCAAGCCTTTGATGCCATAACATGTTCTTTTCTCCAGAGATCGCTAGGCTTACCGCTCCACTTTCAAGAAAAACAGAATTGTTGCACCCATCAATAACACTGCTACCCTGAAGCTTTTACAAAGTTCCAATCCGAACTCCACTCATTAATACCAGTGCTCCCCGAACCATCTTGTGGTTATCTTTCTCGAACACTTTTTTTACACCTACATCATCCATCTTGCTTACAGAAATTATATTTCTAGCCAATGAAAGAATATTTAGAACACCAGGAAGTGTTCTAATCCTTCCACCTTGCAGCTTTAGCTTGAATTTTCCACGTCCGATGATTTTTGCCTTCTTATCATCCCCTAAGAAGACATCACCACCATCATACTTCTCATACTCACAGAACCACTCCCTATGGGGAGTGAAGTGAAAGGATGCACCTAAGTCAATCAACCATGTATCATGATCTACATGTCTATTTGAAGAAGAAGCCAAATACACATCCCCACTTTCATCCGAGGTGGTTTTTGCCTCTGCAGAAGGAGTATCATCATATCCCTTTCCTTTCTCAGGAGCTTTATATCTGCAGTACTTTTTGTAGTGCCCCTACCTTCTGCATTTCCAACACACCTTTACCAAATTTCCTGGAGATTTATATCTCCCTCTATATTTAGATCTCCCACTCGAAACCTTATTCTTGTTTATGTTCTAGGACCTTCCTCATGCATATAAGGTATCTCCATTATGGCCCTCCATATTTCTCCGTCTCATTTCCTCCTACAACAAGGTTGAGACAATGCCATCAAAATTCAAGGTAGTTGTATTGCTACCTATTGTAATAACCAGACTGTCCCACGAATTTGGTAGAGATCACAACAAACTAATGCACTTATCTTCATATGAGATTTTAATATCAATAGATAACAAATGACTTACCACAGTATTGAAGTCATTTAGATCCTCTATCACCGAGTCTCCATCCTTCATCCTCAGGTTACACAACTCTTTCCGTAGGAACAATTTATTCCCCAGAGACTTAGATTGTTACAAAGTCCCTAGCTTGTCCCACAAAGCCTTCACCATAGCTTCCCTAGATACATTCAAAAATACTGAATCTGAGACACACGACCATATTTTTCTCTTTTCCTCCCGATCCAACTTCTTCCAGTACTCATATAAAATTGTCGTTGGTTTAATACCTGGTTCTACCGCGATCCAATGATATTTATCCACTGGCAGATCCTCCATATTGAGCTTCCACAACTCAAAACTTTGACCATTAAATTTATCGATCTCTATCTTTCCACTACTCACCATCTTATTTCACCACAGGAATCGATCCCGCAGATCTCCCACTGAATAGGGTCTACCAAAGGCCCGAGAAAAAAGCCCCTCAGTAGCAAAGGCCTCCCCTTGAAGCCAAAACAACTTTGATACTAAATCTACGTTTTGGCCCTGTATATAAATTATCTACAAATGAATCTTAAAAAATAAAAAATAAACAATAGCAAGAGAATAAAACATAAAATAGATATACACAAATATTTTCCCCTAGATCCCAAATTGGGACTTCTGGCTTGACTTTTCATTATATTCCTTTGAGTGTTACAACACATATATACATGTCGAAGCATTCATAAACCCTAATCCATTAACCCTGGATTAGAAAATAACTGTAGTCCCCTTGACCAGATCTATAAAATACCAAGGGCCAAAAACTATCATGCCCCAAAACCATGTGTAAACCCATGCACAAAACCATGGGCGGGTCCGCCCACTGAAAAATAACATCCAAATTTTTTTTTCAGGGCACTGCCCCAAACCCTGAATAGGGGGGATGTCGCCCCCCATGTAGCCCCCCTGCTGCGCTCGACAAAACGTATAGGGGGGGTTATCATCCCCCTGTGACCCCCCCCCCCGCGGCCCCCTTGTGCGTGCAACTAATTCTGGAAATAATATAACACATACCCAAAAACATAAGTTATACTCCACGGTTTTATTCATAATTATTATACAACATTTACCATCATTTCTTTACTACCTCTAAAGGCCCCAAATTAATTTGACAACAAAATTAAATACTTCTAACTTAATGCTAGTTATAAAATTCTACATAGCAACATCATTTCATTAAGAGAAAAAAAGTTCACACTTATATGGTTCACTGAATCCTGCTAGAAACTAAAGAAGGTACAACCTCTCTCTGCCCAACCGTAGGCCATCTAAGCCACAACTTTCTTGTAGTTAACCACCCCCATGTTCGATCCATATTTTGAGGAGTTAAGTGCTCAAGGGAATTTACATCAATCATTAGACATTGAAAAGTAAAAGAAAGGAGTTCATTGGGTAGGTGGTTTATCAACTTCCTTTAGTAGTAAGCACCATAGTGACTCTCTAACCAAAATAGAATTAAATATAGGGATTCAAAAATGGCTCGGTCATGTATTATTCAAATTCAAAGGGTTGAATTCACTATGTGGGTGGTTTATTAGTTGGGTTTTTCAAGAAAATAACTATTGGAGTCAAGGGCCCACTATCCAGGTGGTTTATTAGCCTACCAAGCAAGCGCATAAGTGGTTTATCAACCCCATGGAAAAAAAATAGTGGCTTATTAGCTCCTTTCAGCAAACACTTGAGTGTTATGACCTGCCAATATAGTTTATCATCCTTCCATAAAACATCCCACTAGTTTTTCATCCCCAAGTACAACACTAATAAATTCAACTCTCCACTAAATTTTCAATGTTCAACGATCACAAGAAAACATCACTGGAAGTGTTTTCCCATTAAGAAAGCACAAGCTAAAGAATTTTTTGTTCCTCCTTGATAGCTCAGTGTCTACGAATAATCCTCTATGTCTTTCTCTCCTTAATTCAACCTTACTACACCCCTTTCTTCTCTGTGTATTATCCAACATGTTTCCTCTACATAGTATGCACTTTATATCCTCTTGTGTTCCATTGCATAACTTTCTCTATATTCAAAACACTATCTCCCATTCCTTTCCTTGTGTGTTGAACACTTAACATGCTTAATGAAAATGAGGATTCTATGGGCTTATAATTTTCTTAGGAATATGATGCACGATAAAATTCTTGCATCAACAAGGACATAATTATTTCATGGAGATAGGTCATAAATTAAATATATTGAATGGCCTACACTCAACTAAGTAACTCCTCCTCCTTAGGCTTTGAATCTATGTCCATTGTCTCAACCCAGTCATTATTTCCATATTTACATAAATTTACATAAACAATTCATACAATGATAATTACATGAGGGTGGTTACTAACCCCACACCCTTATAGGAACATCATCCTCAGTGTTTTATATAGTAACACAACATTCAATGAAAAATATTTATATACACAACTCTTTTTACATTAATTTACATAGTAAAAAAAATGGGTAAGATAACATCATTTGATCAACCATTTCCCAAGTGGCTTCATCTGGTCTAAATTTCTTTCTGTAGACCTACACTTTCTCAATTACTCAATTTCATAGCGTGATATTCCTCTCATTCAAAATGCATTGTGGTTCTAGTTCAAATTCTAGCCCAAATTACACTTGTATAACAAAAATATCAACAAATAATTAGCATCATGAACATGCTTTTAAAAAAATAAATATGGAAAAAAACATGTGTTTTCACTATGGGTGGAAAGGATAGCTTGTAAGCCATTTGTGTCACTCTTTCTAAGATCACCACAAAATATTGGTGCTAACTTGGCACAAGACCCAGTTTTTAGTACAATTCCACGTCATAAGAAAATAAGAATGTGTTAAATAAGTTAGTTTCACTTAGTTGTCTCAATTAATTTGATTTTAGGGCCTACTTTAATAATGTAGAGTGATTCCTAGGTTTTAGGAGCCTAGGTTGTGTTTAATTTGAGTTGTAATAATTTAATCTAGTTAGACTAAGTTAAAATCAATTAAACTAGTTCCAAATGTTGGAGGAACTAGTGGGACGTCTAGTAATGGGGTGTGTATTAAGTGGTCAACGAGTTAAATTATAAATAAAACATAATTAACTCATGCATTCATGATCTACGATTTACGCAGTTGATATTGGATTTCAAGGGTGGTGTACTACCAGCTGTATAATTATCCAAGTTGTACAAGTGATTTATGCAGTCATAGAAGGACCTATAAATATTTCACTATTCAGGATCTGGATTTCCATAATTAATAGGGGTATAATTCATTGAGAAATAAGGCAAGGAAATAAGAGTTTGGCGGGTAGGAAAATTGGCTAAGTATTAGCCAGAGTTAACTTATGGGGCAGTGAGATAGATTATACTTGTGCAGTGATTTTTTAGGCTTGAACAAGAATTGTATTTCTTCTCTATTTTCTAATTAATGCAAAAATATAGGAAGGGGTTTTGAGTAGTGGCGTTAACCTATATATATCCTCGTTTTATGTGTGTTAATTGATTTATCTTGCATGTTTTTCATATTTCTTCTCAATTGTGAATTATTTTCTGCAGAGGAGTAGAGAAGATTCGAGTCTTATGTTTTAGAACATTACAGGAGAAGTATTGAATCTAAAATTACTTTATACATGGTATAAAATCCAGGTTCACATTAGAGGATAATTCAAAGTTAAATTTGAAGCCTAGTGTGTGGTATCTAGATAGTGGAGCCTCATTCCATATGACATGCAACAAATAATTTTTCAGTGACTTGGAGGAGAAGGACCTCCAGATGCCCATCGAGATGGGAGATGATGGAAGGTATCATGAAACTGGTATTGGTATCATTAATTTTCAGAGGGAGCATGGTTCTCCTCTCACATTAAAATATTTCATGCATGTTCCATGTCTAAAAAAAAAATTAGTTCTAGTTGCTCTGTTGTAATACTTCCACTACAATGTGATCTTTAGAAAAGGAAAGGCATTCCTTCGTCACATTGCCATGGGAAAAGTGAAGCAGAATGGTGTTTGAGTGAAGAACCTCTACAAATTGGATGTAGAAGACTATGCTTCTTTGAGAACAAAAGAAAAAAAGGTGCAGAGATGGGACATTAATGAATTATGGCAGAGGATACTTTCCCATTTGAACCACGAAGCTTTGGATATCATGAAACATATTTCTAGAATACTTCCCAAGCGTGCACTAGAGAAGTGAGATACATGCAAAGAGTGTAAACGAAGGAAGTACACGAAATCCACCTTTCATGATAAGGAAAAAAAAACACAAGAAGTCCTTGAAATAGTTCACTCAAATTTGTGTGGACCTTCTCAACAGCCTCCATGAACAATAACAGGCATTATGTATATTTGTAGATGATTTCTCACATAGGTTTTGGATACTACTCATGCGAAAGAAATACCATCCATTCTAAAAATTTTGTGAACTTAAAGAAATTGTTGAGAAGGACAATAGCAGTAAAGTGAAGGCTCTTAGTTGAGAATATGTGTCGAATGAGTTCAAGAACTTATGTGCAAAATAAGGCGTTCGATGGGAGTTGATAGCACCCCATAACCCACAATAGAATGGGGTGGATGAAAGGAATAAAAAAATTATCATGGGAGCTACATGGGCGATGTTGCATGATCAGGGCCTACCATTGCACTTGTGGGTTGAAGCATGCAACACAACGGTATATGTGAAGAACAAGATTCCTCATCATATTCTTGGGATGAGTACACCAAAAGAGGAATTTTCAGGGAAGAAACCATATGTGTCACACTTCAGGATCTTTGGTTCATCAGTTTACTATCATGTTTCGAAGGATGCAAGAGAAAATATTAAACTGACAGTTGGGTTGGGCATATTAGTAGGGTACACTGATACACCTCACAAATATTGGGTGTACCTGCCATCTCACAAGATGACAATTATTTGTAGATATGTACATTTAAATGAAGAGAAGGCCATTAGATGTTCCCTTGAGAGGGAGCTTCAAATGCATGCATATGAGTAAATTTTAGCTCCATAGGAAGAACCTTAGAATGTTGTGGAGCAGCCACAAAAAGAGTAGCAGAGAGTGGAAGCACCTACTCATGGAGAGGCATTCAAAGATGGAAGGAAGTGCATCAGGGAAACTGACATATTATTGCATGATGCTAGAGAGAATGTGGGAGCACCCACATCACATCACAGATAGTGTAGGTCACCAGATCGATACACTTCGTGCATGAATCTTATGAGTGAGATAGTTGAGACAAAACCATCCTCATTTGAGGAAGAGGTGCATAAGCTAGTGTGGGTTGATGCCATTGTAGAGAAATATGATTCTATACTCAAAAAAAATATTTGGGAATTGGTTCCCAGACTAGAGAACAAGTCAATGGTAGGTTTGATGTGGATCTACAAGGTGAAGGAAGCAACAAACTGAATCATTGAGAAACAAAAGACCAAATTTGTGGCCAAGGGGTTCTCTCAAGTGGAGGGAATTGATTACGAGGAGACCTTTACTGTAGTAGCATGGTACTCTTATATCATATCAGTTCTAGCACTTGTAGCATAGATGGGATGGAAGACTCATCAAATGGATGTGAGGACAAAAATCATCAATGGAGTGATTGAGGATGAGGTGTACATTGAAAAAATGGAAGGATTTGAGACCTTAGACAAAGAATCATGTGTGTGTAGACTCAACCGAGATTTATATGGATTAAAATAATCACCCCGTGCTTGGCACACCACAATCGACAACTCTTTCTGATCCAGATGTATACAGGAACACAATAAAATACAGAAATAGACATAAACACAGAGATGCGGCGGAAATAATGCTTCATTTCATTAATATCAAATAACATAAATATGCTTACAAACACAATGGAAATCAGATAGCTAGGGCACTGGTAGCTTATCTCTGAGAAGAGATATTGTGGCTATATGCCTTTGAACTATGTTACAATGAGGCTTGAAGGCCTATATATTTTTTAGAAACAATGTGAAACCTTAAACATCCAAAAACCTAATCGTATGAGATGAAGCGTCAAAACTATGGGCCCTATTTGGGTAAATTGGTGTTTCAACTTCCCGAGGACGTAACTTTGGCATACTATCTTCATTTGACACACATGAATCATCGTTAGAAAGATCTATCCGAGGAATAAAACTGTTGACCATGAATATCAATTATGAAATAGAATCATATTCACCAGATAAGAGATGCCCAAAAAACATCGTTTAGGGCCTCAAAATGGCTCCGACAATTCAGGACTCGAAAAACTGCTAGAAATAGTAAGTTGTGATGAAACTAAAAAACTAAAGAACTAATGGTGGCATTTAAAATGGAATAGGTGGGCGGCTACCAATATCCACCTAGATCATTAGGGTCCTAAAACAGCTCCGAGAGTGCAGGACCTGAATACCTGCTAAAAATAGTAAGTTGTGCTGAAAGTGAAAATCTGTAAGAATTAATGGTGCGGGTCCAAATGGAATAGGTGGGTGGCCATCGATATCCACCTGGAATATTCCTCCCTCCTTAGGAAGCAATGGTCCCCATTACGTTGAGATCCTCCATGACATGAGGAAAATTCTGTTGAACTGGGTATTAGATTTGTCGAAGATGTCATGGACCTAAGGGCAGATATGCTGGATGCGTTTAGTAAATTTGGTTTCTTTCTTAGCCTCAGAAAGTACATATGTGGATTCTATTTGTATAGTTGTATGAGGTATGTCAACATCAGGTGGCGATGCGTCGGGGGTCAGATCAATGCAGTGCTTGTCTTGACAGTGTAGATGGAACCTCTGCAAGTGAGGAGAGAATATCCTCGTATTCTTCCATGACTTTGTTCATTTGCTGCGACCGTGCAGGGGAGCCCTATTTCAAGTTTGTGGCCAAAATATTCTTCTTTCCATGTGAGTGAGTTGTAAGGAAAATAAATTTCCTGGGTTGGGAAACAATCTTATTGCGTTGTTTTGTAGTAGTCAAAGAGATGACAGGAGGCAGTACTACCTATGGTATACTGTACAAGTTATTTCCGAAAGTAATAAT
The DNA here is from genome assembly GCA_034641835.2 of Pinus albicaulis. Taxonomy (NCBI): domain Eukaryota; kingdom Viridiplantae; phylum Streptophyta; class Pinopsida; order Pinales; family Pinaceae; genus Pinus; species Pinus albicaulis. The sequence goes on from CM076579.1 coordinate 676,575,826, forward strand.
AATAACACGAGGCCTAGAATCATACACAACATGTCTCCTCCTCTAGTATGGTTGGTACAACAATACATTAGCTACATCAAGAGGAGCAACGTCACACACTACCTCATCCGTGAATGGCTTAATATTGTACAGAAGGTGGCACTACTGGCGAATGCCTAGATCTCTCCCTGGGTGAAGGCATCCAATGGTATACGGTTGTGGGTGTGAAATGGTAGGTAGGCCGAGCCACTTTAAAACCTCTATTGAAATGAGGTTCTTTTGGCTTCCACTATCGATAAGGAATTGCAGTGGAGAACCCTTCACCCACATCTGCAAATGGAAGAGGCGCTCCCCCTCCTTTAGATCCTCGAGATCCTCCCTCTGGATCTTGGTGGTGGCAACAATGGCACTTGGATCTAAATCAATGATCTAATTCCCTTTTTCATTTCCTTTGTGTGGTTCTAACTCAGTATCAGAACATGCATCTGATTCGGGTGGCTTTAGTTAGGCCACCAATGACTGTTTGGCCCAACACTCGTTTTTGTTGTTATTGGGGCTATTATGAAATTTACACCACTTCCCTGTGTCCTTATTTAGATTTTTGGTGTTGTTATGAGTCATCTTGCTTTTGCCTTGACACTTGTTCTACAGTTCAAGGGCGCCTCTCCCTGGCTTTGGATTCACGGATCCAAAGTCTCGCTTATTTTGCTTAAATTTCCGCTTGATCTTGGTGGCATAGTGATATGTCGTGCCAAGCGATGTAATTTCGAGGAACTCCATTTCCTCCTAAATGTGTATGTGTAGACAACTACGGTACATGAGCACCAATTGTCTCTCTAAATATTTAATACCCAAATTTTTGTGTAGGGTATGGGACCAATTGGTCAATTCATCCACATCTTGATCCCTTTTCTGCCGCAACATCGTCCATTGGATGTACTTTTCCTTATAGCTACCACGAGGTAATATTGTTCCTTGATGCCATCTTAGAACAAATTCCAAATGGGTGCGACAGAGAAAAAAGACGGTTATGTCCCGTCCTTTTGCTCATAGTAGGTTTCCCACCAATTTTTGACATGGGGGGCAGCTTTGAGGAGTGAAAAAATAATATTTTATCAGTCAGAGAAATCATGGACCAAGAAATACCCTTCCAGCAAATTTAACCAACTATCTACGGCATCTACATCTATCTGGAATTAAAATATAGGAATGTCAAAGTTTACTTGTACCTTGAAGTGAGTGGCACCTCCAAAGTGGCTGTTGGATGCAAATGCACTGTAGGTGGGTAGCCGTTGAAGGATCTGAGCAAAGTTATTCATCATCGTGTTCCTTTGTTTCTTGAGGGCCTCCTCGAGAAATATTTTGATAGGATCTCCTGCTCCCTTGTATTTCTTTTCTTATGCCATGGGAGGTCATCGGGGTTTGTGAGGCTGGTCTTGCAAGGGTTCAACCAGATCGAGCCCTAACTCCTTATACCCTGACCGCATTGGGGACATGCAAAGAAAAACAGAGAAAGAGCAGACCCACTCTGATACCAGTGATTCAGATTTATACAGGAACACAATAAAATTAAAAAATAGACATAAATACAGAGATGCAACGGAAATAATGCTTCATTTCATTAATACCAAATAACATAAATATTCTTACAAACATAATGGAAATCGGTAGCTTATCTCTGAGAAGAGATTTGGTGGCTACATGCCTCTGAACTATGTTAGAATGAGGCTTGAAGGCTTATTTATTGTTGAGAAACAATGTAAAACCATAAACATCCAAAAACCTAACCATATGAGATGGAGCGCCAAAATTATGGGCATTGTTTGGGTAAATTGGTGTTTCAACTTCCCGGGGACGTAACTTTGGCATACTATCTCTTTTTGACGCACATGATACATCGTTGGAAATATCTATCCAAGGACTACAAACGTTGACCACGAATATCGATTCCAGAATGGAATCATATATCGATTCCAGAACAAAATCATATTTTCCGTAGAAGCGATGCCCAAAAAACATTGTTTAGGGCCTCAAAATGGCTTCGGAAGTTTAGGACCCGAAAAAGCTTCTAAAAATAATAAGTTGTGTTGAAACTGAAAAAATGAAAGAACTGATGGTGGTGTTTCAAATGGAATAAGTGGGAGGCCACCAATATCCACCTAGATCATTAGGGTCCCAAAACGGCTTCGAGAGTGTAGGACTCGAAAACATGCTATAAATAGTAAGTTGTGATGAAAGTGAAAAGCTGCAAAAATTGATGGTGCGGGTCCAAATTGAATAGGTGGGTGGCCACCAATATCCATGTGGATCAATTTCACCAAGTCGGGATTCACCAAAAATGAATCATATGCAAACCTTTACAATATTGTTGTTGAAGGTAAATTGTTGATTATAGTACTATATGTCAATTATTTGATTCTACTCGTTGGCGAGAAGTTGATAAAATATTGCAAATAGGAGCTTGCAAGAGAATTTGAGATGAAGGACATGGAATTTGTTATCACTCAGGTTTTCCTAGAAGTTGTGTAAGAGGAAAGTATACCCGAGGTAACCACAAACCAACCTTTTAGATGCAGAATCTAGCCAATCTGCATCCAGGAGAGGGCTCTCTCTTTATGATTTATCTTTGTTCTTGGAAGGTTTTAGGCTAGTTATAGTTCTAGGTTGTTTTGGGAAAATGGTGGAATCCACAAACTAAGGGCAAGGTTGAGGGCTTTAGTCCATTGGGCTATGAGTCAAAGGATGAAAACTACTTTGGTTTCTATTCTACGCAGATGGTATTACAAGGCAAGATAGCTAGCCAGAGAACAATCCTTAAAATTTGGGGGTGGATGGGATGCCAGAGGATGAAAAGGCGGCTAAGAATCTTTCACCATGTTCAAAAGAAAGAAATGAGATGACTACAAACAAAGAGCAATGAAAAATTCTTTATTATAGTAATCAACAATGTTTAAATTGAAAAACAAAGGCATTTTGGGAGTCATGCTTATAACAATTTGAAGAAAACATTAAGAACAACCACATTTGAAATCGAGAGTACAATTAAGCAAGTTGGATTCAATCCTTTATGTAAATTATTCGAAATGGATATGATGATATTATAAACTAATATAGTATTTAGAACAAAAGGGTAGGAAAACTTGTCTCAGGCATGATCCAACACATGAATCACGCAACAAGTCAGTGCTTTAAATCGTCATCAGGTAAGCCACGAGCTAAATTTCTCCAGGAATTCTTTTATTCAGAAAATCTCAATGTTACAAGGTAATAGAATCCACCCCAGATACTTCCAAGAGTGGAGTATTTATACAAATTACAAACCAAATGTCTGTGGAAACAAATATCAAAATTGGTTCACAAATCCTATATAAACTATTTACATAAATAGAACTTAATTAAGGACACTCAAACTAATGCATCTGTTCGCACTATTTTTGTATGGATAGGTGATGACAAAGAGGGGGAATTCGAATTTGATCCAACTCTGGTGATGATAGGCATCCAAGTCACTAAGCATGCCTAACGTGCATTACTATCCCAGCAGTCTGAAATTAAGGGTCCAATGATATCTTTTATTTCTCAATGCATATATGTAAAAGTGAAAGAGGTTATTGTATATGGGTAAATATGTTGGTGAGATAAACCTCTTTCAGTTTTCCAAAAAATACCTCTCATTGCTGTAATAGTCTCTGTAAAAAATATGTGTAAAACGAGGAGTTTTTACGAAGGTAAAAAAATAGCCTATAAAGATGAGCATGTATCTCTCTTATAAAAGCTCTTGTAGGCAAGACAGGTTTTGTAGATGGATCTCTTAAGAACAAAAAACTCCTTCAATAATTTTGTATGAAATATTTTGGATTGGCCACACAATCCTCTCTGCAAAATGATGACTTAAGCGGAATTTTCTGCAAAACGTGCTGTTTCTTTGTTTAATATTTCCAAAACCATAATGGCTGTTAGAAAAGTGAGAGAGGTTTTTGTAGATGGCCCCTCTTAAGAACATAAACCTCCTTCCGTTTTGTAAAATTCATCTTGGATTGATCTTTATTAGTTTCTGAAAAACTATGACTAAAATATACTGATACATAAAATGTTTCTTCTATTGTTATGTTTTTTCATCTTTTTGCTTTCTTGCTCTTTTAATTGTTTTACTTTCACTTTAGACAAACCTCACTATTGGTGAAAGTATTCTCATCTCTTTTTACCATTTTACGCATACATCCTTCCTTTTCTTTTATTTACCTTTATTTGCTTTCTGTAACTTCATTTTAACTTTTAAACACACGATACACTTTAACCAACGATACTCTTTATTTGTTATGCTTTCTAACCTGTTTGAATAGATTTGTCAACAATATTGGAGTAAACAGTCTTATGACTAGTATTAAAAATTTATTTATCAGGATAAATGTAGTCACCTCTTCGGGGGACAAGCTGAGAAGATTTTAAAACAATTTCTCAATGGACAAGGGTAGGGTTTTTAACTAGGTTCCGGAAATGGAACGCCATTTCAAGGCCTTAAGACTCCCATTTTAAGAGTTCTTGTGTGTTCAAAATGCTGTGGGTTACGGGTTTTCTTCCGCTGATAGGGTGCGATTTCGGTTTAAATGAAGGAAATTAGCACAATTGCAGTTTCAAGGGAACAATTCACGAGTTTTAAACCTCGAGAGACAGCTTAGCGACAGAATTTAATCACTGTCAATGAAAAACAAAGAAAACGAGTTTTACTTTCGGTTCGGGGCAAAATAGGATAAATACATGTTCTTGGAGGCTTGACGACTTTTAGCAGTGTGGTAGTGGCGAGGAGGGTACTTGAACACGGAGTGCGTGGCAGATGCGGGCGGAAATCGAATGCTGATGGATTTCGGCGGAATTTTGAAAATACGTGGCAGAAAGTGCAATCGTTTTCATCTTAAAATACGCAGGAAAAAACACGAAAAATTCACTTTATTTACAAGTTAAAAGGGTTTTTATTTTTGAGAATAACGTCATATTAGTACGGGGTGACGTGTGCGAGTTCGGGCGGTGGCGGTGATCCCCGCACCGCTTATGAATGGGGGGGAATAACGGTTTTTGAAACGTGGGGAGCGATTCCATTGAGCGATGGACGCGTGGCGGTGGAAACCGGTTCCAGCCACACCACCAATCACAGCATTGAAAATGCGACAAGGGATGGGTGACGGATTGATAGGGAGCCTTGATGCATTGGAAGAGTGATCGGACGGTTGCGTGTGGGGGCAGCGGAGGGGGATTAAGGTGTGGGCCCATCGGGTTTTTTTAAAGCAATTAAAGTTTAATTAATCACCAAAGGGCTTTGATTGGTGGTGGAAAGGTTATTAATTAGTTAGGATAACTAATTAATCCCATCATATAATGGAAAACGGAGTCGTGGCGGGGGTTTGTTGTTGGCTGACGGTATTAAAGTTAAAGTGTCGGGTGGATTTCGGTGGATGAGCCATGTTGGCATGGGATTTTTCAGGGCCTTTAGTTAAAAAACAAAAACTGGTTTAGTCTTTTATATGCATATGGGTATGTTCAGCGTTGTTACGTGTTCTGTTTATGTGGTATTAATAAACATTGTTAATTACCATGGGGGCGGGGACTTATGCTATAAGGATATATTTAACCAAAGGGTTTGTATATGGGTTTTAAATATTAAATGTTTGGGGAGTAATTACTTTAGTTCAAAACATAATAGAGGGGGTTTTGGGATATTAATTTAAAAGGAATTATATACTTAGGATAAGACATTTTTACTAGGGATTTAGTAAATAGGAGTTAAATATAAATATGACAAAGGACAAGGGAACTCAAAATACTTTGCACATCTAAGAAAGTGACAATTTGTGAAGTAAATTACAATATATCATCTTCAACACTTAAACTTAGAATAGTAAGTTATTTTGAGGATTTTATGAAGTTTTGCATTATTTTCCTAAGCAAATGGATTTTACTGTAGGAAAAGGTTAAAGGTGAATGATTATAATGATGAATTATCTTAAGTACTTAGGTCTTTTGATCATTTTAAGGGCAGAGAATGAGTCCCTCAAGAACCAAGGAAATGCGTTGAGCCCTTTTGATCTCCAAATACCTTAGTACTTTGAAAGGAGTAGTAACTTTAAGGGAAAGTGATGAGGAAGTTAATGATTTTGAGGCTTTGCTTTGGCATGATTTTCGATTATGTTCTTCGGTCTTTGTAGTGAAAGTAAAGGATCAAACATGTAAAGCGACATCATTCATGAGATAAAAAATTTGTAACACCATCTACCTACCACTGTCTACTACTACCATTTTCTCTTCTTTATTAGGGTGCATTTGGACTTGCAAGCCACTTATCAGTATCTTTTCTTTTACATGGTAAATCTATCTATTTCACCATATTACATCCAAAGAGCTCAGTTAAGTAGTGACTTCTTTATTAACTCTACCTATCTACTTATACGCAAGATTAAAGAAACATTTGGTCGAGATATTTATTTCTCTATTCTACAACATGAAATTGAAACATGAATGAGTCAAGTTTAAACAGTTTGACTCTCATAAATTGTAAAGCAAAAGTTTCATGCACTGATGCTTTATGCAAAATAAATAGTAGTGGCATTTGGATTTGCACACTTTCCTTGGTCTATTTTTTTATTGGGGTTCATTTATTTCATTTTCTTGACCAATTTATTTTTCTTACCCTTTGATCTTTCTTTAGGGTATACCCTCTTTACATTTTTTAAATTTTTGATTTTTTGGTTTTCAAAGAATATAGGAACCTTTGAAAATAAGAAAAAGGTTGGGAACATATTCCATAGTTCAATCAAGACAATCATGAAAAATGACACCTATTGGTATAGGGTCAACTCTTGTCCCTTGAGATTGGATTTTTCCTTGTGAAAAGTCAAGAGCAATGGTCGGATGCTAAAGCATGTCTTCAAACTGAATTGTATAATCTCATGCTTGATGAAAGCACAGCCTTTTGCTTATGATAGTGAAACTTTTGCAAACTTGAGCCCTTCATAGGCTTCTTCAAGAAGTCACCATCGATTAAAATTGATGCATTAGAAGCGTGCAATAGTGCAAGAAAATCTTGAATTGAATATAGTCCTTTTACGCAACTTTGAAATCTAATCTTGAAACTTGCAAAACAACACACAAAAATTTTCAAACCAACATGAAAAACTAGTTGTAGAATTGAAAACTAAAAAAATTGCTCAAAATTAGGAGCTTATTAGCACTCATCTACCTACTAAATCTCTTTGTTCATTTACTAGTTAAGTGGAAATGAAATAGCCAATGCAACCATTCCAAGCATTGTACTTTGATATATTTTGTTGCATTTTCTTATTGATTATCAAAATTGCTTAAGCACAATAGAAACTTGTCCAACAAATGAGAGGATAAGGAAACGCAGTTCCTTTGTTGACTCTAAGCTTCTTCTAAAGGATCTTCTAAAATATATGCGATGTTGCGCTAATGGGAACAATTTGTACATACAACACCGGATGGCCTTCATACCATGAATATGAAATGTTATTTTCATCTTTATCTCCACAACAATCTTCCAGATAAGTTGTCGATGATATTCCCTCTTGATTGCTAATGTTTGATGTTGAATCACTTTATCATCTTGATTCTGAAAATCATAGTTAGTTAACAGAGAAATTCTTTTGGCTTTACTTCCAATATTCAACTTATCTCACTGTGGATCCACGAAAATCTTGGGAAGATGCTGCGGAACCTATGACATATAAAATTCCATGGGACTTCATAAACTTCAACAAGTTTCCCATTCTTTTCTTTTCTGTGTTATACAGAACATAAAAGATAGAGATGAATTTAGAAAAACGTGTGATGTGGAACTTTCTTGTGTCATTTGATCATTTATTTCAATAGGCCAATGCTTGGTGTAGGCGAAAAATCTTGATCAATAGTTTCATTTATCTTCTTCATTGTCAATCACAATTCCTAAAGATTGTTGATTATTGATGGCATGATAGTTTATCTAATGACTGAAATGAAGCAAAACAAAGAGGTAAGAAATCTTCACTTATTTCCACATTTCTTTGCTCTTCCTTCCTCATCATAGGTGATGTATTGGTGATCCTTTGTCTTCAATCACTGGCTTGATTTCTTCATCCTCCAAACTAGCTTGATATCTCTTGTAAAGTTAACTTGACTTTGGAGAACATAACTATCATCATAATAATCATACTTAGGCAAATCATCAAAATAAGGAATATTAATGACATACATTAGAACAACAGTTCTCTTCCTCATATTGATTTGTAATTCATTTTACGATTTATGATAATTTGATTGAGAAGATTTGTTCATGGCTATCAACTCTTCTATTTTCTTCATGGTGATTTTAGATAAAAAAATTCTTCTTTCATAGTAGTCTCTGTGTTATTTCATCTAAGTTTGCTGCAAGGATGAGTTTTACCTCTATGATGTTTTCATTTCCTCTTCTTCTACTTTCAACTTTTCTGTTTGATTTGGAGATTAACTTCCACATCAAGCGCAGCCCTGCATGCGCCATGATGTTTTGGATCTCTTTCTCTTAGCAAAATTCTTGCGAATCAAAGACACTTGGATAATGCAGAAGGCTGAATCATGAAAGGAGGTCTAATATTTTTCTAGCATTGAATAATAAACTTGATTAAATGTTTGAAAATTGTTGTATATTGTTTCATTTGAATGTCTTTCAATTGATTATATTCTTCCATGATCACAAAATGATTGCTTTGATTATCCATCTATCCTTTGATTTTGATAAACTGTTGTTGAATCACTAGCATTAGGCGGAGTTTTGAACCAACTCTTTATTCTATTTTGCAAAGAAGAAAAAGTACGAGATTTTAACATCATCTTCATCGTCAAATAAATCCAAATAATTTTCAAAACCTTGAATATGTTTTTGGGCCGTGATACCATTTTCTCCATCACGTCTAGGAAGATACTTTTGGTATTTTTCGGGAAAATCATGGAGCAAGGAGGAGGTAGAATAAGGGGCTTATATCTATCACGGAACTTTACTATGGCACTGGGATATCTGAGGATTGTAAGATCAGTCTTGATTATTTAGAGGCATCTTAATTAGAGAAAATGATCATCATTAGATTCATAAAGAAAGGCTGGCAAAGATTGGAGAGATTGTACCCCCAAATCTTCGGAAGAAATAACTTAAAAACACTCTAAGATCTTCTATAAAATATAGTATACATTGAAAAAATTTCTTAATGAAAACATATAATGTCTTGGATTAAGATCCAAGTTTAGCTTTGATCTTTCCATATTGTCATGAGGTTCATTCACTCAAGGTAGGTCTTGATTAAAGCCAGTTTGTTCTAGTCGAGTGGATGATTTTAACCTTTGTGTTAATACACGATCTCTGCTCATCATAGATGGAATCTAAACTGCAGCAAACAATTACAGAAGAAAAAGTTAGTTTCTTCGAAGCAAATTTTGAATATTTTATGATTATTTTATTTTTTTATAGATGCTAAGCTGCTTATATGATTTTACTGAGAAATTTAAGATTTTAATTTAAATTTTTATAAAGATTTATTGAACTGAAATCGATTGAATGTTTTGAATCCAAAATTAGGTTTATAGCTAAACAGAATGAGTGAAAATGACATTTAATTTATATATGATTCTGAAACAGAAAATCATTTCAAAGAGCTACACAGCTGATCTTCGAACTACGCTACAACATAATCAAACAATAGTATCAATAAAATGATTCAGATCACAGTGAGAGTAAACTACTATGTTATCACTGGGTTTTCCTAAGTTGGTGTAAGAGGAAAGTATACCCGAGGTAACCACAAACCAACCTTTTAGATGCAGAATCTAGCCAATCTGCATCCAGAGAGGGCTCTCTCTTTATGATTTATCTTTGTTCTTGGAAGGTTTTAGGCTAGTTATAGTTTCAAGAGTTTGTTTGGGAAAATGGTGGAATCCACAAACTAAGGGCAAGGTTGAGAGCTTTCAGTCCATTGGGCTATGGAGTCAAAGGATGGCTTTACTGGATTTCTATTCTAAACACAAGATGGTATTACAAGGCAAGATAGCTAGACAGAGAACAATCCTTAAAATTTAAAGTGGATGGGATGATTTTGAAGGGATGAAAGGCAGCTAAGAATCTTTCACCATGTTCAAAAGAAAGAAATGAGATGATTACAAACAAAGAGCAATGAAAAATTCTTTATTATAGTAATCAACAATGTTTAAATTAGCAAAGCAAGAGCATTTAAGAATTCATGCTTATAACTAATTTAGAGGAAAACATTAAGAACAACCACATTTGAAATCAGAGTACAATTAAGCAAATTCTGATTCAATCCTTTATGTAAATTATTCAGAAATGGATATGATGATATTATAAACTAATATAAAACTTCAGAAAAAGGGTAGAAAGACTTATTGAACTGTAGTCCAACACATGAATCCTGCAACAAGTCTAGTGCTTTAAATCGTCATCCAGTAAGCCACGAATAAATTTCTCCAAAATGCTTTTATTCTGAAAATCTCAATGTTACAGCAGAGTAATAGAATCCACCCCAAATGCTTCCAAGAGTGGAGTATTTATACAAATTATAAACTAAAATATCTTGAAACAAATATCAAAATTGGTTCACAAATCTCTCCAACTATTTTACATAAATAGAACTTAATTAAAGGACACTCAAACTAATGCATCTATTTGGAACTATTTTGTATGGATAGGTGATGACAAAGAGGGGAATTCGAATTTGATCCAACTCTTAGTTGATGATGAGGCATCCAAGTCACTAACTGCTTCCTTTCTTTGTGCAATCTGCTCCAACAATTCTGCAAACTTGGGGTCCAATGATATCTTTGTATTTCTCAATCCGTAATAGATATGTAAAAAGTGAAAGAGGTTATTGTATATAAATATGTTGGTGAGATAAACCTCTTTCATTTTCCCAAAATTCCTCTCCAGATATGCATAATAGTCTCTGTAAAAAATATGTGTAAAACAGAGTTTTACAGAGTCTGAAAAATGGCCTGTAAAGATGCACATGTATCTCTCATTATAAAACCACTGTGAAAAAACTGAGATAGGTTTGTGTAGATGGGTCTCTTAGAAACAAAAACCTCCTTCATTTTTGTATGAAGTATTTTGGATTGGCCACAATCCTCTCTGCAAAATGATGACTTAAACTGGAATTTTCTGCAAAACGTGCTTTCCAACATTGTTTAATATTTCCAAAACCATAATGGCTGTTAGAAAAGTGAGAGAGGTTTTTGTAGATGGCCCTCTTAAGAACATAAACCTCCTTCCGTTTTGTAAAATTCATCTTGGATTGATCACAATAGTTTCTGCAAAACTATGACTAAAATATGCAATTTCTGCAAAAATGTTCCTTCTTGTTATGTTTTTTCATCTTTTTGCTTTCTTGCTCTTTTGACTGTTTTACTTTCACTTTAGACAAACCTCACTATTGGTGAAAGTATTCTCATCTCTTTTTACCATTTTACTGCCTTCTGTATTTACTTTTACTGTTTACCTTTAACTGCTCTGTAACTTCATTTTAACTTTTACTGACTTTTACCTGATACACTTTAACCACTGATACTCTTTAGCTATTATGATTTCTAACCTCTGTTTGAATAGATTTGATAAAAATATTGGAGTAAACAAGTCTTATGACTAGTATTAAGACTGTTTATCCAAGGATGTGATCTTCTGGTCACCTCTTCAGGGGACAACTGAGTAGATTTTTCAAACAATTTCTCAATGGACAAGGGAGTGAGGTTTTAACCAGGTTCAAAATGGAGCATCATTCAAGGCTACAGGAACTCCCATTTAGGTTCTTGTGTGTTCAAAATGGCAGTTTCTGGGTTTTCTTCACGGACCGGGTGCGATTTCAGTTTAAATGAAGGAAATTAGCACAATTGCAGTTTCAAGGGAACAATTCACAGTTTTAAACCTCAGGGAATGACTTAGCGATAAGATTTAATCACTAATCCAGCGAAAAACAAAGAAAACAGAGTTTTACTTGCAGTTCGGGGCAAAATAGGATAAATACATGTTCTTGGAGGCAAACTGACTTTTAACAGGTATCAGGCGATGGCAGGAGGGTACTTGAACACAGGTGCAGCGGAATCTTGGAGCGAAATCAGATAGCACAGTAGATTTCAGCGGAATTTTGAAAATCGTAGCAGAAAGTGCAATCGTTTTCAATAACGAAAATAACGGGAAAAACACGAAAATTCACTTTATTTACAAGTTAAAAGGGTTTTTTATTTTTTCGAGGAGTAACGTCATATTAGTACGGGCTGACGTGTGCAGGTTCGGGCGGTAAGCGGTGATCCCCGCACCGCTTATGGACAAGAGTGGTTTTGAACGTGGGGGGAGCGATTCCATTGAGCGATGGACGCGTGGCAGGTGAACAGTTCCAATACCACCAATCCCCCGCTTGTTAAAATGCTGACAAGGGATGGGTAGCGGGATTGATAGGGAGCCTTGATCTGTGGAAGAGTGATCGGACGGTTGCGATGACGGGGAATAAGCGGAGGATTAAGGTGTGGGCCCATCGGGTTTTTAAAGCAATTAAAGTTTAATCTAATCACTCCGGGAGGCTTTCGATTGGTGAGTGGAAGGTTATTAATTAGTTCAGATAACTAATTAATCCCATCATATAATGGAAAACGGAGTCGTGGCGGGGTTTTGTTGGGCGCGGGTATTAAAGTTAAAGTGTCGGGTGGGATGCCAGGTGGATGAGCCATGTTGGCATGGGATTTTTCAGGGCCTTTAGTTAAAAAACAAAAACTGGTTTAGTTTTTTATATGCATATGGGTATGTTCAGCGTTGTTACGTGTTCTGTTTATGGTAATAAATAAACATTATTTACCTACCATAAGGGGCGGGACTATGATATAAGGATATATTTAACCAAAGGGCGTATGATGCAGGTTTTCAATGATTAATTAGGAAATAAATACTTTGGTTAAAAATATAATAGAGGGTTTTTGGGATATTAATTTAAGAGTTAAATACTTAGGATAAGGCATTTTCACTAAGGATTTAGTAAATAGAATTAAATGTTAATATGATAAAGGGACAAGGGAACTCAAAATACTTTGCACATCTAAGAAAGTGACAATTTGTGAAGTAAATTGCAATATATCATCTTCCACACTTAAACTTAGAATAGTAAGTTATTTTGAGGGATTTTATGGAAGTTTTGCATGATTTTCCTAAGCAAAATGGGATTTTACTTAGGAAAAGGTTAAAGGTGAATGATTATAATGATGAATTATCTCAAGTACTTAGGTCTTTTGATCATTAGGCCAAGGGTCCGGTCCCTCCAAAAGTCAAGGAAATGCCTTGAGCCCCTTTGATCTCCAAGTACCTTAGTATTTTGAGGGAAATTAGTAAAACTTTAAGGGGAAAGTGATGAGGGAAGTTAATGATTTTGACATTGCTTGCTGTGATTTTCCAGTGTATTTCCTGCTTCAGTATTTGTGATGAAAGTAAGGGATCAAAAACATGTAGCAGCATCATTCATCAGATAAAACTTTGTAACACCATCTACCTACCCTATCTACTACTACCATTTTCTCCTCTTTATTAGGGTGCATTTAGACTTGCAAACCCTTATCAATCTTCTTTTCTTTTACATGGTAAATCTATCTATTTCTACCATTATTACATCCAAGGGCTCATATTAAACTGTTGAGCACCTTTTATTAACTCTACCTATCTACTTATCTGCCAAGATTAAACTGTTTGGTCAGATGTTTATTCTCTATTCTACTACATGAAATTGAAAAATGAACTAGCCAAGTTTAAACAGTTTGACTCTCATAAATTGTAAAGCCAAAGTTTCATGCACTGATGCTTTATGCAAAATGAAATAGTGGTGGCATTTAGACTTTCACACTTTCCTGGTCTATTTTTGTTTGGGGTTCATTTATTTCATTTTTTGACTATTTTATTCTTTTTACCCCTTGATTTTCTTTTAGGGTATACCCTCTTTACATTTTTTAAATTTTTGATTTTTTTGGTTTCTTCAAGAATATGGAACACCTTCGTTTAAGAAAGAAGGTTTGAACATATTCCATAGTTCAATCAAGACAATCATGAAATATGACACCTATTGGTATAGGAGTCTAACACTAGCTCCACTTGGGGATGGCTTTTCCTTGTGAAAATTCAAGAACAGCAGGTCAGATGCCTAAACATGTCTTCAAACTGAATTGTGTAATCTCCTTCTCCTGGTAGCTTTTATTTTACATATGATAGTGAAACTTTTGAAGCTTAGGGCCTTCACTTCGGGCTTCAACTTCAAGAAGTCACCATCCAATTAAAACTGATGCATTAGCTGTGGCTGAAAATATTGAATTGGATATAGTCCTTTTTCTGCAACCTGAAATCTAATCTTGAAACTTAAAACAACACGCAAAAATTTTCAAACCAACTTAATGAAAAACTAGTTGTAAATTGAAAACTAAAAAAAATGCTCAAAATTAGAAGCTTATTAGCACTCATCTACCTACTCAATCTACTATTCAACTCCTGGTTAGGTAAAATGAAATATCCAATGCAACCATTCAAGCATTATGCACTTTGATATATTTTGTTGCATTTTCTTGTTGATTATCAAAACTGTACTTCTGCAACCTATTGGAAACTTGCCAACAAATGAGAGGATAAGGAAACACTTGACTTCCTTTGTTGACTCTATAAACTGTACAAAAGGATCTTCCAAAATATGTACACTGATGTTTAACTGATCTAAACAACTGTACATCTATTCTGGATGGCCTCCATACCATGAATATGAAATGTTATTTTCATCTTTATCTCCACAACAATCTTCCAGATAAGTTGTCGATGATATTCCCTCTTGATTGCTAATGTTTGATGTTGAATCACTTTATCATCTTGATTCTGAAAATCATAGTTAGTTAACAGAGAAATTCTTTTGGCTTTACTTCCAATATTCAACTTATCTCACTGTGGATCCACGAAAAACTTGGGAAAATGGCTGCAACCTATAGCATATAGGTTTCCATGAGACTTCATAAACTTCAACAAGTTTCTCATCCTTTTCATTAAATATGTTATACCATATTTCCTTTAAACACTGAAATGATTCAAAAAATAGTGGTATGAAAATTTCTTGTGTCATTTGATCATTTATTTCAATAGGAACTGATAACTGCAATTGTGAAACTGAAAAATCTTGATCAATAGTTTCATTATCTTCTTTGTTGTCAATCACAATTCCTAAAGATTGTTGATTATTGATGGCATGATAGTTTTATCTAATGAACTGAAATGAAGCAAAACAAAGAGGTAAAGAATCTTCACTTATTTCCACATTTTCTGCTCTTCCTTCCTCACTCTCATGGCTGATCTGTATTGGCTGATCACTGTCTTCAATCTGCTGAAACTGATTTTCTTCATCCTCCAAACTAGCTTCTGATATCTCTGTAAAGTTAACTTGACTTTGGAGAACATAACTATCATCATAATGATCATACTTAGGCAAATCATCAAAATAAGGAATGTCATCAAACATACACATTAGAACAACAGATTCCTCTTCCTCATATTGATTTGTAAATTCATTTTCTGATTTATGATAATTTGAATTAAGAGGAATTTGTTCATGGCTATCAACCTCTTCTATTTCTTCATGGTGATTTTGAATAAAAATTCTTCTTTCATAGTGATCTCCTGTGTTATTTCACCTATTTTTCTTACCAAAAGGTTGAGTTTTACCTCTGCAATGTTTTTCCTTTCCTCTTCTTCTACTTTCAACTTTTCCTGTTTGATTTGGAGATTAACTTCCACATCAACTGCAATATTTTGCATCTGTACAAGTGTTTTTGGATCTCTTTCTCTTAACCGAAATTCTATTTCTGAATCAAAGACACTTGGATAATGCAAGAGAGCTGAATCATGAGGAGGTCTAATATTTTCTAGCATTGAATAATAAACTTGATTAAATCTGTTTGAAAATTGTTGTATTGTTTCATTTGAATGTCTTTTCAATTGATTATATTCTTCCATGATCACAAAATGATTAACTTTGATTATCCATCTATCATGGAAAAGTTTGATAAACTGTTGAAAATTTGAGATGCTAGCATTAGGCAGGTTTTTGAACCAACTCTTTATTCTATTTTGCAAAGAAAGAGAAAAAAGTCTGATTTTAACATCATCTTCATCAATCTCAAATAAATCCAAATAATTTTCAAAACCTTGAATATGTTTTTGGGCCGTGATACCATTTTCTCCATCAAATCTAGGAAGATACTTGTAGTATTTTTCAGGAAAATCATGGAGTAAAGGAGGTAGAATAAGGGGCTTATATCTATCTGGAACTTTATATGGCACAGGGATATGTACAGGGATTGTAAGATCAGTCTTGATTATTTGAGGCATCTTAATTGGAAAATGATCATCATTAGATTCATAAGAAAGCTGCTCAAAGAGATTAGGAGAGTTATTACTTACAATCTTCAAAGGAAAATAACTAAAAACTACTCTAAGATCTTCTATAAAATATAGTATACATTGAAAAAATTTCTTAATGAGAAAGAACATAATGTCTTGGATTAAGATCCAAGTTGAAAGCCTGATCTTTCCATATTGTCCTTTGAGGTTCATTCCTCAAGTGGAGTCTTGATTCTGAAACTGATTTGGAGTCGTCAGGTGGATGATTTTAACCTTTGTGTGTCTGATCTCTGTCCACCATCATAGATCAGATCTAAACCTGTAAAACAATTCTGAAGAAAAAGTTAGTTCTTCAGGAAACCAAATTTTGAATATTTTATGATTATTTTATTTTTTTATGAATTTTCAAAACTTCTATGATTTCTTTAAGAAATTTAAGATTTTTAATTAAAATTTTCTCAAAGATTTATTGAACTAGAGAGTCTGATTGAATGTTTTGAATCCAAAGTTCAGTTTATAAGCTAAACCAGAGATAGAATGAAGCAGCATTTGTTTACTATGCAGTTGCAGAGCAAAAGCATTTCAAAGGCTACCTGGCTGATCTTCAGACTCTGTCTATAGCTTATAAATCAAACAATAGTATCAATAAAATGATTCAGGTCCCCAGTATGGTCGCCACTATGTTATCACTCGGGTTTTCCTAGAAGTTGTGTAAGAGGAAAGTATACCCGAGGTAACCACAAACCAACCTTTTAGATGCAGAATCTAGCCAATCTGCATCCAGAGAGGGCTCTCTCTTTATGATTTATCTTTGTTCTTGGAAGGGTTTAGGCTAGTTATAGATTCAAGAGTTTGTTTTGGGAAAATGGTGGAATCCACAAACTAAGGGCAAGGTTGAGGGCTTTCAGTCCATTGGGCTATGGAGTCAAAGGATGGCTTTACTGGATTTCTATTCTAAACACAAGATGGTATTATAGGGCAAGATAGCTAGACAGAGAACAATCCTTAAAATTTAAAGTGGATGGGATGATCTTGAAGGGATGAAAGGCAGCTAAGAATCTTTCACCATATTCAAAAGAAAGAAATGAGATGATTACAAACAAAGAGAAATGAAGAATTCTTTATTACAGTAATCAACAGTGTTTAAATTAGCAAAGCAGGAGCATTTAAGAATTCATGCTTATAACTAATTTAGAAGAAAACATTTAAGAATAATGACATTTGAAAACAGAGTACAATTAAGCAAATTCTGTTTCAATCCTTTATGTAAATTATTCAGAAATGGATATGATGATATTATAAACTAATATAAAATTTCAGACAAAGGGTAGAAAAACTTATTGAACTGTAGTCCAACACATGAATCCTGCAACAAGTCTAGTGCTTCAAATCGTCATCCAGTAAGCCACGAATAAATTTCTCCAAAATGCTTTTTATTCCAAAAATCTCAATGTTACAGCAGAGTAATAGAATCCACCCTCAATACTCTCTTTGAGGGTTTATTTATACAAATTCTAAACTAAAATATCTTGAAACAAATATCAAAATTGGTTCACAAATCTCTCCAACTATTTACATAAATAGAACTTAATTAAAGGACACTCAAACTAATGCATCTATTTGACACTATTTTGTATGGATAGGTGATGACAAAGAGAAGAATTCGAATTTGATCCAACTCTTAGTTGATGATGAGGCATCCAAGTCACTAACTGCTTCCTTTCTTTGTGCAATCTGCTCCAACAATTCTGCAAACTTGGGGTCCAATGATGTCTTTTTATTTCTCAATCCGTAATAGATATGTAAAAAGTGAAAGACGTTATTGTAGATAAATATGTTGGCGAGATAAACCTCTTTCAGTTTCCACAAATTCCCCTCCAGATATGCATAATAGTCTCTGTAAACAATATGTGTAAAACAGAGTTTTACAGAGTCTGAAAAATGGCATGTAAATATGCGCATGTATCTCTCATTATAAAACCACTGTGAAAAAAATGAGATAGGTTTTTGTAGATGGGTCTCTTAGGAACAAAAACCTCCTTCAGTTTTGTATGAAGTATTTTGGATTGGCCACAATCCTCTCTGCACAATGATGACTTAAACTGGAATTTTCTGCAAAAAATGCTTTCCAACATTGTTTAATATTTCCAAAACCATAATGGCTGTTAGAAAAGTGAGAGAGGTTTTTGTAGATGGCCCTCTTAAGAACATAAACCTCCTTTATTTTTGTAAAATGCATCTTGGATTGATCACAATAGTTTCTGCAAAACTATGACTAAAATATGCAATTTTTGCAAAAATGTATCTTCTTGTTATGTTTTTTCATCTTTTTACTTTCTTGCTCTTTTGACTGTTTTACTTTCACTTTAGAAAAACCTCACTATTGGTGAAAGTATTCTCATATGTTTTTACCATTTTACTGCCTTCTGTATTTACTTTTACTATTTTGACTGCTCTGTAACTTCATTTTAACTTTCACTGACTTTTACCTGATACACTTTAACCACTGATACTCTTTAGCTGTTATGCTTTCTAACCTCTGTTTGAATAGATTTGATAACAATATTGGAGTAAAAAAATCTTATGACTAGTATTAAGACTGTTTATCCAAGGATGTGATCTTCTGATCACCTCTTCAGGGGACAACCGAGTAGATTTTTCAAGCAATTCCCCAATGGACAAGGGAGTGAGGTTTTAACCAGGTTCAAAATGGAGCATCATTCAAGGCTACAGGAACTCCCATTTTGGTTCTTGTGTGTTCAAAATGGCAGTTTCTGGGTTTTCTTCACAGAAATGTCGTGTTTTCAGTTTTAATGAGGGAAATTGGCACAATTGCGGGTTCGGGGGAACAATTCACAGTTTTAAACCTCAGAGAATGATCTCAGTGATAAGTTTTAATCACTAATTCAGTGGAAAACAAGGAAAACAGACTTTCTCTTGAAGTTTCTGAGCGCTATAAGATAAATACCTGTTCTTGGAGGAAAACTGGCTTTTGACAGGTATCAGGCGATGGCAGGAGGGTACTCGAACACAGGTGCAGCAGAATCTTGGACCGAAATCAGATAGCACAGTAGATTTTAGCGGAAATTTGAAAATCGTAGCAGAGGGCGCAGTCGTTTTCAATAACGAAAATAACGGAAAAAACACGAAAAATTGGTTTTATTTACAAGTAAAAGGGATTTTTAGTTTTTCGAGGAGTGACGTCATACTAGTACGGGCTGACGTGGGCAGGGTCGGGCAGTAAGCGGTAAGCGGTAAGCGGTGATCCCGCACCGCTTATGGACGAGAATGGTATTAGATGAGTGGGCAGCGATTCCATTGGATCTTTGATGCGTGGCAGGTGAACTATTTGAAAACCACCAAGTCCCCGCGCGTTAAAACTCTGACGAAGGATGGGTAGCGGAATCGTCGTGGAGCGTCGATCTGTGGTGGGGTGATCCAACGGTGGAAAATACAGAGAGATGGTGGGATAGTTATTGCGCGGGCCCGGCGGGGTTTTAAACGCTATTAACTTTATTAATCATCCCGGGGGGCGTCTAATAGGCGGAGAGTATGGTTATTAATTAATTCAGATAATTAACTAATTCCATGGTTATAAAGGGTCGGGGCAAGGAATTGTGCGTGGGTTTTAATTGTGTTTGAAATGTCGAGTGGGATGCCAGGTAGATGAGCCACGGTGGCATAGGGACTTTTCCAAAGCTTTAGTTTTGAAAATAAAACTTCGGGTTTTATTTATATTTTTGTGTTAAACATATAAACCATATGTTTAAAGTTTTTCTCGTATATGTTTTATTATATGATAAATTAATTAATATAATTAACTTACCATAGGGGCGGGATTAACGTATAATGATATATTTAACCAAAGGGCTTGTATAGTGGGTTTTTATTCGAATGCACGGGGGAATAAATACTTTGGCTAAACTTTATAATAGAGGGTTTTTTTCGGATATTTATATAAAGGGAGTTATTATACTTAGGATAAGGAATTTCACTAGGGATTTAGTAAATAGAGTTAAATGTAAATATGACAAAAGGACAAGGGAACTCAAAATACTTTGCACATCTAAGAAAGTGACAATTTGTGAAGTAAATTACAATATATCATCTTCAACACTTAAACTTAGAATAGTAAGTTATTTTGAGGGATTTTATGGAAGTTTTGCATGATTTTCCTAAGCAAAATGGGATTTTACTAAGCAAAATGAGATTTTACTTAGGAAAAGATTAAAGGTGAATGATTATAATGATGAATTATCTTAAGTACTTAGGTCTTTTGATCATTGGGCCGAGGGTCCGGTCCCTCCAAAAGTCAAGGAAATGCCTTGAGCCCCTTTGATCTCCAAGTACCTTAGTACTTTGGGGGAAATTAGTAAAACTTTAAGGGGAAAGTGATGAGGGAAGTTAATGATTTTGACTTTGTTTGCTGTGATTTTCCAGTGTATTTCCTGCTTCAGTATTTGTGATGAAAGTAAAGGATCAAAAACATGTAGCAGAATCATTCATCAGATAAAACTTTATAACACCATCTACCTACCCTATCTACTACTACCATTTTCTCTTCTTTATTAGGGTGCATTTAGACTTGCAAACCCTTTTCAACCTTTTCTTTTTACATGATAAATCTATCTATTTCTACCCTTATTACATTCAAGGGCTCAGATTAAACTGTTGAGCACCTTTTATTAACTCTACCTATCTACTTATCTGCCAAGATTAAACTGTTTGGTCAGATACTTATTCTCTATTCTCCAACATGAAATTGAAAATGAATGAGTCAAGTTTAAACAGTTTGACTCTTCATAAATTGTGGCAAAATTTGACAAGCTGCACACAATTGCTTTATTATGAAAATGAAATAGTAGTGGCATTTGGATTTGCACACTTTCTTTGGTCTATTTTTTGCTTGGGGTTCATTTCTTTCATTTTTTGACCATTTTATTCTTTTTACCCTTTGATTTCTCTTTTAGGGTATACCCTCTTTACATTTTTTAAATTTTTTTTATTTTTTTTGTTTTTCAAGAATATGGAACACCTTTGCTCAAGAAAAAGGTTTGAACATATTCCATAGTTCATCAGAACAATCAGAAAAATGATGACACCTATTGATATGAGTCTAACGAAATTCATTGTAATATTTCCTCATGGGGCATGGTACAGATGTGGAACTATTTATCTCTTAGGCGAGTATGGCAACGAGATATTGAAGAATTTCTGCATGTAATGTAGAAAACCCATGGACACTCCTCTAGTAAGAACTTGGAGGAAAGAGGATGCCAATTCAAGTGAGGAGGTGGAAGCCACAATTTATAGGGAGCTTGTGGGTTCACTCGTGTACTTGGTGAAAACATGACCAAACATGTGTTATGCAGTTAAGCAACTTAGTCAAGCAATGTTTAAGCCAACCAAACCGTATTTTAAGGCATCCAAACATGTGTTGAGATACCTCAGAGGCACTACTGAGTATGGTATTTCATACAAATGGACAGAGGGAGTGAAGCTTCGAGGATTCACAAATGCATATTGGGTGGGTAGTATATCAGATTGGAAAAACACAACAGGAAGGAGAGATCAATTGCACTCAATTCAACTAAAGTAGAGTAAATGACTGATACTTAAGAAATTGTGAAGCTAACTGGATGAGGAAGATTCTTGTTTGGTTATTTGGTCAAGTGATGGATCCTACTGTGATTTATTGTGACACTTAGAGTTGTATCAATCTTTTTGAAAATCTAGTTTTTCATGATTGATCCTAGCATATCGACATCTAGTATCACCATGTATGAGATTGTGTGTAGAGGCAGATACTATTGTTGGAATACATTCCTATAGAGGAACAAGATGCAGATATTTTGGCAAAGGCATTATCAATAGGAAAATTTTAATTCCATAGAGGAAGGATTGGGGTATCTACTAATCCCTTTCTTGTTGAGAGGGAGTGTTGAAAATGGAAACAAATGCAAATATTTTGGAAAAGGAATTATCAACAGGAAAATTTGAATTCCATAGAGGAAGTATTGGGGTATCTGATAATCCCTTTCTTGTTGAGGGGGAGTGTTGAAAATGGCAACAATAAAATCTATATTTCATTTTACCTTGAATTAAATTAGGAGGAAATTTTAATTCAACATCACACAACAAAAAGAATGTGTTAACTAAGTCAGTTTGAATTATTTGGCTTAGTTAATTCGATTTGAAAGCCCAACTTGAGTCATGTAGAGTGATTCCTAAATTTTAGGAGACTATGTTGAGTTTTATTTGAGTTGTAATAATTTAATTGAGCTGAACTGAGTTAAAATCAATTAAACTAGTTTTGACTGTTGGAGGAACTATTGGGAGGTCTAGTAATGGTCTGTGTACTCAGTGATCAACCAATTAACTGATAAATTAACCATTATTTACTCATGCATGCATGATCTACGAGTTACCCTGTTGAGATTGGAGTTCAAGGGAAGTTTGCTATCAATTGTATAATTATCCATGTTGTACATGTGGTGCACACAGTCAAGGAAGGACCTATAGGGATAACACAGCTTGGGATGGTGATTTACCTAATTAATAGGGCACTAGTTCCTTGAGAAAGAGTGCAAGGAAATAGGATCTTGGTAGGCTGGAAAACTGTCTAAGTATTGGCCAGAGTCATCTTGTGACGCAGTGAGATAGATTATACTTGTGCAGATATTGTTCATGCTTCAACAAACATTGTATTTCTTCTCTATTTTATGATTAATGCAACACATATAGGAGGTGATTTTGAATGGTGGCTTCCCCTAGATATATCCTTGCATTATGTGTGTTAATTGATTCATGTCACATGTTTTTTATATTTCTTCTCAATCATGAATTCATTTCTATAGATGAGTAGAGTATATTTGAGTATTATGTCTTAGAAAATTACAAGAGAAGTATTGAATCTACAATTAATTTATACACTTGGTTTGATGAAGAGGTAACCATGCTCCCCCACTTAAAATTCCTTGTGCATTCTATGATGATCTATATAGTTCGCTTTCTTGTCCTAAGAAACTTTCAATTTCTACTTGATAGTAACTACTTCCCATTCAATTTACTTTAGCATATAAGGTCCAATATGCACCATGATCACTTGATCATTCCAAATAATTGGTCTATTACATTTTCTACCATATAGTACCTCGAAATGACTCATGCTGTAGGAGTGTAGGTTCTCAAAATAAAATTTATTGATTTGACCTAAATGGGTCTTCAAATTTACTAGAGGAGTGGGTTCCTTAATTTTTTTATTGTATCTTTGTAAGTTGAAATTAAATTCTAGAATAATAGGGTTGCTTTCCTAATAATGATGTAAATTAATTCTTTAAGATATTGGTTGAGATAAGGTGTATTTTCCTAAGCATGAAGGATTCAATTTAATTGGTCCTTATCCATTTCTTGAGAGTGAGAGTACTTCCTAATTTTTGGGATTTTTTTATTAAGCTAGAAGTGTTTTCCATGCTTAAATTTTTAAGCCTTTGGGAATGAGAGTGTCATAGGTACAATTAGAAAGAAATATGACCAAAAGAGTGAGTCGAATATGAAATATTGAAAACGATATGAATAGATATGAAGAGCTCATAAGAAAAATTGAAAAGGTCTTGTGAAGTTTTACAGAGCTCAAGCCAATAGAACATAAAATCCTCTCTATATATTCACTATTCTATGAGTATTCATTATTCTGAATATAAAGTGAGATTTTTTTTTATTTTTATTTTTTAATCCTTGTGTTCCATATTTGTGATCCACATTTTCTCACAATGGGATATCACCAACGAGGGATTAATTGATTTTGCCTATGTTCTTTACATCTAGAACAAGAAGAGAAGGTCAAACCTCTCTAAAATGTCGGTATCGTAAAAATATGGGCATGAGGGCCAATTTATCAATGGGTGTGAGATATGATATCCTACCAAATTTATATATTAATAAAATTTAGTGGACGAGTAGCATAGGCCAAGAACCGTATGTGAAATATTTGTCAACTAGGTATTGTTAGTTGAGACCATGATTTAATTTCCATTCAAAGGAGCAAATAATTTTGTAGAGAGAGAGCTAAAAATAATGTATAGTAAGGGAAGACTAGATTAATCTTATGGGTGAAGTGAATTGTAGAGCATGGGTGACACTCGAACTCGTGGTAGTCTTAACCCCCACTCGAGGCATGACCCCTGATTCGGGGCCCAGAGGAATTAAGTGTAAGAAAATAACAAGTCAGCATATAGTAAGTTGAGAAATTCGGGTAGGGTATGAGTAATTTGGACAAGTTCAAAGAGTAAACTACGGCCTTAAAAATTTGGAAACTTGGATTCCTAAGTCAAAGGAGTGTGTGAGACAAATAAATTGGATTTTGGTTATGACAAAAGAAAATTAAACTAAATCGGGTATTTTAAGTGAATATGAGGAGAACAGAATAGGAGTAATTTGTAGAAGACCTGGAACAACCAAATGTTTGCATTAAAATTGAGCCACCAGCTGGATATTAATGATGTTGTTGACATCATAGTGGTATCATAGCTCAACAAATCTCATTGATTTATTTTAAAGATGGCAGAACAAAAAATAGATTTGTTTTATGAGAAATAAGGTTGATGACGGAATCTAAATACAAGAACCAATGAACTTTTAGTGAGATCAGGTTTGGTAGGTATGACGGGTAAAATGGGTAATGTTCAATGTGAAATTGGTTTTTTGATTAAAGACTAAGGTGTTGTTTGAGGTTACAGAGCGGGCTTATTTAAATGTTAAAAGAATTTGATGAAACAACACTACATCATGAATGAGTGTAACACTAGTAGAAATTAGATAAGTAGACCATATTTGTACAAATTTTGTAAATATTGCTAGGGTCCAAGAGAGACATTAGCTAAATGTCTCATGGAAATATATAGGAATAGTGGTAATAAAATTATTTTCTTAGTAATATATTTGAGTATGTATGTGAAAGTTAGAAGCATGAGTTATTTCTGCAAATTGGAGATTTGTATTTGAAGGAGAAATCACAATGAATCCAATATGAAGAATAATACAATGTCAGTCAGGAGAAAATCTTGGAAGAATTGTTAATAACAATAGTGTAAAGCAAGAATTTTGAAAATTTGAAACTACAGAGTAAAGAAGGTGATAGGTATAAAAGAAATTGAAACTTTCGTACATCTGAAATTTGAAATTTAAAACTGGAAATTTGAAGGTTTTGATGTTGAAATCATGATTGAAACAATTATGTAATTGTTGAAAAGGAGCACAAATTAAATGCAAAAAAAAAAGGAATCTAGTTAAGAGTTCGTAATTAAAAACACTATAAAAATCAAAGAGAAAGTGCCAACAATTTAGAGTTATTGAATGTATTAAAAGGGTGCATGATCGTTGCTACCTAACACCAAAAATATAGTTATTATATAAGAATTATTAATGGAAATTTGGAAGTATTTTGAAGATACTGACGGTATATAAAGTACGATGAAAAATAATTTATAACAAGCAACTTGTGATAGAGGAAGTTCTCAAGTGAAGATTTGCATAGTAGGAAGAGACTTGCAAGAAGTAAGCAGAAAGAACTTACAATTTCTTGAGGGAAGAATAGATATGGAAATGAGATGACGTAAGGATGGCCTTCATAATTTAAATTTGGATAAAGTGTTTTACTTGTAAGTAGAAACAAAGAGGAATATGTGGCAACCCTTACAACAAATATCACATGATAAATAGAGAAAGAAAAACTTCCAACTAAGGTTGGGTAGAAGTTGTTGAGGCATCTCCACAAGTCACAAATGTGGGTAGATTTGTCTATAAGAAGAACAAGTGAATTTTTAAAAAGTGAATTGAGTGAAGAATCCTATAAGAGAATGGGAATCTCAGAAGGTTCTAGAGAAGAAGGAACCGGTGTTACCCAAATTCCATGTTTAGAGAGAAAATCTTGGTGAGGTATTGTGGTAGAGTGAAATAGATTTCCTATTGTAGAGGATTAATTCATCTAACATGTGAACAAGGAGAGTTCAAAAAGGAAAAGTGAAGATGGAGATGGATACTGAATGTTATGAAAAGGGTTCAAGTGAGAACCAAAATATGGAATAAAATGTTAAGGTGAATGGCATAGAGATGAGAAGGATGAGCCAAAAGGAAATCAAGAAAGAAATGGTTTACATAAAGTGATAGCTTAGTATGATGACAATGCTTCTACAATAAAGTGGGAAGTGTTAAAGAAATGGATGGAACGTGAATAAGAAGGTTGAGTGGCATGTAATGAAATTACTTGTAGGAAAGTTGAGGAAAGCTTAAAAAGATTGAAGAACATATTAAATGCTTCGACAAAGGAAGAGAATATAATAGGATACAAGTTCAGACAGATGCCATTGAGGGAAGAATAAATTCACCTAGGTGAAAAAAAAATGGATATATTCTTCGCGAAAATGAAGATGTTAATGGAATATTAAGAGTCTTATGGATAATTTGGGATATTTATATTATCATGAATATTTGATGACGTAAGTAGAAAGGGAGGATAAATAGCCCTATGTTTTAGAAACTAATGATTTTCAGATGCCAATAATGATGAACAATCATTTGTAATTGTCACAATCATAAAGGGGGGAAATAATATATTTTCAAAGTATGGAAGAAGAACAAGGTATGGAATTATATTGTGAATGTGAAATTCTACTACAGCAAGAAAGAGTAGAACAAAGGATTGTTTTGAAGAAGCACGAGAAGGATGAGGTAACATTCTCTTAAAAAGGAAATCATAGGGAGATCCATAAAAAAATATACAATGAAGATAGTGATGAACAAATGCAAGAACCAATTGTTGTAGCAAGAAAAGAAGAGTTGGCTTATGAATTAAACCAAAGAGGGAAGCATAAGGATGAACAGTGGGATTCAAACCTAATTCTAACAAGCTATGATGACTCACAATTGAGTATGTTGGAAGACTGGTTGATCAATCCAAGGATTGAAAAAGAAAATTGCACAATAGCTGCAAGCACAAAGGGAATGCTAAAGGAATCAACTAAAGAATAAATTTTTTTATGTTCAAACAAATTGTTTGTTTGAAAATGAGGACTATAGGAAACTATATTATGAAGAATTATATAAAGGAGATGAAATTGAGATTAAGCATCCTAAATATATAAATTAAATTTCCATAAAGAGACAAAGAAATAGGGAAATAAAATAAAATGTCTTAAAGACTTCTAGATGGAGATATGGAGAATAGATTATAACCATAGATGAAACATGTTCATTAGTGCCTAACAACGAAAGCATTCCCTTAACATCTAAGGAACTAGAGGTAAATTATAATTTTCAAACTGTATGACGTTGAAGAACATGAAAATGTGATTAAAGAAATAAAATATTAAATACTTCTTGAAGACGAAACCAAACCTCAAAGAAAAAATACTGAGTTAATTTTCATAAATTTCGAGGAAGAAATGAATTTTTTAGAAGAATGGATGACAAAGGGCATAAGTGATGAATGTTGCATAGATTTTGTGGATTTAGTTCAAACTAATTCTGAAGGGAATAACAAGGTGACATGCATTAGAGGGTTGAATGAAGAAGATTTTCAACAAAAAGTGAAGAGCAACAAAAATAAATTTCAGAAAAGAATCAGTAGCATGTACCAACAAGAAGACAAACTAGACATGGAGATTAAGGAGATAAGAATGCCAATGGCGAAAATGTCTCAGAATAGGTATAATAAAATGAGGAAAAATTGAACAATGGGGTACAATTAATTGTACAAATTTTCATCAAAAAGACAAGTGAAGTACTATAGCATAAAGTGTGGGATCCTAGAAAGTTGTAGCCAAAAACAATATAACAAGACAACGACGCAAGTGGGCAATGACAACATAAGGTTTGAGATCCTAGAAATTTGTAGACAAAAACAATAGAACAAGACAATGAAGCAAGTGGGAAATTACAAACTAAGGTTTTGGCTCGAGGAGGTCAATCACCTAAGACACATGACCAAGAGGTCATGATTTTTTTTACTTTTGGAGTTTGATGTAGGAGCATAGGATTTAAAAATAAACATTATTGATTTGAACTAAATGGGTATTTATATTTACTAAAGGAGTGGGTTCCTTAATTATTTTATTGTATTTTTTAAAGTTGAAATTAAATTCTAGAAGTATATGGTTGTTTTCCTAATCATGATTTAAATGAATTCTTTAAGATATTTGGTGGATTTTCCTAAGTATGGAGGATTAAATTTAGTTTATCCTCATCCATTTGCTGAGAGAGAGAGTGATATTATCGTACTTAATTCCATGTTTTTTTTATTTGGTTGTTGAGATAGAAGTTTTTTCCATGCTTAAATTCATAGGACTTTGAGCATGAGAGAGGAAGGCCAAATAGAAATAAATATGGCCAAAAGGGTGAAACAAGTATGAAATATTTGAAAGGGAGTGAGTGGATAGGAAAAGGAGTTTGCAAGAAGAGTTGGTAAGAGCTCATGATGTTCTGCAGAGCTTGGGCCAAGAGGCTATCAAATCCTTTGTATAGATTCACTGTTCTATGTATATTCATTTTTTTGAATAGAAAGTGAGATGTAAAATTATCTATTGTGTAAGCCCCATGTTCGATGTGTGTGATCCACATTTTCTGAGGATGGAATACCACCAATGACTGAGTAATTTATTGTGTGTATGTTCTATACATCTAGAACAAGACAAGAAGATCAAATATCTCTAGCACATTGGTATGGTAAGTATATGGTTATGAGGGAAAATTTATCAATGGCATCGATTTATGATATAATACCAAATTAATTTATTACAAAAAGTGAGAGTGGACCAGTAACATCGACTGAGAACCCTATGTGAACTCTTTGCGAAATAGGTTCTATCAGTTAAGACCACAATTTAATTTCCATCGAAAGGAGTAAATAATTTTGGAGTGACAAAGTTAAAAATAAAGTCTAGTAAAGTAAAGGTAGAGTCAGGTTGCGGGCGAGGTGAAATATAGAGTAGGGCTAACCCTCGACTTCTTCGTTATCCCAACCCTATCTTGATGTAGGATCATGATTTGGGCCCCAAGGGGACTAAGTGTAAAAAAATCACTAGTTGGCATAAAATGACTCAGGAAAGTCAAGTTTATTAGCGTATTAGGAATAGAATACGTTTTTAGCACAACCTGAAATGCAGTTAAAGAACAATCCAAACTCATGAACTGGCATGATGCCAGTCAACCAAGGTTAAGGTATGAGTAATGTGGAAAATTCCAGAGAAAAAGTTGTGATTTTATGAATTTTGAGACTTGGATGCCTAAGTGAGAGGAGTGTTTGAGACAAAGAAATTGGATTTCAGGTGTGATGAAAGCACATGAAATTAAATTTTGGGGTTTTTAGTGAACATGTAGATAATAAGGAGGAGAAAATTGTATAATACTTATAATAGCCAAATGTTTGCATCCAAATTGGGCCACCAGTTGGAGATTAATGATGTTTTCAGCATCAACTCATCTTCAGTGACTCATGCTACCCACTGTTGCAAGAAAATTCTACCAAAGGTAGAAAATATTCCCACCTCTTGTGCTAATGCATGACATGCATTCCTAGCATGTCTTCCAAGACCCTGCTTAATCTTTAAACATGTCCATCTATTTGAGGATGATACGCTATACTAAATTCCAAATTTGTTCCAAGTCCAACAAATAACACTTTCTAAAATTTTGATGTAAACTTTTTATTGTAATTTTAAATGATTTATTTGGTCATATGATGCAATCTAAATAATTCTTTCATGAAAATTCGAGCAATGTCAATTTCTTGGTGAGTGGACTTGATAGCTATAAAATTATATGTCTTTCTTAGCTTATCTACCACTACCATTATAACATCATGCCGTCTCTATGAATTTGGTAGTCCTATAATGAAGTCCATATAAATGCCTGCCTTCTTCCACTCAAGTATAGGGATTGGTTCTAACAATCCCACTAGATGTTGACATTCCACATTCACTTGTTGGCACTCCAAGTATTTAGCAATATACTCGGAAACATCCCTAATTTTTCATTCTTGACCAATAGTACATATTTTTCTTGACTATTATCATTTTTTTATAACCAAGATGACTTGAATATGTTATTTTGTGAAATTCATCCAATATGAGCTTCTTCAAGTCACTAGTGCATGGGACATACCGCTTACCTGTCAATTTCAACATACCATCATCTATGAGAGAGTAATAATTACTCAAGATTCCTTCTGGATATAGCTGAAAGCATTCTTTCCTTTGGTAGTAATGCTCATCTTGATGCATTACCTATTTAATATTTTTTCTTTAATGTCAACTTCACGAGTAATGATGGCTGCCACATGAGCCACTGGTAAAATCCTACTAAGTGTGTCGGGTACCTTAGTTTCCTTACCTTTGATATATTTTATTTTAAAATAAAATTCATTGAAATTCTAGCCACCGTTCCTATATTACAATAAGCTTAGGTTAGTCAAATAGATACCTAAACCCTCCATGATCTGACATCAAAACAATTTTCCTTTCTAGAGAATAGTGCCTCCACATTTTAAGTGCAAGTTAGGTCCCTATATTACTAGTTTAGTACCTTATTGTTATTAGTGTAGCCCACTTATTGTTATCGTTTTACCCTTGTAACCCCAATATATATATTTTTTTTTGTAAGTTTCGTAGTACTTTTCATTTTTCTCTTTTTTTCACCCTTTTTTTTTTTAACTCCATCTTCATCAACATGTCCACATACATCACCTCGATCGAGGAAGGGAATTGAACCTGTGATGAGTGCTATAACAACCCATCTCATCACCATTTAACCAAGACCCCGCAGACCCTAATATTGTTATTATTGTGCCCTTACATTGTTATTGTTAGGTCGGCTAGGATTATATTGTGGGACCATCGACTCCTATATATAGAAGGAGGTTTTGGTCATTTGTATCATCCAAGAATTGTTCATTTATGTAATGTATTGGAGGTTTCCCCCTCGAAGTGGCTGATTTATAAGGCATTGATATCTCTTTTCTTCTATTTTTGGAGCTAGTTTCATAACATTTGCTATCAGAGCTTTGGATTTTATGGTTTCACTACTCCAAACAGGTGATCGTGGTATCTTTGCAATAAATTTTTTTCTACGAAGGTTCAAAAGCTAAAATGAGTATAGCGTGAAGCCGAAATCTTGAGGAACCTCCTGTAAAAATTCTAGATCTTAGTTTGCAACATTTTCAGACATATGATCTGGGGAAGTTAGTATTTTTTCAGGCTCCCGAATTTCAACTAAAACAGGTTAGCGTGGAATTTTCACTATACATTTTCGTATACGAAGTTTTAGAAGCTAAAATTTGTATAGTGCGAAGCCGAAATCCTGAGGAACCTCCTGTAACAATTTAAGATCTTGGTTTGCAATATTTTTGGAGATATGATCTGTGGAAGATAGGATTGTTTCAAGATCCCGAATTTCATCACAAAGAGGTGACCGTGGGAAAAAAATCATAACTCTCTCTCTGAGCATTGGATTGGGATTATATAAAAAGTGGCCACAAGTACACGGACTTTAGTTTATGGTATATCAATGTCAAAGCTGAAGGAGGAAACAGTGACATATGGAAATCCGTACAAGTTCGCTCTACTGAACTAGTCCATAATTAGGTCATCGTGGGAGATTGGACATAACTTTGCCTTGAAGAATCCAAATCAGGTCAGACCTATGGCATTCAAAAGAATATTTAGAGGGCTACTTTAGGACGAAATTTCAAATATTGAATATTTTAAATCACATATTTAATTCAGTTTCAATACTGAGCTCCTCAAAATCAATAAAAAAGTGTGTATTTTTTCAAATTACATAAGTCTAGTTTGAAAAAAAATATTTTGAATCTATTCCAAGGGCATATTGAAGAATAGATATCAGTATTGGGTTCTAAAATGCCACCTAAAAATAATTCAACCCCCAATAAGCCTTCAAAATTCTCTACTATGACTCATGAAGATGTAGAAACACAACATGAGCTATCAAATTTACAATAGCAAGTGCAGTAAATTTCGCTATCGCAAAGAGCAACAAAAAATGAAATGGAATTTTTGAAGAAAGGCGTGGAAACTAAGATGGATGGTTTGAAGAAAGGCGTGGAAGCTAAGATGAATAGTTTGGAAGCTAATATGGATGGCATGGACATGGGCATGGAAGCTAAGATGGATGGCATGGAAGCTAAGATCGATGAAAAAATGAAAAAAAACATGGAAAACATGAGGAATGATCTAAAAGTAGACATCGAAGGTTTGGCAAAGTTGATACAAGAAATGTTTCCCAATGGATAAAATATAGTAGAGGAAACTCAGGATGAGAAAAAATAAATGTTAATCGTGATTTCATAAACTCTAATATTGGATGAAAGAACCACCATAATCCAAAGATGGATATGAGAAATTTTGATGGCAAGGATCCCGTAACATGGATACTACAGATGAGAAATATTTTGATCTCAATAATGTGAAAAACACACAAAAGGTACACATTGCAACTTTACATTTAGAACAAAATACATTTGTATGGTATTGATGGCTTTTCTCCTGTGAAAAAATTGTCTCTTGGTCAATTTTTACGGAGGAAATTATAGCACATTATGAGGATAAAAAAAACAACACCTTCTTTAGCCAATTGATAAATCTAAAAAAAAAGGGTTCAGTGGTGGAGCACATTGAGGACTTCCAAAAATTTAATATAAGGGTAACTGATATTCCAGAGGAACACAGGATTGATGTCTTCATAGGGACTTTAAAGGATAACATCCAACATGAAGTTCTCTTTTGGGAACCTGATTCATTGGAAAATGCATTTAGGTTGGCAAGAAAAAATGAATGTCAAATTATGGAAATGAGCAGGCCTACCACTCAAATATATAAAGATGGAAGTGTTGCTACTGCTAGAGTTCCACAACCTACAAGGTTAACGCCACAACAATTGGAAGAAAAAAGAGAAAAAGGCCTTTGCTACAGTTGTGATAGAAAATACACTAAATGGTCATACGTGTGCTGAGAAGAAATTATTTTACATAGATTGTGAAGAGGAAGAATAAAATGAAAAATAATCTTCAAAAGAAGAGGATATACACCAAGAAACAACCCTAGAAGAGGAATAAATGAGTCCAACAATATCGTTTAATGCATTGGCAGGAATTACCACTCTCAAACTCTCAAGATAGAAGGATATATCAAGAAGAAAAGGGTAATAGTGTTGATTGATTCGGGCAGTACCCATAATTTTATTCATTGTAAGCTAGCCAAGGAATTGAGTTGTTTCCTATACCCAACACCAGAATGTCAAGTGATGGTTGCAAATGGAGGAACTATAAATTTCTCTGTAAAATGCCATAATATCAAGCTGACCATGGGGGAATATGTATTGAATAGTCCAATGCTTCCCATTCCTATGGGAGGTGTTGATGTTGTACTAGGAGTACAATGGTTACAATCTTTGGGGATGGTAGATTTTAATTTTCAAGAACTTTTCTTGAAATTTTTTCAAAAGGAAAGGAAGTCGAACTATGGGGTATCATAGGGAATTCGGGAAAGATAATAAGCTCTAATGTCATTGACAAAGCTTCTGAATAAATAACAACGAGGTGTAATTCCACAATTATGTTCACTAGAAGTTCCAACATCAAAATCATCTATTTCTTCAGAACTCCAGAAAGTCTTGGACAATCATTCTAAGGTGTTTGAAATCCCAAAGGACTCCCACCTATTCGTGATCATGATCATGCTATCCATTTGATTCCAGGAAGTGTTCCTCCAAACATCAGGCCTTATAGGTATCCTTATGTCCAAAAGAGTGAAATTGAATGTATGATTGTAGAAATGTTAGAGGCTGGTATAATTCAACCTATTCAAAGTTATTTCTCTGATCCAATAGTATTGGTGCACAAGAAGGATGGATCATGGCACATGTGTTCAGATTATAGGGAGCTCAATAAGCTCACCATTAAAGATAAATTTTCCATTCCTATGATTGATGAATTATTGGATGAATTACATGGAGCAATTTATTTTACCAAGTTGGATCTTCGTTCAAGATATCATCAAATTAGAATGAAGACTGAAGATATTCCGAAAACAACATTTCAAACTCATGAGGGTCATTATGAATATTTGGTCATGCCTTTTGGCCTTACCAATGCACCTTCTACATTTCAAGGGTTGATGAATTCCATTTTCAAACCCTTCGTTAGAAAATTTTTGCTAGTATTTTTTGATGATATACTAATCTACAGCAGGTCTTGGAAGGATCATGTTCAACATGTTGATAGGGTGCTCAAATTATTGCAGGAGAAACAATTATATGCAAAAACATCCAAATGTTTCTTCGGAGTACAACAGGTGGAATATCCGGATCATATTGTATCTCACGAGGGTGTTAAGGTGGACCCTAAAAAAATTAAAGCCATTAAGGAATGGAAAGTACCCACAACCATAAAGCAATTGCAAGAATTTATCAAGTTAACAGGGTATTATCACAAGTTTTTTAAGAATTATGGGAGAATAGTAGCACCTCTAACAACATTATTGAAGAAAGATGCATTTTCATGGACTCCTGAAGCAACTAAGGCCTTTTAACACTCAAAGAGGTAATGTGCCTAGCATCGGTCTTAGCTACACCAGACTTCACAAAAACGTTTATTGTTGAATGTGATGCCTTAATAAATGGGATTGGTGTTGTTTTAATGAAAGAAGGAAGACCCATTTCTTTTGAAAGTCATCTAATCAAAGGAAAATATTTACATAAAGCTAGTTATGATAAGGAAATTTTAGCAATACTACATGCACTAAAGAAATGGCGACTTTACCTAATGGGAAGACACTTCAAAGTAAAAACTGATCATGATAGTCTTAAACACTTTTTGGAATAAATAATATCTTTAGAAAAGCAGCAAAATTGGGTCACAAATATTTTGGGTTATGAATTTGAAATAAAATACAAAAGGGGTGAGCTAAATGTTGTTGCAGATGCACTCTCAAGAAAGAATGAAGAGGTGGAAGCATTTCTTTGTGCCATTTCTATTATCCAACTAAATTGGATAACCGAAGCAAGGGATGAATGGAAGAAGGACGAATAAGTGTGGACACTCATTCAAAAGTTGCAACAAGATCCTAGTACATCTGATACATTTAGTTGGAAAAATGATTCCTTATGGTACAAAGATCACTTATATCTTTGTAAGAATTCCCAACTAAAAAACCGTTTCTTTTGGAATTGCACACTTCTCCTTTAGGAGGACACTCAGGATTTTTAAAAACTTACCATTGGGTGAAGAAATAATTTTTTTTGGATGGCCTTAAATTTGATATTGAAAATTTTGTGGCGGAATTTTTGTTTTGCCAAAAAAATAAGTTGAGACAATTAAGACCCCAGGTCTTCTACAACCTTTATCCATTCCAAGTCAACATTGGGAGGAGATTTCAATGTATTTTATCGCAGGTTTACCTAAGTCCGAAGGAAAGAGTGTCATCTTGGTGGTAGTTGATAGACTTACCAGGTATGCACACTTTTGTGCATTATTTCATCCATTTGAAGCAAGTGCAGTTGCTACTACATTTATGGACACAATTCAAAAGCTACATGGAAATCCAAAGGTTATTGTGAGTGATAAAGATCCCATTTTTACTGGAATTTTTGGATGGAGTTATTTTCTTTTTTGTGTACCCATTTAGCTCATAGGTCATCTTAGCATCCTCAATCCAATGGTCAAACTGAGATAGTGAATAAATGTTTTGAAGGACATCTTCGTTGTTTTGTATCCGATAAACAAACACAATGGGTCAAGTGGTTACCTCTCACTGAATGGTGGTATAATACTTCCTTCCATACTGCAGCAAAAATGACCCCATTTATGGCACTTTATGGATATCATCCACCATCCATCACATCATCTTTAAGAGAAAATTCTAAGGTTAAAGTAGTGGAAGATCACATCGAGCATAAACAAAAAGTTCTCCAACTCTTAAAGGATAACCTAAATTTGACACAAAATCGAATGAAACAATAGGCAGATCAACATCACAGCAAGAGAAGTTTTGATGTAGGAGACTGGGTATTTTTACGGCTACAACCATAAAAAGAAATGTCCCTCAAGAAAGCTAAGAAGGATAATAAATTATCATCAAAGTACTATGGTCCTTACAAGGTGTTGCAAAAGATTGGTACTATGGCATACAAATTGGAGCTTCCTACCTCTTCGCGAGCGCATCTAGTTTTCCATGTTTCATGCTTAAAGAAGTTATGGGTGAAAATCTTCCAGTTCAAACAATATTGCCAAAAATTGATGAGGAAGAAAAATTCATGTTGGAATGTGAAGCGGTCATGGAAACAAGAACTCGACAGCTATGAAATCGATTAATTTCAGAGTATCTCATCAAGTGGAAGAACTTACCCACTGAAGATTCTACATGGGAGGATGAGAATTTTATACAAAATCACCCAAAGCTACTCAAGCATTGAGGACAACACTATTTTGAAGGATAGGGGCATGTTAGGTCCCTATATTATTAGTTTAGTCCCTTATTGTTATTAGTGTGGCCCCCTTATTGTTATTGTTGTACCCATGTAACCCCAATATTGTTATTATTGTTCCCTTACATTGTTATTGCTAGGTCGGCCAGGATAATATTGTGGGCCCATGGACTCCTATATATAGAAGGTGGTTTTGGTCATTTGTATCATCCAAGAATTGTTCATTTATGTAATGTATTGGAGGTTTCCCCCTTGAAGTGGCTGATTTCTAAGGCGTTGATCTCTCTTTTTGTCTATTTTTGGAGCTAGCTTCATAACAATGCATGCACTATCATTTTTAATTGCAAGTCATGAGTGATGTAATTTCTCTCATTCTCATTCAACTTCCTTGATTCATAAAAAACCATTTATTCCGCTTACATTAGGACCTCAATGAGCTCTTATTTATAGAAATAGCTGCAAGCCACGAAATATTTTTCTAGCTATGACTTTCTCAATATTGAGGTATGTTTGAGAAAATGTATTAATTTCTAAAAAAATGTTGTGTATTCAGTTGTATCATAAAACTTAACTCCTTTCTTCTATAAAATTTTGATTGGATGCCCAATCCTTGAGAAATTTTGAATGAATTTCTAGTAATACCTCACCAAACACATGAAGGATGCGATTTTTATCACATTCCAAGGAGTAGAACACTCCTTAATGGCCTTGATATTATCGGGATATTTTGGTACTCCTTATTTGCAAATTATATTTCCCAATTATTGGACTTGTGATTGGAATAAAAAAAAATTGTTGAGTTTGAAATAAAGATTGTGCTTTCTTAGTGGTTGTAGTGTTGTTTCCAAATGTTCCTCATGTTACTCCTTGGTTATAGAATAAACTGATATGTCATATATAAATACCAACACAAACTTCTCTAAATATTGATTGTGGAAATTTGTTAAGCACATAAACATTATTAGAGCATTGATGAGTCCAAATGGCACTACCGCAAATTCATAATTCCCATATCTACTTCTGAAGGTTTTCTTGTGGATGTCTTCATCCTTAGCTAATACCAAATAATGCGTAGACCCCAATTCTATATTCAAGAACACTGAAACTCCTCTCAAATGGTAAAACAAGTCTTAAATCCTTGGAAAAGTATACATGCTCTTTATTGTGGTTTTATTTAGCTTCCTATAGTTGATGAAAATTCTTAATGTGTTTTCCTATCTCTTTACGAATAACGTTGGTGCTTCCTAGGGTGATATGTTGGGTATGATGTATCCCCTGCTCAAAATTTCCTTTAATTGTAATTTTAATTCCACCAAATATATTGTAATCATGTGATAGGAGATCTTAACACTAGTGTTGATCGTAGTAATAATTCAATTGAGAAATCAATCTCTATTTTTGGTCACAACCCTAGGATTCCCTCAGGAAAGACATCGTTGAACTACTTTAAATTTTGATTCTCTTCCATCTTATCTTTGTTAACATTTAGACAACATATAATTCACATCCCTTTTGATTGCATCTCTTCACTTGTATCACTAAGGTTCAGTGAACAACTACATGATTCCTAATTCCTTGTAGTGTCACTCTTTCTCATTTTTCCCTATGGAATTCTATCTACTTGTTGTAGTAGTCAATTTTTTACTTCTCGCCTCCTAGCCAATCCATGTTGAATAACACATCATGTCAACCCTATGATAATATTTTCAAGTCTACAAATGTGGCATTCCATTTATAACTACTAGGCATGACTTTTCCACATCCTTTACTCATCTCTGAGTCCATATGATCAATTGAATGAACCATGACCTTTCATGGGAAATCTTATGCAATGAACACTTCTCTGCAACTTGTGGACTTATATAAATAAAATTATAACCTTGGTCAATCAAATCAGAAACAAGCTAATTATTGACCATACCTTCCATATCGTTCACAGAGGATTATTGATAAAATTTTCTATTATCTAACATGACATATATTCTTGGCACATTTTGCTTGAGATCCTTTATTTTCTTAGTGATATAGGAGGCTCCATGAAACCTAAAAAAAAGGTGTTCAAAATTCAATGAAAATATTTCCATATTGGAGAGGTCAATGAAATGATTCCAATGATGTGAATGACACCTCAAACCAAGTTTGTATGACAACATTATGGGCAATCAAAATTTTGGTCTAATTGGGAAAAGGTTCACCCATATATGCCATGTGGCAAGGATGTATAGTTGACGTAGTAGGGTCGTACAACATATGTTGCAACCATATAGAAATATGGCAGGGACCGAGTTGGCAGTTGATGTGGCAGCACCTAGTCTCGACACATGGCACTGATGCAGTGGGCAAGTGGCGAGTTGTGTGGAATAATGGGTCCTCCCATTTGGACCAATAAAATAGTTCCATTAGGCACCTCTATTGGCAATCCAGTCAGAAATAAGTGGGCCAATCCGGGTTTGTCATGTAGCAGCACTTGGTTAGCCAGTAAAACTAATTGAGAAACAAAAAATTGGTTGGGAACGTTAATATTCAAAGGTTCATATGTTGATTGGGCTTTAATAAAATTTAAACAACATTTATATATAACCAAAATAAACTATGCCCTGGGGATTGTGATGCTTAAGTTTGGGACCCTTCCCAACCACCAGTGAATTAACATGTATATGCAAACCAACATGCCTAACTACGGGATTTGAATAAATCACCCATCGAACTTTATAAGAGCTTATGTCTTCATATAAACTGGGGGAAGCAACCCGCACTCAAATTGGGGAGAGATATCTTCCCAATGTGTGGAGAATGAGGCCCACGCTTGGCATAATTTTTGAGAAAGGATTTTATGGAAATATTCCCTAAAATATTTTGTGGGAATATTTTCAAAATATTTTACTCTTGTGGCAGAAATTTCAATGCATATTTTCAATGGTGTCCTATAGTGATGGATCATGAACCATATGAATTTTATTCTCATATTTCTCGAAGTTTCACAAGGATTCTACTGGTATAGTCAAAACTAGGATATGTGCAATGGATATCAGGGCTTATGGAAGAATCCCACGTGTTTCATTAATTCTTATCGTGAATTTTGAGACATAGATGCACATTTCAGAATCTGGTCATTTTATAGTCAAAAGTTGTAGAATGACAAGACAAACTTGTTGGTGTTGTGTTTGATGCATTTTTACCATTTGATGGAGTAGTTTGGCACAAAAACAATGTAAGTCTAATTCATTGTAGTTTTTCCCCTTTCAATATTTGTAAAAGGGAGAATATGTATGATGAACATGTATTTGAAGATATTCTTGATTCTGAGCAACAGAGTCAAAGGGGATTTATGCTAATTTACGTGAGCGATTTCAACAATTTTAAGGGAGAATAATTGCGATACATTATGTGAGATTCCAAAGCCTTTTATTTGGGAAAAAATGAGAATATTTTATGCCACTTTTTGTGAGAGTTCCTTCCTTCTGTATTGTCAAATGAGAATGCCTCTTTGTAGGAGAGACATTGCAACATGTTGTAAGATTTCATTCCTTATATTGACAAAGAAGATAATTATTAAAGAGCAGCTCATGAAGTGGCTACAAAGTTGAGAAAAACACGAAGATGTATCTCACACGTTGCGGGTAAAATTCATCACCAAGTTATGTTGCATTTTTGCATATTGTCATTTATTCTTATGTTTTATTATTTTTGTGTGTTGCACATATCATTCTCTTTATGAAATTCATTTTAAAATCATCGAAGAAAATATGAGAGATTATTCTACTTCATACACATTATACAATTTGGTTGATTCTTCTATTGTTTGGGAAATCCTTTCGTAATTAGTTTTATCCACATGTCCAACATTGTATTGGTGCCCATTCTGAACCCTTTAGCCTCCTCTCTGACTGTCATTAAATGTCCAATCTCTACCAACAATGGTAAATTTTTTCTAAAACTCACCCTTCGCATGAGTGGAGGATTTTACATTCTCTCCTCATGGTTAATGCCATAAAAGATTCTCCATTTTTCCTTTGAAACCACGGTTACCTCTAGTTTTCCAATCAATTTGGAACTCAACCTTATGCTT
Source organism: Pinus albicaulis (assembly GCA_034641835.2). Taxonomy (NCBI): domain Eukaryota; kingdom Viridiplantae; phylum Streptophyta; class Pinopsida; order Pinales; family Pinaceae; genus Pinus; species Pinus albicaulis. Next base: position 676,616,796 of record CM076579.1, read on the forward strand.
GGATTTTTCATAACAATACCATATCTTTCAAACGATTTCTTCTAAGGATTTTGGCTCATCAAACTCTATCATGTCCATAATATCCTGTGGCAATCCACTAATATACCTACCTTCTCATATTTTATGTAAGGTACTGTTTGGTCAATTTAGTGTGTCCTAAATTGCTGAATTTAATTTGTCAATCCGGGATTCGTAAGCTGATGAAGTGCGGTGCACTATATGTGCAAGATAACCTATTTCTTAACTTTTTGTCGTTTTTGGTTTTCTAAGATGAAATGGAAATTCTAAAAATGAAAACAAGTATGGTTATGTTTGTTCAAGGAAATGATATCCTCTATAATGATTTACCAACTTGAAACTTAAAAAGGAATTTGAAAATTACAATGACAAAACTTGAAAGGAAATGAAAATGTGTTGCTGAAATGAAAAGGTGCTGCTAGTCTAATAAATCAAAACAGTGAACTAGTGAGCATGAAACCAAACTATTCTTGCTGCTGTCTAAACAAAAAGAAACTATGCTTAAAGAAATTCAAAATTGCAACAAAGTAAATCTAAATCAGATTACATCAATTTATCTTCTGATCCTTCATCATTAGTCCAGCTATGATTTTTGGAAGTAACCATAAACAACTTGAGTAACTGATATCTAACTTGCAGAAAGTAAACTAATATCAAACCATACATTCATAATTCAATCCCTCACCATCAGTCCAGCTGTGGCTTTCGGAGGTAACTGAAGATGTCATGCACAATTTAATATTTCTAACTTGCGGAAAGGAAACTAATATCAAACTACACATCCATAATTCAATCCCTCACCATCAGTCCAGCTGTGGCTTTTGGAGGCAACTGAAGATGTTATGCACAATTTAATATTTCTAACTTTCAGAAAGGAAACTAATATCAAACTACACATCCATAATTCAATCCCTCACCATCAGTCCAGCTGTGGCTTTCGGAGGCAATTGAAGATGTTATGAGCAATTTAATATATCTAAATCTAACTACTGAAACAAATGAGCAAAACTGAATTAAACAAAGCAGTACTGAAATTAAACAGAAACTAAGAAAAGAAAATTAGCAGCAGAACAATGTTAATTTCATGTCATTAGTCAAAAAGTTATGCAAATGCCCGGGCTGCCTATCTATAACCTGAAACAAGAACACTGATCAGTAATCAATAACATAAAACATGAAAGACAGAAGTGAAATGGAAAGCATGAAAGTTTATAAACAGAAATGAAGCATATATATCATGAAAGATGCAATGTATAAACATGTGAATGGATTATGGCACAATGAGCTTTAAATAAATAAAATAAGAACTATACAATAATGCACAGAACCTTGGCAAGTGCAGGGGCCCTCTACACCAGCCTTGGCAACAATCTTCAAGTACGAATTACGTTGGAAAACAGAGTCTTCTTATATTAAAATGCAGTCATAACAGTAAGGTAGTATTACGGCACAAGTGCAACATTATTACATTACAGAGCAGACTAATAAAAGATAACAGAGACTAATCGAGACTAACTCCATATGCGTATGCAAACGCGTTATTTATAACAAAAGAAACATAACTAATTCCTAAAGTTTATGCTGGTGGAGAACACGTAGACCATTACGTCCACGGATCTAGGATCATGGCCGTATTGAAAAGTAAATCTATGAGGAGTGGATGTTTGAATTCGGCTAAGGAGCCATGTACAGATGTTGATTTATCCTCCGCAATTTAGAAACGGCCGTATGAACCTTCACATGACACGAAACAGAGTCCTGTCACCGTGAGACTCTACGGTTGACTTCCATTTGGATGCCTTTAACCGCAGCTTCTTTAGATGAGTTTGCGCGAGACAATAGGACACGAACCATGTCCACATCATTTATGACTTGCCCATGTGGCTCGTTTTTCCTGTAGACACCTGTAACATAGAGTTTCACAAAATGGCTGCGGAAAGTTGCAGCAGCTGCGGAAAGTGGCAAGATTCCGCAGCTAAATGAACAAAATCTAAATCAAACAGCAGACACAAAAATATAGTTAAAAATCATGTTAGATGCTCTTTTTCAATTAATATACAATGATATTGACAACTTGGGAGGTTCAGGTGAGTGAAAAAGGTATAGAAAAGTGTATGGAAAAGATGCAGATTTGAGACTCAACATACCCCCACTGTGAAGGTGTTGCATGTCCTCATGCAACCAAAATTTTGATATTCTTCCCTTAGTTAATATGCCTTGACACTTCAACCAGCACATCCAATCCTCTCCTCCTCTTCCTTGGTGCTGCCAACATTCTGGGTTTCTTCATTAAGCACCTAAATTTGATATTAACCAGTGCTCTGCTTAACTTCTGGCATTTCCTTTTCAATTTATTGTTCTTCTTCTGCCATATTCCCAGATGTAGCATGGTATTATCATGAATGATTTTGTCCAATTTACCTTGTTCCTTCAATGTCTCATTTTCATTTTTGATGTGTCTATTTAAAAGCTCTAGCTCAAAGATTTCCTGTTTTAGTGATTGGACTAAATCATCCTGTACTGTATGAGGCTGAATGGATGAAGTACTGGGACCTGTAGCTGCCTTTTCCAAAGATTCTATATAGTCATATACTTCCTGCTGCTTGGGGTCTATATCAGGTGTCATTTTTATTGGGTTGTCCCCAAAATGCCATGAAGGAGAGTTATCTTCAAAATCTGGCTGAGAAGGGCTCACATCAACATCTTGCTAAGAATGGGATGGACTATGTTCAATGTCTGACTGAGAATGAAATGAACCAGGTTCACTAACTGACTGAGATGGACTATGGTCAGCTGGCGACTGTTCAGATGTCTCCTCTCCCAAATCAATGAAATGAGGACCCTTCATTTGCGTTGTCCTCAATTTCCCCTTAAGTCTGCTGCTTCTTCTCACATGCTGTGGTACACTATCCTTTTGTTTTTGTTTTCCTTTCTCTGTCTTCTTGGCCATAGATGATTGTTTTTGAAGATAAACTAATCTTTTAGATAACATTTGATGATCTTCTTCTTCAGAAGAAGGGGTTTGATGTATAGCCTCAATAGTTTTTCTCTCTTTTGGTGTTATTGGCTTTTTACCCTTGATTTCTTTCTTCTTCCTCTTTGACAGTCTCTCTTCCCTATCAGTTCTTTCAATTGTAGTAGTAGGAGTATTTTGAATTTCATCAATTGTTCTTTTTCTCCTACTTCTTCTTGTTGTGCTACCTTCAGGAATTTCTTGAGTAGGAGTAATTTGAGTTTCATCATTTATTCTTTTTCTTCTACTCCTTCTTGTTGTACTACCTTCAGGAATTTCCCGAGGTTCCTCAAAGAAATTTCTAATCAGAAATTGTTCCCATGTGTCTTTCTTCTCCTTTAACTCTTTTTCAATCAAAATTTTTACAAGACCGTGGTGATATAGATGTGGTTCTACATCTCCTAAATGCTTCTGAACAGTCACATACATTTTCTTCAAACTATTTAATAGAAAATATGGGAGATTGAGAGTTTGATTATCTAGAAAATTCATCAGCAATCTGGTATGGTACATATACATGGACCCAAAACGGCCTTCATAGGTAATGAATTTTTGAACAACTAGCAGCAAAGTAGCCCATTCCTCTTTCAATGCATGAACAGGAATTCCTCTTTTAAAAATAGTTATGTCCATACCTTGGTTTCGTAAGATTGTTCTCCATGCTTCATCACTGATGCTTTTATTCTTAAACCAACGCTCACCCTCTTGAAGAAGTTCCGTGGCAGATGCTATAGATGCTTCATTGACCGCAAAATTAAGGTCTCCAATCTCTACTTCTGAGCCATTAAACGACCTTGCAAATTCTTTTGTCACTTCTTTATGATAGCCTCTCAATTTTTGGATAAACCGCAGCCACTTTGCTTTCTTCAATATCTCCCTTACTTGCGGATATCCCTCCATGAACTTAGGACCTTCTGGTTCTACTCTTAGCAATTTACCCATTTTTCTTTCTGCTCTTCAAAGACTTGCCTGCGTGGAGGAGGGTTCAATAGAAATAGAATGGCTGAATGCAAGGAGATGAGCACAATGACTGTGGGTAAATATCAGAGAGTGGGTATACAGACTATAGTGTAATAGAGAACGAAATGGAGTGAGACAGAACAGAGAGGGGTTTTGTAAGCACAACAGAGATACGGCTGGGATATTAACAGAGTATAACACATCCGGGAGTGTTTTGAAATTTGGTGGCTGCGAAATAAATGTGAGCACGTTTAAACAACGGCTATGGGTTTATGCGGCTGTAAGAGTCCGTGGTCAAAGCAATTACGTCTCATTTTCACCGGTGGAATATTGGAACATGAGTGAAGATCGGGGGTTTAATGATGGAACCGTTTGAGAATGAATGCGAGAGGATAATATGGAGATCGTGAAAGGTTACGAAATTGTCAATATAATCATTGCACATAATGGATAGAGCTTATGGTTCATAACTATATAAAAATGTGTTTTTCAATGCTATTTGAAATAAATTTTATTCATACCTTTGGAATCTTTTTCCTTTTCCTTGGTCTTCAACTAATTGCTCTTCATTGGTGTCTTGAATGCTCCATGTCTTCATTTTTGATCCTCTCACCTGCATTTTATTTCATGATTATGGAAATAACATATGTCTCTGTAAGACAAAATCTTTCCAAACAGTAAAAACATGTAATAACCGTTTCCTGCTTCAGTCACAGCTGTCAGAGTTCCATTGCTACCTGGTTGTTTGGAGCAATAATGAATAAGACAATGACCGATGGAAATGGTCAGTGAAAAAGAAACTGTCAATGCTCTGATTGAAACAGCTTGAATGGAGTGAAATGAAGTGAAATGAAATGGAATGAAGTGGAATGGAATGGAGTGGGTGGTCACAAAACTAGTGAAATGAAAGAGAGATTTTTTTATTTATTTTTTTTATTTTTTTGGAAAATATAGAGTGTCAGGTGTTCCTGATTTTCACCCTATATTTTCTGTATAAGACTGCCAATCAGTGATTGGTTTTCAGGCTTATACAATTTTTTTTTTTTTTTTAACTTTTTTAACTAAAAAGAACAAAAGCTAGGTTGGTAGAGAAGAAGAATTCTTCTGTACCAGCCTGATTGCAGAACTTTCTTGAAACATTTTGACAAAATCCTCTTTTGAGAGTGGCTTATGATAAATTTTCAATCTATGGCCATTCACAATAAGAGGAGTTTGAAACTCATCAATGGTCTTGATTCTTACCGCTCCATTGTTAAAGATCTTGTCAATCTCATATGGCCCAAGCCAATGAGTCTGAAATTTTCCTTGAAAATATTTAAACTTGGAATCAAATAAAAATGCCCAATATCCTTCTTGAAACTTCTTCTCTTTGATGTACTTGTCATGCCATTTAGCTCTTTGATATTGAACTAGATTAGTTCTTAAAATTGCTTCTTGTCTGATCTCATCTAGCTCATTCAATTGCTCCATTCTATGCTTTTGGGCTTCTGATAAGTCCATCCCCAACTGAACTGCTATCTTGAAGATCTTGACTTGGAACTCAATGGGGAGCAAGACTTCTTTCCCATAAACAAGTTCATAGGGAGAATGTCTTGTTGTATTTCTCCATGTAGTTCTGTAGGCCCACAAGGCTTCAGGAAGCCTTTCTGCCCAATATCTTCTATGTAGATGAACAGTTTTGGTGATGATAGTTTCAAGAACTTTGTTTGTGGACTCCACTTGACCATTTGCTTGCGGATGGTAAGGAGTAGATCTTCTGTGCTTGATTTTGTATTCTTCCATCAACTTCTCCACCAAATTGGATGTGAATTGGCTCCCCTGATCTGTCACAATTTCTCTTGGAACGCCAAAGCGAGTAAAAATATCCTCATAAAGAAAATGAACAACTGAATTTTCAGTAGCAGATACTAATGCTTTGGCTTCTACCCATTTAGTAACATAATCAGTACAAACCAATATATACTTCTTTCGCTTAGATGGTGGATTAATAGGTCCAATGAAATCTAAAGCCCATTTTTCAAAGGGTTCAATGAGTACCTATGTTTGCAATGGCATTTCATTTGAAAGGGTAGGTTTCCCTACTCTTTGGCAGCTGTCACACCTTCTGACATATTGTTTTGCATCTTTGAAGAGGGAAGGCCAATAATATCCTAAAGAGAGGATTTTATAGGCCGTCCTTTTGTCTGCAAAGTGTCCGCCGCATGGTTCATCATGACATGCCTTAAGAATATCATGCATTTCATCTTCCTTGACACATCTTCTGATCACAAGATCTGGCCCTGTTTTAAACAATTCGTTAGAAATCCATGAATATTTTGAACTCTCCTGAATAATCTTTCGTTTTTCTCTTGGAAATAAATGTGAAGGTAGTTTCCCTGTAACCAAATAGTTAGCAATATATGCATACCAAGGGGTCTTAATAGTTACTACAAACAAGTATTCATCAGGAAATTTATCTTCTACAGGAGAATCTTCTTTAGTATTCTGAATCCTAGACAAGAAATCAGCTACTGTATTCTGTTTTCCTGGTCTATCCAACACGGTAATATTGAATTCTTGCAAAAGTAAAAGCCATCTTGTCACTCTGCCATTAGTAACAGGTTTGTTCATTAAATATCTAATTGCAGAATGGTCAATATGAATAAAAGTTTCATAGCCTGTTATGTAATGTCTAAACATATTAATTGCATGAACAACAGCTAAGAACTCTTTTTCAGTCACAGTATAATTCAACTCTGTGGGAGTCAAATTTTTACTGGTGTAATAAATGGCATAAGGAATTAAATCTTTTGACCCAACACAGCTCCAAGAGCTGTATCTGAAGCATCTGTAGAAATATGGAAAGGAAGTTTCCAATTTGGTCCTCTCAAGATAGGTGCTTCAGATATTCTTGTTTTCAAAGTTTCAAAAGTTGATTGACAATCAGGATCCCATTTAAATTCACAGTCTTTTGTAAGCAATTTGAAGAGTGGAGATGCTATTTTAGTGAATTTTTCTATAAATCTTCTATAGTAACCATTAAATCCTAGAAAACTTCTAACATCTCTTTGACAATTTGGAATAGGCAACTTGGAGATGACTTCAACTTTTGATCTATCAACCTTAATCCCATCTCCTGAAATATGATGTCCTAAAACAATCCCTTCAGTAAACATCATAAAGCATTTTCATGGCTTAATGAAAGGTTTGTTTCTTTACATCTTATAAGAACTTTTTTCAAATTTTCTAATGCCTCTTCAAATGAATTACCATAAACTGTAAAATCATCCATATAAACCTCTACACAATCATGGATTAGATCAGAAAAAATTCCTAGTACTGCTCTTTGGAATGTTGCGGTGCATTACATAACCCAAAAGGAAGCACTCGATAGGCAAAAGTCCCCCATGGACAGGTAAATGTGGTCTTATCTTGATCTTCACGTGCTACCTGAATTTGATTATAGCCACTAAAACCATCCAAAAATGAAAAGTACTTTTTGCCTGCTAATGTATCTAATACCTGATCGATAAAGGGCAAAGGAAAGTGATCCTTCAAAGTTGCTTTGTTCAATTCCATGTAATCAATGCATACCCTCCATTTACCATTCTTTTTAGGTACTATAACCAAAGGAGAAACCCATCGGCTATCTGAAATTGGATAAATGAATTTTACATTGAGAAGTTTTTGGAGCTCTTCTTTCACTATCTCCCTAAGATTTGGATTCATCCTTCTTTGAGGTTATCTGATTGGTCTACTGTTTTCCTCAATATAGATATGATGGATGCAAGTCTTAGGATCAATACCTTTCATGTCAGTATACTCCCATGCAAATGCAGTAGAATGTTTTTGCAAGATTTTGGTTAGTTCTTCTTGTTGTGACTTTTCCAAATGCTTGTTGATATTAAATGTTTTTCCTGGAAAAATCTCAATGGTAGAACTACCAAACTCTTCCATAGAGTAAAGAGACATTTGTCTTGATGATAAATATTATATGTCAGATTCCAACTGAAATTGTGTGGGGTCATATTCTGAAGATGTCTCAAAATTTTCTAATGTGTTCAGAATTTGACTATCCTCACTGATTTCAGAAATGGTAAAGACAGGTTGTATAATGTCCTCATCATCGGCCCATTCATTGTCTCCTACTTCTGTGATTGCTTTTGCTGGAGGATACAAATTGAATTTCTTTGTCGAATTACCATTAGAAATGTACATATCCCCAGATCTACAACTAATGAAAGCATCAGCTGTGGCTAGCCAAGGTCTTCCCAAGATAAGTGGGTGCCCTCCTAGATTACTCTTGGGAGTCAAAATCATAAAATATACTGGATATTCCCAAGAATCTAAGGAGACTGAAATATCTTCTAATACACCATCTGGTTTAATAATTGATCGATCTGCAAGTTGCAGTAAAGTAGGTGTAAAAGAAGGTTAGGAAGTTTTAGCTGGTCCATAGTCTGTCTACTCATAATGTTGATAGCAGCCCCTAAGTCAATCAATGTGTTTGGAATTTCTATCCCATTTATATGTATCTTGACAATTGGACTTCCTGGATCTACATACTTCTGCATGGTAATTTTTCCCATCATAATATCTGCAATCTTTCCTACCAGGTGGATTCTTCTTGTGTCTTTTAGTTTCCTTCCTGGTCTTTTGAAACTAAACTCCTTTATGGTTTTTGCTAGAATAGGAATCTCTCGAATGGCTTGTAGCAAGGGAATATTGATACAAACATTCTTCAATTCATCTAGAAAGTCATAGTTAGGCAACAAAATTTGTTTTTCCACCCCCTTGTCAATTTGTAGTCTTTCAGGAAAAGGAGGTGTAGATAAAGATGCAGGTTGCTCAACTATAGGAGTTGTGGGTGTTGTCTTTTCTTTTTCTTTTTGAATGTTTGAATTTTGAAGAGATTCTTCCTCAGAACCCTTATTGACTTGAAGAGAGTCCTCCTCGGAGGTATCTTGCTCTTGAATATCTATAGAAGGTTTTTCTAAAACTCTACCAGATCTGAGTTGTACATCGTTGAGAGGAACAATCATATAGGTAGGAAATTGTTGTCCTTCTACCATGTAAGTATTCTGAGGATTCTTATTGTTAGGATTTGGCAATGGCTGAGTTGGAAGTTGATTTGTCTTTTGTTGGTATGGGAGCATGAGTTGAGGATTTGGATTTTTTTGAGAAGGTTGTTGTTGTGGAAATGGCAATGAAAGTTGTGGATTTGAATTTGGAAGTTGTGGAGCTTGTTGATTTTGAAAAGATGGAGGATATTGATAAAATTGAGCAAATATCCCATAAGGATTTTGCATCCCTTGTACCCATGGTTGATATGGATTCTGATATTGGGGCCAAGGTTGTTGCCAAGGATTCCAATTTGGTGGGGTTTGAAAATTCATAGGGTTGTTAAACCCTTGAGTTTGTTGTCCCTGCCAAGGTCTTCTTGCAACAAAACAGAGAGATTCTACTGAATTTGGGTCTTCTTGAAAAATAGCTTTGAGTCCAGGAATTGAAGGACAATCCTTGATCTCATGATTCTCTGAGCAAATCATACATGTTTCTACAATTTTTGCATCCAAGGGACATTCCCTTAAAGCATGTTTCTTCCTACATTTCGGACAAAAGATGGCTAAAGCATATGTTTCTGCTTTCTGCTTGTTTTGGATTTTAAGGGTGTCTAGTTGTTCACTAAGGCTCCCTAAGATATCAGTTTTGAACTCATCAAGCATATTACCAATCTCTGCCCTACTTACTGATCCAGTTGCATATTTGTTAGCCCTAATAAGAGAAGAATCCCTAGGCCCTTTTTCTGTTTTAGATTTTCCCCTTGAGAGATGGATACATAGTTCTGTTATATCACGAAATGGAAGTTGAGAAATGTCTCCTTTCCCCATCATGTTTAAAATGTCTATCCATTCATCTCTAATGGATTTTAATAGGAGGGCTTTCAAGGTTTCATTATCTAATTTTCTCATCTTTTCTCTTTTCAAGTTGTATTGAAATCTTTCAATTAAGTCTTCCAAATTTTCATCTTCTTTTTGCATCATTTTGAATACCTCATCCTTGTGATTGGTGGGCATACAATAGTCCAAGTATCTATCCAAAAATGTTTGTTTCATATCATTCCAAGTCCTAATAGATTGAATGGCTAATCCCATGAACCATTTCAAAGCAGCTCCCTTCAATGTTGAAGGAAACAGTTTGAGTTTTTGAGAGTCTTCCATATAGTCATAGGTTCGGCACACGACTTCAAACTCAAACAGAAATGTTTCAGGATCCTCACTTTGCAATCCATAAAAGTTAGGGAGAACAAATGGTGAGATATTTTTCATCGTTGTATGAGTTTCCTCATCAACTATAGGGAATCCAAACAAGTTGTCTCCTTCCCTATTTCTTCCATTATTTCCTTCACCATTGTTGTCTCCATTGTTTCCTCCTCCTCTACCTCTACCTCTACCTCCAAATCCATCTATTATTTCTTCTGCCATGATAGTTTCTTTAGAGTCCTTAAAGTCCTCTGGTTCTTCTATCAAGGGAGGATGAGAGGGAGTCTCTTTGTTTTCTAAATGGGATTTAGTAGGTGGTATAGGAGAATCCTCTAATTCAGCTGCTCCTTGAATTCCAAAAATCTTAAGGCTAGGGATAGATGGTGGTGAATCTTGTCTATGACTTGAAGAAGATGGAGTTGTGAAAATCGAATTCTTGGCTTTAGCTATAAACCTTCCCCTAGAATCTCTTGCTCTATGCATGTCATTTTTTTTTTATTTTTTTATTTTTAAAAGTTGGGCTAATAATTCTCTTTCTGATCTTCCAGGTCACACTAGGTGCAAGAAGAGAGCATACTTAAGAAATTACTGAACCAATAACTCTCTTTTCTGATCCTCCAGATCACACTAGGTGTAAGAGGAGAGCATACTTCAAGAAGTTATCAAGTTTTCCCTTCTTTTATGATTTTGTTTTTTTTTTTTAAGAAATTGGCTACCTAGTTACACTTCCCCGGCAACGGCGCCAAAATGTTTGGTCAATTTAATGTGTCCTAAATTGCTGCATTTAATTTGTCAATCCGGGATTCGTAAGCTGATGAAGTGCGGCGCACTATATGTGCAAGATAACCTATTTCTTAACTTTTTGTCGTTTTTGGTTTTCTAAGATGAAATGGAAATTCTAAAATGAAAACAAGTATGGTTATGTTTGTTCAAGGAAATGATATCCTCTATAATGATTTACCAACTTGAAACTTGAAAAGGAATTTGAAAATTACAATGACAAAACTTGAAAGGAAATGAAAATGCGCTGCTGAAATGAAAAGATGCTGCTAATCTAATGAATCAAAACAGTGAACTAGTGAGCATGAAACCAAAATATTCTTGCTGCTGTCTAAACACAAAATAAATTATGTTGAAAGAAATCCAAAAGCTGCAATAAAGTAAATCTAAATCAATTTGCATCAACTTGTCTTCTGATCCCTCATCATTAGTCCAACTATGATTTTCGGAAGTAACCATAAACAACTTGAGTAACTGATATCTAACTTGTAGAAAGTAAACTAATATCAAACCATACATTCATAATTCAATCCCTCACCATCAGTCCAGCTGTGGCTTTCGGAGGTAACTGAAGATGTCATGCACAATTTAATATTTCTAACTTGCAGAAAGAAAACTAATACCAAACTACACATTTCATAATACAATCCCTCACCATCAATCCGGTGGCTTTCGGAGAACTTGGCCCGAAGATGTTATGATTTAATATATCTAAATTTGCGAAGGAAACTAATACCAAACTACACATTTCATAATACAATCCCTCACCATCAGTCCAGTTGTGGCTTTCGGAGGCAACTGAAGATGTTATGAGCAGTTTAATATATCTAAATTTAACTACTGAAGCAAATGAGCAATACTGAATTTAAACAAAGCAGTACTGAAATTAAACAAAAACTAAGAAAAGCAAATTAGCAGCAGAACAATGTTAATTCCATGTCATTAGTCAAAAAGTTATGAAAATGCCCGGGATGCCTATCTATAACCTGAAACAAGAACACTGATCAGTAATCAATAACATAAAACATGAAAGACAGAAGTGAAATGGAAAGCATGAAAGTTTATAAACAGAAATGAAGCATATATACCATGAAAGATGCAATGTATGAACATGTGAATGGATTATGGCACAATGAGCTTTAAAGAAATAAAATAAGAACTATACAATAATACATAGAAGAACCTTGGCAAGTGCGAGGGGTCCCTCTACACCAGCCTTGGCAACAATCTTCAAGTACGAATTACGTTGGAAAACAGAGTCTTCTTATATTAAAATGCAGTCATAACAGTAAGGTAGTATTACAGCACAATGCCAGTGTAATTACATTACAGAGCAGACTAATAAAAACTAACAGAGACTAATCGAGACTAACTCCATATGCGTATGCAAACGCGTTATTTATAACAAAAGAAACATAACTAATTCCTAAAGTTTATGTTGGTGGAGAACATGTAGACCATTACGTCCACGGATCTAGGATCATGGCCGTATTGAAAAGTAAATCTATGAGGAGTGGATGTTTGAATTCGGCTAAGGAGCCATGTACAGATGTTGATTTATCCTCCGCAATTCAGAAACGGCCGTATGAACCTTCACGTGACACGAAACAGAGTCCTGTCACCGTGAGACTCTACGGTTGAATTCCATTTGGACGCCTTTGACCACAGTTTCTTTAGATGAGTTTGCTCGAGCCAATAGGACACGAACCATGTCCACATCATTTTTGACTTGCCCATGTGGCTCGTTTTTCCTGTAGACACCTATAACATAGAGTTTCACAAAATGGCTGCGGAAAGTTGCAACAGCTGCGGAAAGTGGCAAGATTCCGCAGCTAAATGAAAAAAATCTAAATCAAACAGCAGACACAAAAATATAGTTAAAAACCATGTTGGATGCTCTTTTTCAATTAATATACAATGATATTGGCAACTTGGGAGGTTCAGGTGAGTGAAAAAGGTATAGAAAAGTGTATGGAAAAGATGAAGATTTGAGACTCAACGGGTACATACCATAAAAACTCCAAAAATTGGTTTGTCTATTCATCAGCTATGAGTTACCCGAATATATTCTCATGAAACTCTTTTTATTGTTGTCATAGACCCTTTCATATATGTACTTCTATTCGAAATATATCTCAAATATCCTCCATGATAACTCTTTCTCCCTAATTTCCTTGAAATATTATCTCTTAGGTATTCCTCCTCCTTCCAACCCACTCTTCTTCCTGTCAATTTTAGGATTTATTAGTGCTATACTACACCATCTTACTATTCATCCCTTTTCTCTCTTATTTTTCCTTGATGTCTTCTTGTGTATTGTTATACATAGCTTTTATTTGAAATCAATCATAAGAAACATATTCATTTATCACTTCTAACTGTGGCATGTTTGAAATGAATATGTTGAAGCTAGTTGAAACATTCAATTTTTTACTAGTATTCCAATTGGAGAATGAGTAAAATACCATATTATTAGACATATCAGTCATGTTCCAAAAAATTAGCATACATCCATGCACATAAAAAAATACAAAATGGTCAATAAGTTGTAACATCTTCTTGTAACTCTTGATAGAGTCCCTCACTTATCCTATCTAAGGACCATAAAGTCCAAGTTTTTAATTTTTCTCTGATACCACTTTGAAACACCTACAACCCCCTTTATTAATTCCTTAACTTCTCCCAACATGTTAGGTGTGAGACCAAATCAAGGCAAATACAACATAAAATATTTTGACTTCTTCAAGTAGATTTATTATTACAGAAGGATTCAAATAATTCATCTTTACCCATGGTTTTGGAAATCTGTGCTATTTTCCCATGGTATTGGGCCCATATTCCATGATTGTGCTCCTAAGAATGTAATTATCACTAGATACCATGAAAAAAATTATGGATAATCATTTCGAGATTCATGATAGTCCAAATGGCTCTTAATATTTGTGATATCTCAACGATTATTTAAGCTTCCCAACTGTAACATAAGTTACACTCCATGGTTGTATTTGAAATTATTCTCCAACATTTACCATCATTTATTTAATGAATCTAAAGGAGTGAAATTAAATTGACCAAAAACTTACATACTTCTAGCTCAATGGAGTTATAAAATACCGCACAACAACATCATTTCAATAATAGAAATTAATTTCACACTTATCTAGTTCAAATCAATCTATAGGAAACTAAAGAAGAGACAAAAACACTCTATAAAACCATTGGCTAACTACACTACAACTTTCTTGTTGTTGGCTACCCTCAAACCAAAACTAGAGTTTGATGAGTTAAGGACTCAAGGGAATTTACACCAATCACTAGTCAACAAAATTCAATGCAAGTAATCCACCATCTAGGTGGTTTATTAGTTTCCTCCAATAGTAAGAACCATAGTGACCTTTTAACCAAATGAGAACAAAATATAGGGATTCAAAAAAGGATAAATGATTTACCCTTCACTTCCAGGAGGTTGAATTCGCTATGTTTGTGGTTTATAAGCTCAATTTTGTTATATAGCCAAAACACAAAAACTAATAAAATGTAGATCAACTACTTGAAAATAAGCCTCTTCGAGGGTGAAATGTCCTTTACATCACATAAATGAAAAAAAATTGGATGATACAAATGAAAATACTTCCTTGGTATATATATGAGTCTAAAGGTTCACAATATAATTAGGGCCTACATAACAATAATAATGAAAGAACACAAAAATAACAATAGTGGGTTTTTATGGGGTACCAAAATAACAATATGGGGGCTACATGGGGCTCAACAATAACAATATGGGGGTTACACTAGTATTATAGGGACCTAACATGCCCCTGTCCTTCAAAAAAGTGTTTTCGTCAATGCTTGAGTAGTTATGGATGCTTTTGTATAAAATACTCATCCTACCATGTGGAAGCTTCAGTAGGTAAGTTCTCCCACCTAATGAGATACTCTAAAATTGATCAATTCCTTTGTTGTACGGTTCTTGTTTCCATTACTACTTTAGGCTCCAATATGATTTTCCATCCTCGTCAAGTTTTTGACAATATTGTTTCAACTAGAATCTTGTCACCTGGTGAGCCCAGGTATTGCACCAAGAGTGCTACAACTACCAATGACTACTCAACTCTATTTATCAACCTGAGGTTCATACAAACTTAGAGGTGGTAGTGTTATATGAAAAACATATGGAATTATACTCATGCTACCCTCAACTAGGACATTTTATCAATAGTGCTCCAAGACCATTCCTTATACTGAATTAGCTAATGAAGATGAAATTTAGAAGTTACCTCTAACTAAGAGAAGTAAAATTCCATTAACTTCAGTTTGAAAATTTTATTGAAACAATTCATGAAAATCCGAGATCTAAATTAATTGCAGAAAGGAAACTACATTATCATGCAATCATACATATAGTTATCAGATCTAATTGGAGAAAAGAATGTAACTACTCTTGCATAACCTATCAAACTGTAATTCAGAACTTCATGTATCATCTAACTAGCTCACACTTTCATTTAAATCAATGTTGTATTTCTACCAAATATGTGATGAGAGAACTGCCATTATTCTATTTTTGCAGTGAAGGAAAAGGAGGATTTGGAGTGACTTAGGAGATTCCCCTGATCAGGAAATCATAGTTGGAGGTCAATACTATTCTAGACTAAGTCTAAGTTGCAGTAAGCATCAAAACTGGTGGAAGAATGGGGTCCTACAAGTGTGCTATAGGAGACCTGTACTGCTACAAGAGGGCCTGTAATGATATAGGAGGGATTTCGAGAATCTTTAAGAGGTGAAAATGATGGTTTAAGGGTGTGGAAAGGTGGATGTAAGTTGAGTAAAATGAGTGAAGGATGACCAAATCCCATAGAGAATATCAAGGCCTCTTGATGGCCTGATTTCCACTATGAGGGATGCTCTCGATGTCCTTAGGAAAATGATCTCATGCAAAAAAAAATTAAGACATAATTTGGAGTTCATAAGACGAAGCAAGGGAGTCCAATATGGAGGTGGTGAAGATTCCATTATCTTCCCCTCGTCTGGAGATTGAAGCAAACCTGCAATCCTCACATGGATACATTCATTTATCATTGACAAAATGAAAAAACTAGTAGTGTAAAAGATGAGTTGAATTTAAATGTTATCTAATTTATGCCAAAACTATGATCCAATTAACAAAACAAATAATAAGCTACAACAAGAACGTGCAGAACAAGATAACCAACAGAAATATTTTTCTTATAAATCATAAACATAATGTTTTTTGGATGTGTTTGTGAATCCTTCCACCCATTCTCCCAGAAGAGAGGTGAAGTAGAGGCTGCAACCATAGGTTTTGATGGATATTTTCTACTGACATGCAAAAAAATATGGACTACATGAACTGAAGCAATACAAAAAAAAATAGGAACCTAATCCACTGCATTGGGCCCAAACCCAAGAGCCTCAACTGTCTAGAACTAACTTAGTGATAACTCAATAATTAGCTTCTCATTATCACCAAATAAAAGCTCGTATACATCATTTAATAGTCACAATAAAAATGGCATGTTGTTGAGCTCAATGGCTACCTAACTGAAAACAAAACTCGAATCCTAATGAGCTCTTATTCTTGTTTTTTTATATAGGAGGGTAGCTGCTAGCAACTCCATAGAAAATAAAAATGTTTTTCTCCTCAAACTCGAGGATGATGGATCTTGTTTCTCATTACTTCACTTGCACTTCTAGTGGCTTTGGTGCCAATGACCTTGACATGATGAGAGAGAGAGAGAGCATCGTAAGGACATAGATTAAAATTTATCTGCATATGGATGTCTGTTTCTGCTAACCTTGTTTTAAATTTAGCCAACTCTTCTCCATTCAAAATAGTTGAGAGATTAAAATTTCTCTACATATGGATATCTATTTCTGTTAACCTTGTTTTAAATTTAGCCAAATTTTCTCCATTCACAGTAGTTGAGAAAAACATGCGTTGAGAAATTTATTTAGAGGTTTTTTTGATAAAATGGGTTCGAACTACCACATAAGTCCAACATTTTAAAAAAAAAATGTGAATTTATTGGAATGGGACAAGGAGGATCTAATGATATTTCCCGAAATACGGATTTAGCATCCATTTACACAACTTTAATGAGACTAAAGTATGTTAAGTGAGTACTCACTTAGAAAAACTTTTAGCGTCAATTTGGGTGCAGCAAGCAAGCATCAATTTGAATTTTTATAATTTGTTTTCAAGATGCCAACTTTGTTCCTCTCTTTATGAATGCAATGTTGGGGACTTCCAAGGATCTTTCAGTGGCTATAATCGTTTTGGTATTGCTTCTTCTTGGTTCGGTAATTAGTGATGTGGTCTTGCCAAAATAAAAGCCTAAACTTTATATTTGATTGGTCATGACTGCTACTTTTTTTGCTCACAACTTCCAAACAAATTGGGGTATTTTTAGGTATATGTTATAATCAGTACAATCACATTAAAATTAGATGATATATGAAACCTACCAAAATTTTCAGTTAATTTTGTAGTTAAATTGGTAATTGTTGTGTTACACAAAGTATTATGTAAACTTAATTGGGTTGGAATAAGAATATTAGCCATGGTTAAAGTGAAGTAAAGCCTTGGATAATTTGTTTTCTTTGCAGGATCCAGGGATCCCTCCATAACACCATGCTCTATTCCCTTTATTTATGGGTGGGGGAAAAATAATTCATTCATTCCCTTATGTAGATTCTGATCTTCCAGATTTATGATTCTAAAACACTAGTCAGAAATTTGCTTTTGGTAGATTGATTTCACTATGTTTTCATTCACCTTTACTTGTATTATATTTTGTCTTATTCTTAAAATTTCTACCATTACTTCTATACAGTCCAAGCGAGGTCAATGGATCCGACCAAGGACTTGGCAGCTTATGGATATGGATGTGTAGCATGGAAGGAGAGAGTAGAAAACTGGAAAATGAGGCAAGAAAAATGCAACCCATGATAAACGAAGGAGGACCATTAGGAGGGAAAAAATATTAGGACCCTAATGGAAATGGATTAGATGGTCTAGATTTTCCGTTTTATTCTTCTCAAAACTTCAAACTGGTTTTTTTCCCTCTTTTATTTTGAATAATATTCCCTTGAGGCTTACTGTATAGGCTTACAGGGCCTTTAATGTTTGCAATGAAATGTATGCATGAAGTATTGTTTTATTGGTGTGATTGGTTTTCATTATTTTAGTTTGAAAAGGTAAATTTCATTGTTGTACAATATTGTAGTTTTTAGTAGAATCCATGGTGTTTTGATAATGGGTTAAATTAAGCAGAATGGATGAAGCAAGGCAACCTCTGTCAATAAAGTTTCCTAATCCCTCTAGCAGGATAAATCCATAATAGATGGTGATCATTCTATGACTTGTGATTATTGTCTTCTTATTTAATTATCATGTAACGCATCCTGTGAATGATGCATATGGCATATGGCTCACTTCAGTCATCTGTGAAATCTGGTTTGCATTTTCTTGGATCCCTAATCAGTTTCCAAAATGGCTTCCAATTGACATGAAAACTTATCTAGATATATTGTCATTGAGGTAAATCAATGATGCCCCATGATTTCCAACATTAATATATTTTATTCAGGTTTATTCTATTTTTCTATTTGGAAAATAGAACTTTGTTTTAACTCTCAAATTTGTTGGGTTTCAGGTATGAGAAAGAGGAAAGAACATTTAAATACCTTGAGAAGACATGGATATCGCAACTTTGTTGACTTTTGCGGGTGTCAACATAGCCATATGCATATTATTTTTCTTTCTATACTCCATCTTGAGAAATAAACCCATCAATTTAAATGTTTATTTTCCTGGTAAGCTTGAAGGACACAACAATAAACATTTTAATTTATTATAGAGTCTTGTACCTTCTGTGAGTTGGATAAAAAATTCACGAGAAGCATCATAAGAGGATAATTCGTTTTCTTTGCAGGATCCAAGGATCCGTCCAGAACACCATGCTCTAGTCCCTTCATTTATGGGTGGGGAGAAATGAATTCATCCATTCCCTTATGCAGATTCTAATCTTCTAGGTTTGTGATTCTAAAACACTAGTTGAAAATTTTCTTTTGGTAGATTGATTTCATTATTTTTTCAATCACCTTTACTTGTATTATATTTGGTCTTATAATGTTTTTAGTATTGTTTATATTTCCAATAGTTTGTAGAAATCCCTTTGATTTTTTTCATGTGATTTTTTATTTTTCTTCATTGGACGCGTCTTTATTTATATGATGATCTCAGTTGCTACCTTCAAGGGAAACATTTTTCTCCTCATTTGTCATCTCATGTTTACATTCATTTAGAAAAATTCAATTTTTTAAGGATAACTCCATTACCTTAGCATCTACAACTTTTTTTCTCAAAAGTACACCAGGAATTAAATTCCTTTTTACTATTACAAGTTTGCTACTATTTATTGCATTTGTTTAAGTCTCACTATATTTGCTTCCTAGAGCCAATTATGTTTTCCCTTCCTCCTTCATGATAGTTGTTAATGGTTTCCCACCTTCATTATTTGCAAAACCTGCATTCGCATACAATTTTTCAGTTTTAAAATCACAAGGTACTCAAGCCTCACTCTTTTTCAACAATTTCTTCTTATGTTCTAGAATTTTCATACATTCCATGAGACCCTCCATCATTATCCTCTCATCATATTCATCATAATGTTCACCAAGGAGTGGTCTTTGTTTTGGTTTACAAAGGTAAACATCCTCCCCCTCATATTACAGAGGTGAATGCTTCCTTCTCCTTTGACTTGAAAATATCAAGAACACATCTCTCTCAATCTATAACTGTACTCATGTATTTTCTTTACGATTAATATACAAGCTTGAAATTGATTCAATTTGAAAAATTGAAGACTAGGTGTACTTTTCAAGTCTTCTCGACATTGGGATCTTATGTCATCCAAGAATGTTATTGTTTCCCTCTTGGTTGTAATAATTTCTATCATTTATTCTACTTCTTATATCTGAAAATTAACAATGCCAATCAAAATACAAGGGTCTTCAATGTTTGAATATAATTTACTATCATCTTTAATGCAATGTTATTCACCATTTGCAATTATCCTATTACATATTTCACCATCTCTTTAAAATTGGTGTAGGATAGTTTCCAATAGGTTTTTAATGCCATTAGAAATCCATCATGCTACAAAAAAACTCACTCCTTGTTTGGTTATAGGAAGTTATAGGTATTTTTTATAATAGCTTGAATAAAATATGAATGTTGCCTTCTCCTTGGACTTGAAAATATCAAGTACACATCTCTCTCAATATCTAACTGTACTCATATATTTTCTTTACCATCAATCTGCAAACTTGAAATTGATTCACAAAACATTTGAAAATAATCTCGTGTTCCCTTTTCATGTCAAAATCTGAAATTTATTAGTGTGCATATTCAATACTTTAAACATTTGACACTCTGCATAATAAGTAAAACAGATTTATAACTTGACAGAAGCTAGAACCTTTATCATATAAAATACTTAGAACGTTAAGAATTATAATATCATCCATTTAAAGAGATGCACTGGGCTATCTAACTCATTCCAACTAATTAACGAGAACCACATCCATACAATCTGATATACCCACATTTATGAGAAGGATGATTTAAAATTTGTTTTTATATATGCAAAACAATATGCCATTTAATTAGATATAATATCCTTCTGAAAACTCTTGAAATAGTAGAAAGATTGAATTCTGAATATCAAGGTTCATAACAGAGGCCAACACTACCCAGAATCACAAAGCCTCTCTTCATAACCCCCTTATGGTCGACTAGATTGTATTTTTCATGAATAATTTCATGAAGCAACTCATGTTTAATATATTTGTTACATATTAACCTTTTCTTTAGTATCAATGAATATTGAACATTTCATTAAATTTTTACCTAGGAACAAATAATGATTTGTGAGAACTCATTTGAGACATGTTCCTTTTGATAGTTTTCTTTTAAGTTACTTCTTGACATTCTAATTTTTTCTTGGTTCTAAAAGTTGTGGGATTTTTTCAGCACTAAAAAAATGTAGACGTGAAGGTGTTGAAGCAAGTGTCTTTGGATATTTCACAAAATATTTTCTGGCCTACGATTTGATTTTTTATTAGACACTGTTGGAGAATCAGGCAACAAGGCAAGTGATAATGAAGAAATAGTAAGGGTGCACACATTTTTTTCAGGTACAAACTACTTCATTTATTTTATTTGTGTAAGTAGCTCTCTTGAAAATGGTTGAGCAATGGTATAAAAATTTCCATATGTAAATTTATTATTTTATTCTTAACAGGAAGAAGGATGGGTGGTTTATCGTTCCTCCAAGAAACGATTAACTTTCTAGAAAAAAACTAGTGATAGGGACTTCTCTGCAACTTGAGCTTGCTATGAAGGTGATTAGAGGTTGATATTTAACACAGATATGTGCCATGACACAAATTATTTGAGGCTGATTTTTAATACATATTTCACACTGAATGTTAACACTGATTAAAGGCTGATATTTAACACAGATCTTTGCTATAACAACACTGAAATTAAGTGTAAATTTTCCAATCAATTGTATATTCAAATGCATATACATTTTTTCTATTTTTTGTTATCAAGGAATCCAATTCCAATTATACAAAAGTGTTGAAATGGTGGAGCTAACCACTGGATATGAAATTATTTTTCTAGCATTTAATGCAACTTAACCTTTTTGATTTATATGTCAGAGATTAAACTCTCTTGTAGGATGGAAAAATATTATACATTATTATTTTTTCCTCATAATATGTCATGAAATGAAATTCCAACTAAGGATATTGCATATTCAAATTCAATGACATGAATTTATTTTCAACGAATATAAGAGTGATGCCTTATTATTTTCAAGGTTTCTTTCTGCAATTGATAAGTTTTGGAAATTGTTTTTTCACTTAGATTTAAAATGACTTTGTTGTTAGCTTTAAAAAAATTGGAATTTATTCATTTTTTTTCCATAAAAAATAGAGATTTAAGGAAATTAAAATCACTATTTTGGAACATTAAATGTTGAAACCACCTTAAAATAACATTTAAAATGATTTGTTTATTTTTTTTAAAATATTTTTTCATATTGTCTCTAGGGAGAAAATAGTTGGAATTGTGGACATATAGTTTGTATAGAGACAATATGTTTTTGATCTCAGCTATTGTCCATAAAGATACAAATTTAATTGTCTCTACAAAGATAAAAATGAAAGTGTCTTTACAAAGACAAATTGTATGCAAATGAAATTGTCTCTAAAGAGACAAATGAAATTGTCTCTTAAAAGAAAATAATGCTTGTGTCTTTATAGAGACAATAATAATATGTGTTCTATATTGTCTTTATAGAGAAATTTTTTTAAGACACTAATTTTGAGACAATATTTCAGACAATACACAAGTTACTTTTGTCTCAAGTCAAGACAACTGACTCGAAAATTGTCTTAAATATTGTCTTAAAAAACCCCCACATGTCATAGTGCTATAACCTCCATGCACTTACAATATTTCAAGAAAATCGATAAGTGGAAATTATTTTAAACATCCTGTGACTGTTGCAAAATATGATGAGAGATTCATAAGACCAGGCAACACTCTCTGCCATTTCCAAAGTCCTAGGGATAAAGATATGGAGCTTAACTAATTAAAACAAAAATAGTGTGCAAGTGGAAGGTGTACCTGTTCTGACGTAGAGGATGTTTTGATGGTGGTTGACTGAGGATGAGGACGACGACCTCACCAATGGCTTATCGTATTTCACTTCTTACCATAATATGTGAGCTTCAGGTGGATCCAGTTAACAAAGTTGCATCAGAGAGGTAAAATTAGCTAAGAAAGTTAACTAAGTTGTGCGCATTGCTTCTTGGTATACGTATAAATTACTATGTTTGGAACTGGTAAGAAGAAAAGAAGAAGTTGTGTTAATTTTGGGTATGTTGATGAGTTTTTTGTTAGAAATAGGCAGGTGAAATTCTAATATTTTGTTGTTTAAAATGCATTTTTTATCTATATACATATTGTTACACTTTGAAAAATCCCTCATCATCTATTATTGAATATACATTTTTTACTTATATACACATTTTGATACTTTGAAAAATCCCTCACCATATATTGTTGAATAGGGTGTGTATGGTTACCAAATTTAATTTATTACAATATTGATGCTTTCAAACAATTTCTCTAAAAGGAATTGTGAAATGCACCAGAAATGGAAACTTCTATGAAAAAAATTGTGAAATGCACGAGAAATAGAATGCTATGAAGATTATTGTTTTTTTTTAACCATGTTGAATCGGTACTTCGTGGACTAATATAGGGGAGGTTGAGGATCAACCCTTGTGTTTTCCTTATAACACCAACAGTATAAGAGGAGAACACTCTACACAAAATCCTGTGGATTGTATCCACATAAAGCAATTTAGACATAGTCGCCATAGAATCTATAGTGAATTCGTCGTAGAATCTATAGTGAGTTCATCAACAATCGTCGACTCTAGCCCACTATTAATTACAAGCCATCTAGCATATGTATTGGGATGATTATTAATTACAAACCATCTAGAATTTGTATTGCATTGGTTATTGGGTGAAAATGTGAAGTTGGGTAACACTTTTTGCTCTTTCTTGAGAAAAAAATATCATTTTTTTTTATCTTCAACTTTCTGCAAGCCAAAACAATTTTTCTATTTAGAATTTCATTTTGCGATAAAAATAAAAGTTGTCAGAAATTTTGTTAGATTTCTATTACTTATTTTTTGGAATTTTTTATACATATTTGATATGTCAACTTAGCATTTCTTTGAAGTCATGTTAATACACACTGGTGTATTATTTGAAGCTTTGTGTTTTTGAGAAACAAAATGTGTTACAACAATCTAGATAGAGTCTACTTCGATTCTGTTATATTTACAAAACCAACTAATGCATATCATAATTACTAGAACTTTTTGAACTGGTCCAATATGAAAAAACTGCATATTTTGAATATGTTTCGCGACGCACAAAATTTTTCAACATATAAGTTATAAACTAAAAATCTAAAAACTACCCATTACAGACGACGAACCAATGTAATGCACCATAATTTTTTCAATTTTTTTTACAGTGTATTTTGGAAGATACATAATATTGATTTCACTAAATCATAATGACCTCAGGAAATTGTTTGCATTCGTTTTATTACAAAATTAATTAAAATTAGTAAATATTTATGAAATTCCATAAAAGTTATATTTCTTGAAAGTAGATTAAATTTTGAAAATGCTTGTCTTGGTTCCGACAGTTAATTCATAATTTTTCATGGATTTTAATTAGGCCAAAGTTGAAGATATGTTTTCAGAGCTTGGATCTGCGTAATTGCAGTCATGTTAGTTCAGCCGAACTTGTAAAAAAGTTCGGCCAAATTATTTTTTGCGTCGACGGCCCGTCAAGTCTAATGACACAAAATTTTGGCCGAACATTTATTTGCCTTTCCGTCAGCCGAAAAATACAATGAAGCCCCTCCAAAAAAAGCAGCTCGCGGAAATATAAATTGACGTAAAAACATTCATTATTTTTTCATAATTTCACACATTTCTTCATTTGGTCTGATTTTGCAAAGGATTATTTTGGGTTTAAGTACTTTTCATGGAGGTACATTCAAAGGACATTTTTGCAAAGGATTGTTTTGGGTTTAAGGAATTTTTTTGGAGGTACATTCAAAGGACATTTTTGCAAAACATTGTTTTGGGTTTAAAAAATTTTCTTGGAAGTACATTCAAAGGAACTTTTTGCAAATGATTGTTTTGGGTTTAAGGAATTTTCTTGGAGGTACATTCAAAGGACATTTCTTTGAGGTATGTGATACATTTTTTGGATTTTTTTGGGCTTCATTTTTTTTTAAGTTATTTTGTTTTTAGAGGTTTTGGGCTTAATTTTCCTTTTTTTTTAAGGTATTTTGTTTTTAGAAGTTTTGGGTTTAATTTTCATTGATTTTTTTTAAGTATTTGTTTTTAGAAGTTTTGGGCTTAATTTTCAAAGAACATTTTTTTGCATGTATTTTCCTTTTAGAGGTTTTTGGGCTTAATTTCCAAAAGACATTTTCTGGTTTAAAGGCATTTTGTTTTTAGAGGTTTTGGGCTAAATTTTCATTGTTTTTAGAGGTTTTAGGCTTAATTTTCAAAATACATTTTTTTGGATGTATTTTTTTTTTAGAGGTTTTTGGGCTTAATTTCCAAAAGACATTTTTTTGACTTAATTTTGAAAGGACTCTTTTTAGGCTTAATATTCAAAGGACATTTTTTGGAGGTATTTTTTAAAGTGATATTTTTTAGAGGCTTTTTTAAAGTATTTTTTAAAGTGGCATTTTTGAAGAAGTTGGAATTAATTATCAATGGACACTTTTTGGAGGTATTTTTTGAAGTGACATTTTTTTAGAGTATGTGTTTTGGGTTGAAGTAGATCTTTTATGAGGATTTTTTAAAATGACTTTTTATCTAAATTTTTAAATGAATTTTTGTTACAGGACTTGGAAGGAAATATTTTGAGCTTCGTTTCATTTTTATAAGACAATTTTTTCTTGGATTTTTTAAAGTAAGTGTTTTGGATTGAAGTATGTATTTTTTGCAAAACTTTTAAATTGAGTATTTTTTTTAATTAAATATTTTGTGATTTTTTTTTCAATTGAGTTTTTGTCTAAATTTTTGAAGGAAATTTTTTGAACTTCATAGTCTATTATCGTGGGAAATCGAAGGAATTATGCAAGAAAATATGATCGAACAAGAGACCCTAAGGAACATAGAGAATAGGGGAGGGAATCTCGCAAAAGAAAGAGAGAAGCACTCTCAAATAGTCAAAGGGAAAATCAACCTCAACTAGAAGTTGAAGAAAGTATGTAAATGTAAATATTATGAATTTGATATCTAAAATTTTCCTAGTGTAAAATGTGTTCATGCTTAATTTTTATTTTATGAACTAATTTGAAAAAAAATTGCAATGTAAACAGAGAGAGATTTTCCTCAAAACATTGATGATGAGATACAAAATTTTGAAAGAGAAAGTGAAAGAGATATTCAACCAATGATTGAAGATGGTGAAAATGTTGAAAGAAATTCACGTGAAGAAATTGAATCATAAGGTGTGTGTGTGTGTATATATATATATATATATACCTGTGTGTGTGTTGAACACATGCAAATATTTTTGAAATTATACACATTTATTAATTAAATATTTATTGAATATGTAAACTTACTATGTACTATTCATTCGAATATGTACAGATGAAATCAATTTCGATGATGATTTGTTATAAAATGTTGACACTCACACATATGGAGATATTAGAGTTTACCATGTTATACGATATCATGTTAAACACATTTTTGATACATACTTTATAAAGAAAAATGTGACAGTTCAAGCCCAAATGTTGAAATGTCTCCTATCATTAAGGAAATTAAAAGAAGCTATGACTTTATTGGGTATTCGAAAATCAACAAAGATAAAAAAGAATAAAGGAAAATGTGATACAAAATATAAATAGTGCTATAAATTCAATTAGAAGATCTAGGAAGAAAAATGTTTCAGTTGTACGTAGAGCAATACATATGTTAGTGGTTTGATCAAGTACTAAAGAGAATCGCTTGGTAAAATCTATCGAACGAGCATTAGGAACGTCATGAAAAACTTTGCAAAAACATTGGAAATTTCAGTTCCAAATAGATGTAAATGATGAACTCGCTTGTTGGAGAGCTATTTGTAGGCGACCATACAAAGATAGACTTGGAGAAAATGTTAAATATATATATATATATATATTGGAAGAAAAATTAATGTGTTTCGCCAAATTCAAGGGATGTGATGCAAAGAAGAATAGCATGAAATCAGTACAAAGAACATGAAAAAAAATTCTTGGAAACCACTCAAATAGAATTGTTCAAAAAGTTAAAAGAAGAGAACATGAAATTCATGTATCAATCAGTGCTTTTGTTCAACAAAAACCATGGTATGTAAAACCTAGCACCATACACGACACTTGTTGTTGTTTTTATCATGTGTAAT
Organism: Pinus albicaulis; assembly: GCA_034641835.2. NCBI lineage: Eukaryota > Viridiplantae > Streptophyta > Pinopsida > Pinales > Pinaceae > Pinus > Pinus albicaulis. The sequence goes on from CM076579.1 coordinate 676,643,902, forward strand.
TTTAGTTATATTATGACACATTCCTTAATTTTGGTAGAACATTTTAGAAATATTCACCTCCTCCTTCCACTATCTCTGATTTCATATCTCAAATTCTATGTGAAAGAGAAAGTATGAATTATTTTACGAAAAAAATGTGTTGGTGGTAAAAAATGCGATGATTGTAGAAATTTGACTAAATTTCAAAACAAATATCGTACTGATATAAATGATCAATAATTATCCAACATGAAATTGAAATGGAAGAGATATGAATATATCCATACATCGATTCAAGGTTCAAATAGTGCTGTAAGAATTGAATTACAAGAAGAAGAAATTTGTGTGATAGATTTTTTGAGAAAGTTTGAGGCAGAAATTTATAATTAAACCAAGCATTCCCATAGAGCTTGACAGCAAGACTTACAATTCAAAAAATCCCGTGAATTTTTTGCACCAGGGACCATTTTGTCAGTAATTGATTTTGCAGAAAACTACCCATTTTTTCCACAAAAATAAATTCAGAGTGAATACTATCATTTTGACCAAGTCTCCTTGCTCATCCATATTCTATATATACATGCTAACCAAAACTTTGATCATATAGAAAGCACCAGTGAAAATCAACATGTTATTAAAGAATATCACTTTTGTATCAGTGACGATCGTACACATGATAAATATTTTGTAAAAAACTATTGTGGAAAGATCTATGACTCCTTGAAAAGTCATGGAATAAAATTTAATGAACATTGGATATGGTTAGATGGATGTGCAGGTCAATTCAAATCTTCACAATAATTCTTTTGTTTGGTTGTCTTCATAAAAAACCTACATTAAACATTTTTGGAATTTCTTTGAGACTGGCTATGGAAAAGGAGAACATGATGGTGTAGGGGCATGCATAAAACAAGCACTTAAAAGATATCAAATGAACCCCTCTGCAAACCGACTTGTGGACGCTAAATAATTTGTTCAATGGTGCATCGCTGCTCTAAGCCATGAGACTAACCAATCAAGGGAACTGCAAAGGTACATTCAATTTAATTTTTATTGGATATCCAATCTTAAACATTGTACATTTATCACAATGATTATCTTTGATGGTATTTTGATATCATGTTTACATTCTTCTTTGAATTTTCCATATATAGGTTTTTTTGGCATATTGGGATTGAAGATCTAGATAGATTAATTGGAAATGACGTTGAAAAATTAAAAGGGACTCGAAAATTGCATTCAATTAAAAAAAAATTGTCCACAAATGTGTTTGCATTGGATAAAAGAATATATTCTTGTTTTTTTCGTGTTTGCATAGACAACACAGAATCCAATGATGTTTGTGAAAAAAAAATGTATGTAAAAGATTGGAAACATATAGAGCTAAATACAAAGGGGAAAATGTTCATTGCAATCTTCGAAGAAATGAAATCAGAGGAGACTACAATATCATCTGATGGTGATCGAATTTATGATCTTGTTAGATAAGGTAACGTTTGAATTTCTTTCAAATGATGGAGATCTAGAAATAAATTTAAATACATAAGTTTGTTAATTTTGTTTTATTGTGCAGGAGATTTTTTTGTTGTAATCGCACCGACTGATAATGATGAAAATGTGAATTACTATTTGATGCGTTGCACTGAATGAAAAATGAAATTATTAGAAAACTATAATGATCACAGGTTTCCATATGAAAGAGGATCTATTATATTGAAAGGTTATTTTTTCAGAAAAACTAATCAAAGTGGGGATTTTGTTTACTTTGAAGACTATGAACCCGATGTCATAAGTTGTCAATATAGTCACTTGGTGTGTGCAGCACGCATAAAGTTGATAGAGGTTCAATCAAAGAAAAAAACAAAAATTAAGAAATGAAAAATGTCAAAATCTGATCATGAACAGATCATTGAAGATGACATTCTATTGGATTTTTTTGATTGAACTGCCCAACAATTTCTTCTCTTTGGATTCATGTTTTAGAACTTCTATAACTCAACTAAAAATTGAGCTATCTTGTTATGTTATCTGTGCAAATGTTTGCACATGTACATTGTTTTGGTACATGCACACTAGTATCAACTAAAAGCAGCTTTTCTATACATGCATTGATAAAAAATGTTGCATGTATTGGATATATATATGTTCTAGAATGTAGTTCGCTGAAATTAGCTTTTCTATGTGCATTGATGAAAAATGTTGCAAGTACCGGATATATATGTTCTAGAAGTATTGGATATATATATATATATATATATATATATATATATATATATATATATATATCTGTGTGTGTGTGTGTGTGTTCTCTAGATTGCAATTAAAACTGAAAGTAATTTTCCTATGTGCATTAATGAAAAATGTTGCAAGTACTAGATATATATGTTCTAGAATGTAATTAACTGAAATTAGTTTTTCTATGTGCATTGATGAAAAATGTTGCACGTACTAGATATATACATGTTCTAGGCAATTAAATCAAAGTAGTTTTTCTATGTGCATTGATGAAAAATGTTGCACGTATCGGATATATATATGTTCTAGAATGCAATTAACTGTTCGAGTAGTTTTACTATGTGCATTGATGAAAAATGTTTCACATACTGAATATATATATGTTCTATAATGTAATTAATTGAAAGTAGCTAAATTCTATTGGTATTGATGAAAAATGTTAAAGTACTAGATATATATGTTCTAGAATGAAATTAACTGTTCAAGTAGCTTTTATATGCGCATTGATGAAAAATGTTTCACATACTGGATATATATGTTCTAGAATGGAATTAATGGAAAGTAGTTTTTCTATACATGCATTAATGAAAAATGTTGCACGTACTAGATATATATACATTATAGAATTCATTTTTAAAATTTTATGATTGTTTGACATATCTAACAAGAGTTAGAATATATATATATATATATATATATATATATATATATATATATATATATATATATATATATATTCAAACATGAGTAATGATCATTTCTACATGTACATATATTCATGTAATTTTTTTTGGTTTGAAAAATGACAACTTGAATTAAAAAAAAAAACATAATATCATAATCACATGCCAAATGTAGTTCAACCATCCAAAACTTGAGTTTTAAAAACAAAAACATTATATCACAACATTACTTCACATGCCAACTGTAGTTCAACTATCCAATAAAAACAATACATTATATCACATGTCAAATGTAGTTCAACCATCCAAAACTTAAGTTTTAAAAACAAAACATTAATATAGATCACAACATTACTTCACATGACAATTGTAGTTAAACTATCCAATAAAAGTAAAACATTATATCACATGTCAAATGTAGTTCAACCATCTAAAACTTAAGTTTTAGAAACAAAACATTAATATATATCATAACATTACTTCACATGCCAAATGTAGTTCAACCATCCAAAACTTAAGTTTTAAAAACAAGACAAATTATAACACAACATTACTTCACATGCCAAATGTAGTTCAAAAGAAAAAACATTAATATAGATCACAACATTAATTCACATGCCAAATGTAGTTCAACCATCCAAAAATTAAGTTTTAAAAACAAAACAGATTATAACACAACATTACTTCACATGCCAAATGTAGTTCAACCATAACACTTTAAAAACAAAACAAATTAGTTAACACAACATTACTTCACATCACATGTCAAATGTAGTTCAACCATCCAAATCTTGAGTTTTAAAAACAAAATAAATTATATATAACACTGTAACATTACTTCACATGCCAAGTGTAGTCCGACCATCCAAAACTTAAGTTTGAAAACATTATATATTACATGCACATGAACCAAATTTAGTTCACATAAAATATGTTCAAAATTTGGAGATCTCACAAGCATCAAGTATGAAGTTATATATGACTGCATCTAGATAAGACTATATATAAAAAAAATAAATTTAAGACTAAATCTATTGAAAATATAATGTTTCACATGTGCATGTGCATCATCCATCAAATACAGATGGATGTAGTGTCTCTCACAGAAAAGTCACAATCCTCGAGCTATCCTGTGAAGCATGGGGAACCTATACAAAATGTGTACAAACATTAAAATTTGATGTTTTAAAATTGAGTGAGAATATATAGAACTTCATGTAAAAAACAAAATATAAAAAAAAAATCATGCAATACCTCGTGAGGTTCCCTCTCCATTTGTTTCTCGTCCACTAAAACTTCCCCCACAGTAACATATCAAACAGTAAACTGTACATGTAAATGTACAGTTATATATATTAAAAATTTTCAAATGAAAATGCATATATAAACTTATTTTCAATAATATTTAAAAAAAAAGTTAGAAAACTTTTTCAAATGGTTAAAATGGTGTGGATGTTCCTATCTCCATCACTAGAGTTTGTGGAGAAAAGAAATCCTCTATAGAAACCTAAAATTTAAAAAAATTAAAAGCATAAAATAACTCAAGATCAAGATCTCAATTTATAATAAAACTTTTAAACTTAAATTTATAAATTACAACTTAAAAACATATATTTAAGTAAAAAATCGAGTACTTCTAGTGGTGGATTTGGCACATCTCCTAAGAGAGGCTCTAAAAGAAAATCTCCAAAAACCTAAAATTCAAAAAAAAAAAAATAACTCAAAATCTCTAGATCTCAATTTATAATAAAAACTTTTAAACTTCAATTTATAACTTACAACCTAAAAAAAAATGTGTGTGTGTGTGTGTGTGTGTGTGTGAAAAATTGAATACATGTGTTGGTGGATTTGGCACATCTCCTAAGAGTGGCTCAGGAAGAAAATCTCAAAAAACCTAAAATTCAAAAAATTTAAAATAACTCAAGATCTAGATATATCTCATTTTTTAATGGAACTTTTTGAGGTGGAATATATAACTTAAATTCATAAATTTTAAAATTGAAATATTTTCCATACCGTTGATTATGGATTTGGCACATCTCCTAAGGAAGAAGAAGGTACATCTCCCAAGGAAGAAGAAGGTACTGACATCCCAAAAACATTGGACGGAATCGGAATCTGTTAAAACATTTTATTATATATATGTACATGTACATGTGTGTACAGTTATTTATTTTAAAAATATCTCATCATGTTTCAATATATATAATAATAGATAAAAAAATATTGTACATCATCATGTTCACTTAAAAAAAACTAACATTCTCCAACATATCATGATGGTGAGAACCATCTTGATTGTATGATTGATGGTGAGACCCATCTTGATTATTTGAATCGGAGGCTCCGACCGTGATATTAACATTTTCCTCATTCATCAAGTGTGACAACTTCAAATGGTGTTAACATATAATGATACATTTTTTTTAGATTAATGCATACAAATAAATGTATGTATATATGTATTTATTACAAATTGTACATGTGTTAAAATAATTGAAACCTAAACATTAACACATATCGTTCTCATGCCCTCTTCCTCATGAACAATTAGGTCATGCCAACCATTGCAACAATTCTTTTCATATGTTTTGAGATCTTCAACACTCATGTTTTCAATTTCTTCATCTGTATAATATAGAAAATTAGCGCGTGCATTCTCACGTGCTCTTTGTCGATTCAAACAAACATCGACTCCAGCCAAGCACTGTGAACAATGTCAATGATGGCATCCCTTGCTTCTCAACTAATTTGAGAAGTGGCTTCCATCTCTAACCGCAAAGTTTCCACACGAAAAGGCCAACTAACCAATGGTGGCTCAGGGCGAGGAAACTGAACATCACGTCTAGCACCCCTACGGTCACACAATCAACCTTTTCTAGGACCAAAAAATTTAGAGGGAAGGCTATTATAATTGGGTTTCATTTGCAAAAAAAATTCTGCATAACATAGTTTTGCAAAATAAAGCGGAACCCCGTCGTTCCATGGGAGTCTTCAATAGGCTGCAAGGTGTCTATCATACAAATAGGACCTATTTGAGGGTGCTTGAAATATTTCACCTTCAACATATTTCTTTTCATCCCTTCTTTGAAATTAAACATATATTTGGCCATTTTTGTTGTAACCCTTTGTTTAACCACCTCCCATTTATCAGGACCCATCACTGTTTCCTTTCTTTTTCTCATGAATTCTACAAAAGTATCAATGGTTGGCCCAAGATTTCGGTACACATCTACTAGTTTTCCTAAAGAGTGTGTAACTATCTCCAAACTTTGTCGACTTTCAGTAGGTAGAGTCAAAGCCACGAGATCTCTCTTCAATTTTACATGAAGATGTTGACACTTTTCTAAGGTGCATTGTTTCAGGTTTTTTCCCAAGGTATATCGGAAATCTCAGCTGGATAAGTCGTGGTTGGTGGACAATCTTCTTTTTGAATGACGAGTTCTACCCTACATATTTTTTTAGCAAAATTTTGAGCAGCGTTTTCAGCCTTTGCATCAATATATAAAATTTTGTATATTAAAAAATCACATGTAAAAAAATTGTACAAATTGAATGAAAAAATATTCAAATTGATGGCCACCTAGATGTGGTTGGCTAGCATCTTTCCCACCCTGAGACTGTTGAGAACCAGAGCGACCCTGCTGAGAACCAACACGACCACCGATTGGTTGAAAGCCAACATGACCGTCTATTGATTGGCCTCTGGGGGAATACATATTGCCACCTTCTCACAAACTGCCAGCACTTATTGATGGTCCTCTAAGGGAATTTGAACTGCCACCAACCTCACGAGACGAGAGAGAAGCTTCATAAACAAATATTAATTTATAATCAATTCAAAAATATATTCATACATATAAATACATGTATATATTCATTGATACGATTGTGTGAACTATACCACGATTGCATGAACCATGGGCATGCTCCATTGATGGAGTAGACACCCTTCTCCTCTTAGCTTCTAAAAAATAAAAAATGAAACTTATTAACAACTAATTTAACTCACAAAATTGATAAAAAATCAATTCCATATGTACATACATGTATGTATATGTATGTAGATTTAAGTTTATATTTAAATACCATGAACATATCTCGATTTCCGATCCCCCTCTCTCGTAGAGATATAGGATTATTTTGATCTTCGTCACTCATCCTCCATGATATATAGATCTACTGTGGACATTTACTATTATTTTTTTAAATTACTATTTAAAATAAATTCAAAATAAATTTTAGAAAATTAATGTAATTTAGTGTACACAAATTATGTAAAACACAACTTTCAAAGCACTAATTGATGTGTGAAACTCAATTTAAGAAAAAAAAAATAAAAAAATGTTAAGTTCACCAAATTGTGCTTTACATGGTGGGAGCACACTTGGTATAAAATTGAAAAAAACACATGGTCATTAGAAAAGAAGTGTGAAACTCCATTTAAAAGAAAATTGTTGAAGTCCTCGCATTTTAATTTTATAAAAATGTGAAGTTCACCACTTGTTGCAAATGTGAAGTTCACCAAGTTGTGCTTTACATGGTGTGGTGGGAGCACACTTGGTATATAATTGAAAAAAAAACACATGGTCATTAAAAAAGACGCATTTATAAGTACAAAACACACACATATCCAATATATGTTATAATGTCCATCAATAAATTTTGAAGGAGAGCGTCAAAACACTAGTTCATCTTTGAGAGATGGATCTTGAATTTTTGAAGAAGAGCGTCTCAAAACTAATTCATCTTTAAGAGATGAATCTTGAATTTTTGAAGAAGAGCGTCTAAAAACTAATTCATCTTTGAGAGATGAATCTTGCATTGACATTGCCCTGTATAATTCTAATTCATCTTTGATAGATGAATCCTGAATTGGCATTGCCCCACACAATAAATCAACAGACTTCTTAGTCACATTTGTACAATGTCTTATACTAAAAAATTGAAATTGGCTAACAATATTGTTTGTTATTCCATGCAGTTCTTTTAGCCTCTCTTTCTTAACTTGGTACACGCCATTCATCTGGTTGCACACAAGTTTAGAATTGGTGAAAACTACAGTTCCATTTTATCCATACTCTGTAGTTGTTCCCAAGCCTTCTATCAATGCAATGTAATATGCCTCATTGTTTGTTGTTCTTCCCGGTATATTCATTTTCCTTTGGACGACTTTGCTAGTCACAATATTGGAAAGCACATATGTAATCACTTCTTTCCCTGGATTGGGATAACAAGAAACATCTATGCATAATGTCCATTTTTCAGTTTAGTGGGTTTTTTTATCCCTGGAAAACAAACAAATTCAATAAAAATATTTTAAATTTACATTTATTGCAAATGCATGGGAGAAATGACACATGTGTATGAGATAAATGACATATGCATGGTTTATCTTAAAGTTTGACTTAAATTTTATGGTAGAATTCACATCTAGAAATGAGATGCTTTAAATATTACATTTCCTAGAATTTAAGGGAGATTTATGACACATATAGATGGTTCATTGATGGTTTGCATGAAATTTTTCCTTAAAATTTATGGCAGAAATCACATCTAGAAATAAAATTCCTTAAGAAAGGATGAGATCCAGAGGCTACTTGACCCTTTACATGCCTTAAAAAAGGATGAGATCTGGAGGCTACCTAGCCCTTTACAGACTTCTTTAGAACTTGTAGAAGTTAAGACTTAACCAACAAACTAAAATCCTATGGAAGTTCAGCCACTTTAAGTTTAGCTTTTAGGCCTTAAAGTTTTCCTTGAATTAATGGGAAAAGCCTTGAGTTTGGGGGATACCATCTTATGAGAATTTAGCCACTTTAGGTTTAGTTTTTAGGCCTTAAAGTTTGCCTTGAATTAATGGGAGAAAGCCTTTTTTTTGTGGGAGAAACGACATTTACATGTTTTGCAAAATTATTTTATGCACTTACTAAAACAACTAGTTGTGGTGGTTGATGAAGTTATGTCAAAATTCACACCTTTATGAGTTTGTGGGAGAAATTAAATATAAATGACACATGCCTTAATTTTTTCCTAAAATTTTATGGGAGAAGGGATAAATGACACATGTATAAGGTTTGCCTTGGAGTGGTAGTGGTTTATGGATATTAAAATGAAGAACTTCTATTCTTGTTTCAAAGATTGACTGTAGGGGCATTTACTGGATATGTCACCTTTGAGAAAAGATGAGATCCAGAGGCTACCTGGTCCTTTATATACTCTGCCTTTAGAAGTTGTAGAAGTTAACACTCAACAAACATACTAAAATCCTATGGAAGTTCAAAATCCTATGAGAGTTCAGCCCTTTTAGGTTCAATTTTAGACCTTAAAGTTTGCCTTGAATTAATGAGAGAAAGCGTTTAGTTTGTGGGATAAATGAAATTTACATGGTTTGCAAAATTATTTTATGCACTTACTAAAAACATTCTTTAAAGTTAATGGGAGAAAGCCAACATGACACATGCTTTAAAAACTTAGAATAAGAATTTACGGGAGAAATGACGCATGTACACAGTTTGCCTTAAAGTGGTTGTGGTTTATGGATATTAAAATGAAGAACTTATAATTAGATATGTTCTAGAGATTGACTATAGGGGCATTTAATGGATATGTCACCTTTCAAAAAAGATGATATCCAGAGGCTACCTAACCCTTTACAAACTCTTCCTTTAGAACTTATAGAAGTTAACACTACCTGGTCCTTTACCGACTCTGCCTATAGAACCTTGTAGAAGTTAACACTCAACAGACAGACTAAAATCCAATGCAAGTTCAACCAATTTAGGTTTAGTTTTTAGGCTTTAAAGTTTGCCTTCAATTAATGGTAGGAAGCCTTTAGTTTTAGAGTAACCTTATAAAATTATTTAATGTGAAGATAGTACTTTACCTACAAAATAATGGAATTGAAGACTGTGCTTATATATCAGAGTTCTCTTATGACAAATTAATTTAGGTACATTAATACACTCCACTTTTAACATTTTAAAAGAATAAAGAAACATGGAAGGTGTAAATTTAGGTACATTAATAAAATACAGCCATGTCAATCTAGATTATTAAGATCCATTAAATACTAAAGCACTCCACTTTTAACATTTTACATTTTACTCCATTTGACTTTGGGGTTCCTATCCTATGGAAGTTAAGCTACTTTCAGTTTTTAGGCCTCAAAGTTTTCCTTGAATTAGTGGGAGAAAGCCTTGAGAAATGACACATGCTTTAAAGCTAATGGGAGAAAGCCAATGACAGATGCTTTAAATTTTTCCTTCAAAGTTTATGGGAGAAATGACACATGTATGGGAGAAATGACACATGTACATGATTTTCCTTAAAGTGTTTATGGTTTATGGAGATTAAAATGAAGAACTTCTATTTAGATCTATTCCAAAGATTGACTGTAGGGGCATTTACTGAATATTTCACCTTTCATAAAAGATGAGATCCAAAGGCTACCTGGTATTTTACAGACTCTGCCTATAGAACTTGTAGAAGTTAACACTACCTGTCCCAATTATACCTATGAAGTGTGTAGAGGACCCGTGGAATCACTCACACTACTTTACATAGACATAAGGGTGTATAAGAGTGTACTAATTTCAAAAATATGGTCATATTGTTGGATATCTTTCCCAAGAGCCCAAATGTACTCCTTAAGTATATGTGGGGTCTATATAACCATCTAAAAAAAAAGTGATTCTTTCCAAGCTAAGGATAATGTATGAGCCATGTGTATACGCATATTATCTAGAAACCATAGGCCAAAATAAAGGGTACTTGTGTGGTTTGAAGAAAAAATAGCACTAAGAAGCTTTGAAGGAGGGGAATAAGAACTGGAAATGGGAGAAGGATAAGAAATAAATAGCCACTAAACATTCATGCAAGGGTAGTAGAAATAATTCTAACCATTGCAACATTGATGGTCACATTAAGGAGAATTATTGGATGTTTGGTATGTGTTATATTATTTATGTGAATAGCCCCATGCACTATATATTTTTCTAAGCTTAGTCGTGGGAATAAAATGGGAGGAAAGGACCCCCACTTTAGGGTTTCATAGAGACGAAAAATCCCCCACACACAAGTGTTCAAGGGTAGTGCCCCAAAAAAACGTTTTTGGAAAAAAAAATTCTCCCTTTATGATGGTTTTCATCACATGGTTTTTTCTTATAGAAATTTTCTAGTGCATGGTAGTTTACCCCATGGTTCTACAATTTCAGTTAAAGAACTAAAGTTTTATCTGATCCAAGGTAATGGATTGGTCGTTTATAATTGTCGTGGGAAATATACATATATACATACATACATATGTGTGTGTGTGTGCCTGATGGTCTAAAAATTAATATACTAATTAAAAAAAATGATCTTCTCATTTTGGGTTTCTCGAGTAAATTATATGTTAATTCATGTGTTTTACATTGAATATTTTTCATTTTATTAAGAATATATTTGAAACAGTTAACTACATAAGGTTAAAACCTATGTTTTGTATCAAATTACTTTTGGTTTCAATGGGAAACTTTTATGGCTAATGTGTTTTTCTCGAAACGTGATAGACCCCATTAAAATGGGAGATATTTTGAATTGATTCCTATGGTGAAATAAAATAGTTGAGTAGTTTAAAGATATAGATGCATAAATTCAATGAGCATAGTTTGGAGATATATAAGTCCAAAATGGAATAGTTTTTGGTGAATAAATATTAGTGGATCACTATGGATATATCTGCTTCATTAAAAGGGATTTTTCTAGAAGGATGGACTAAGTTGGAAAGAAGGGAAAATATAACAATACAATTGTATCTCTTAGATGTTGAAGAATGTAGCTAGGTTCAGTCTTCATTATTAATATATTTGTCAAAAAGAATTTATAATTATTGTTTCCTAACAAAAATCTATAACTATTATCAAAACAATTTTTTTTGTTAAGAAACAATAAAAGGCTAGACAAGCGACAAATGGTTATGCTAATGATGAAAGAGTGAGACCTTCAATTTAGGAAGGTTGTATAGTATGTCCCTTCCGAAGCACTACAACTTTCAAGTGGACTAATATTTGGATTCTTAGTATTTATGCATACTAGCATTCATTGTTGGTTAAAATTTATGTCTATTGTTTGTACAAGATCTTTGAATTGTTGTTGATGTATGTTTACTAGATGAAAAATAAGTCAACATTTATGTCTATTATTTGTACAAGATCTTTGAATTTTTGTTGATGTATGTTTACTGGATGAAAAATAAGTTAACATTTTTGTCTACTATTTTTACAATATCTTTGAATTGTTGTTGATGTATGTCTAGTGGATGAAAAATAAGCTGGAGTTGAACTAAATTTTTTCCTATGCCAATACAACTAATTTTGGGTCACCAACGGTATATATGTTTTGTCTTTGTATTGAACATAGGATCTGTAGGATCAGCTACATTTTGATGTTCCTCCCTGTCATTTTTGTAAGGCCAGTACAGGTAATTTTTGGGATACCAATGGTATACAAATTATGTCCTTGTATTGAACATAGGATCTGTAGGATCAACTACATTTTGATGTTCCTGCCTGTCATTTTTTCAAGGCCAATACAACTAATTTTGGGATGACAATGGTATACAGATTATGTCTTTGTATTGAACATAGGATCCTTAGGATCAGCTGCATTTTGATGTTCCTGCCTGTCATTTTTGCAAGGCAAGTACAGCTAATTTTTGGGATACCAACCATATTAAGATTATGTCTTTGTATTGAATATAGGATCCGTAGGATATATATGAATATGTAAGAACCAAAAATTTTGTAAAGGAACTTCTGGAATGTGTCTTAAAGCTTTTAAATATGAACCAGTGTTTTTTTATTTTGAAAAAAACATAATATAAGCCAGTGTTTTTTCATTTTGCAAAAAAAAAATAATATAAACAAGTTTTTTTTCATTGTGGAAAAAACACATAATATAAACCACTGATTTTTCATTCTGAGAAAAAAAAAAAAAAAAAACCACTGTACACAATATTTTTAAATATGAACTAGTGTTTTTTCGTTCTTAAAAAAAAAACATAATATAAACCAGTGTTTTTCATTCTGTAAAAAAAAAACATAATATAAACTGGTGTTTTTTCATTCTGGAAAAAAAACATAATATAAACCAGGTTTTTAAATATGAACCAATGTTTTTTCAGAATTTAAATATGAGCCAGTGTTTTTTAATTCTGAAAAAAAAAAACATAATATAAACCACTGTTTTTTCATTCTGAAAATATATATATATATATATATATATATATATATATATATATATATATATATATATATATATATATAAACTTGTGTTTTTTCATTATTAAAAAAAAACATAAGATAAACCAGTGTTTTTTCTTTCTGAAAAAAAAATGTTCACCTAGCTCAGGTTTTCGCATTACCAACATAGAATTTTGTACTAAAATTATAGAGATAGGCTCAGCCTAATTACACTTATGAGTTCTTACGAAACTCAATTATGTTACTCTATTTATATTTCACGTTCTTGTAACAAATTATTGTAACTCAATTATTACATTTTGATTTTATACCTCAAACAAAATTCACAATTACATTGTTACATTTTGATTTTATACCTCAAACAAAATTCACAGTTCGAAGCATACCTACAAATCTGAACTATAAGAGTCGAGGCTGAACAACACGTCGCAGATGTAGAAACATGATCAACAAACACAGAAACACACAACAGACGTAGAAACACGATCACAACAGATAAGCCCGAATCCAAGAGTCGAGGCCGAACAACAAGAGCTGAGGCCGAAAAACACGTCGCAGCCACAGAAACACGATGAGAAGATGCACAAACAGATACCAGACGCAGAAACACGATCACAGTAGAGTCCGAACAACACGTCACATATGCAGAAACACGGTCAGCAGACGCAGAAACACACAGCAAACACAGAAACACGATCAAAGCATATAAGCCCAAAACCCTTTAACAGATCTGAGCTAGTGTATTTATAAAATAAAGTTCAGCCATACTATTTTAAGAGTTGGGACGAACTAATAGTTCAGCCGAACTTATGTTTCCAATTTTCCAATCTTCGGCCAAAAATCTATTTTCCTATGCTGTTAGTACATCTTCAATGTAAACAGTAGAATGAGTTCGACCGAACTGATTTCGAAAGTTAGGCTGAACTCTCGAACAATTTGGCCTAATTGTTGAGAAAGAAAGTTTTATGCCCTCGATTCTTACAAAAGTGTAACCCAACTTCGCTTTTTTACCCGAAACGTTTTCTTGAATTTGTTGTTGCAAAATTTCATGTGTTCAACTTATTTCTTCTTCTTCTTACTCTTACTCCAGATCATGAACACTTGATATTCATCCTTGTTACAACTAGGATGATGCCAATTCATTTCAGCTCCTTTTTCAACATGTTCACTTCCATCATTGAGAGATTTTAAGTATTTTTTAACTGACTCATTCATATTTTTTTCAACAAAATTCAAGCCTTGATTGTGGATAAACACTACAAGGGAGATATATTTTTCTTTTTTTTTTTCTTCTTCTTGGATACTACCGATACTTTCACAGTAGTAAACATTAGTGAGATTTATAAAATCATCATAATTTGGGTTCTTTCCAACTTTGTCTGCTACCAAATCGTTGTCTTTAGTTTTATTTGGCTCATCAAATTGATGTGAAAGTAGAGTTACTCTTCCACTTAACAAATCATCTACATGTTTCTTCTCCTACAACATTTGTGACAAACCTTCCCTTGAAATTTTTTTATCATCATATTTAATTGAAGTTATAAAGAGTTCACATATTGGATCACATGCTTCTTTATTGTGAGCTATAGACATACTCTATTAATCATTGTAGTTTCCATCTCAATTTTCACTTATGATACTTTCAACACAACCTCCATTTTTATCAATATCTTCATCAACTTCAGCATTCTCATTCCACGTCATGTTGTACTTCATTTCAATAATATCCCAAAAAAAATTTGCATTACATGCTTCACCAAATTCATACAAAATACTAGACAAAATGATTTCATACACTGTTGATATAATAAGAAGCAATGTTACTAGAACTATTTATAGAAGTTTCTTCAACCAGTTGTCATAAATCTAATGAACCAAGTAATCCTCCCATTTTCATTGTCCAAAGTTTAAAATTTTTACGGAAGAGAAATGACAAAATTGACATTAATCATTTCAAAATTGGGCCAGTTTCTTCAAATGATTCATTCTGATCCAAATATATATTTAAATTTATGTCTTCATTAGACATGAATTCTATTGCTAGAAACATTTCATATTTTTCTACAACATCTTCTCTTTGATTCTTTCTCCTCGGTTGTTTCAATTGAAACTATTTGAGTCTCCTTTGTTGACCCATCACACTACCACAGAGCCAAATCTGCAACAAACAACAAACTATGGCTGCTCAATAATTCATGTCAACACATACTAATTTCAACACACCTTTCTTTTCTCTCAGGTCCACATGGATGAACTCTTCGAAACAAACCACGGGCTGTAACAACTGCTCCCACATCGACCCTAGTTCAACGCACGCTCATTCAATTTCACACATCCAGAACAACCATACCTCCACAAAAACACCACGCTTCAGCTGCACTACACCTTCAATCTATCAAAGTAGCTGCGCTACAATAGCTCTGCACCTTCAATCTATCAAAGTTTAATTCAATTCACGGCCTTTATTTTTCAGTCGGCTCTATAAAATATTCACGCTCTCGCTTCTTGGTCAATGCTCCTTTCCACACACATATCTCTTTTGTCTGCTTCCTCTAGCGAAGGTCGAAATTAAAGTTGAAGATGAATAGGATTGATCACCACTCCACGCGCATAACCCAGATCTTCTAAAGTCTATGGAAACTAACGGATCCAACAATTCACTATTCCAGCCAGAAATAGTAGACTCTAAGCATGTCAGCTCCACAGGTGGCTCAACCTCACAACACATCGATTTCCCTCTCTAAATATTGAACCACTGGGATTGCATTATAAGATTCGATTTAAGATTTCTTACCATGAAATTGGTGCTATGCTATGGTGAGGTCAGAACTTGGAAGTGGTAATATTCTATATTTATTATGACACACTCTATTAAATAATATTCTATATTTAAAAAAAAAACTATATTGGAAGTGGTAATATTCTATATTTAAAAAAACTGATCTCTTTCAAAAGAGAAGGCCTATCGGCCTAATTAAAGATTAAATTGAGTTTTATAATTTGCATTCGGTCAAATAATTAATATATATAACCTCATTCTTCATAATGTAATTAAATTATATTCTTTATTCTTTTTCCGTTGGGCAGGGACTAGAGCTTGCGTGCTATTCATCTTGTTCTAATCCATTCAAGATTAAATGTTACATGTCCGGTATATAAAACATTTTTCATTTTCATTTTGGCGGGTCTGCATCAAATCTTTGTGAGAAATCACTTTACACAATTTCAAAATGTTAGTGGATCAAAATACAACTCTTTTTACTAATAAAATTGCAAATATCAATAATGGTACAAATATCAACAATGTTAATTTTGAAATAGGAAAAATACAAATATTTTTATAAAAAATATTCAATAAATATTGAGTAGTGTCAACTACATCAAGATTCTAATAGAGAAAAAGGAAAGTATAAGATTTTTCTGAAAGTCTAAAACATATTTATTCATTAGTGGAGTACATTTTAAGTCAACTACAATTTTCGATTTTGATGATGTAACCTTTTCCTCAACCACTATTGCAATTTTGTGAGGCAACAATATTGAGGTAATCGTTACAAATGAAAGCATTGTAAAGAAAGTTCTAATATTGTTAGAAAAACGACATGCTAGGCTATGTAATAACAAAAGAAAACAATATATGATCTTTATATCTATTTTGACCCTATTTTGATGAGAATAAAACCTTATACTTTCAGTAAGATTAAATAAAATCAATACAAATATGAAGAAAATAAAATGAAACAGAACATTACATATAATTTCGAGGATGGTAACAGTTTCTTTTCTTAAAAGTAGTAAAGGATTATAATATGTTTATATATTCTTTTGTTTTAATAGTATAACCATATAGATATGAGATTGTAAGGATCTTCTCTATACTATTTTTTTTTTTTTTTTTCAATAAAAGTAATAGTATACTTTATTATTTTTAAATATTCCAGTGTATAGCGTATTAAATTTTACTAATTTATTTACAAAATATTATCAATTTATTATCGACTTATTTATGAAAGTATTCATAGTAACAATATTCAATCTACATATACATAAAGACTTAGAATCATAAATCCCCAAGGTTAATATTGGCTATTTTTTATTCCTTCATATTTAAATTAGTGTAAAATTGTTTATTATTTTATTACATTCCTTCGAAGGCTATAATTCTTGATTTATTTGCAACTACATCATTTGTACCTATATATATGATTTGAACTTCATACCTACTATAGTGTTTACTTACAAATCATATTTAAAAATAATGTGGACCTTATTCCAATCGTGGTATTGAATATATATAAATAATTCTTACTCGTTGAAATGTAGGGTCATCCACGTTATCCCAAACAACCAAACATTCAAAATTCTTTATTAGATTTCCTATAATCTATCTATCTATCTATATATATATAACTTTGCTCGCATGGATAATTTCTCTTCCTCGTTAGTAAATAGTGTGGCAATTACTTGTATGAGTTACTTTTGATTGCAAATTCATAATCAATGTGATTTTTATTAAACACTTGTTTTTGAGATATTTTTTTTATTAATAGTATTCTAGAGTATTCTATGTAGAAGCGGGAAATACATCCTTGTTACTGTACTTTATTGAATTAATCTGACGGTTCGGATGACTTGTTACTAAATCAACGATGGGAAAGGAATTAAGGATTGTGTTTGGTTTGATGTCCTTGCTTAGCTTGCTCCACCTTTTCATTTCTCATTTTCCCTTTTCTTGACTATGTCACTCTGAGGCTAGGGTTTTACTCTTACTTTCAAGGGTTCTCGGTCATTTCCATCAACTTAATACTATAGGTTCGAGGCTTAGTTTTCTTTCTTGTGGTAAACTACTTCCATATATCACTCATAGGCCATTCACTTCACATTGTTGTCAAACTCATAGGATTTTTATATGCAACGTGTTAACGATGCTGCTAAAGGTAGGTACTAGGGATACTTATTTAAGCAGCTACGATATCTCTGAGTTATAGTTTGAAAGTCAATTGCACTTGTTATGTATCATAATGTAATTCTAAGACTTCGACATGTTTTTTTCGTGTAGGTTTCCAATGGTTTTCATTAAATTATAAAGTAGGCGTTTGTTGTATTGCACTCAGTTTCTTCAGAAATATTAGGAGAATGTTTCTCCCGCGACATCCCTCTGAAGTAACTATTTTTGTAACGTTCAAAACCTAAAGTTTTTCTTTCTTCTGAGAAATATAAATTGTTTACACGGCTTTAATACTATGTTCTATTTATAAAATTCTTAGTCTTTTCCTTTCAGGTTTTCTCATTTAACCGAGCTATAAAAGTTGAATTTTACTATCGGTATGCAAATTGGGCATCTCAACCACTCTTGTTATTTGAAGAGGAGAGCATTAGTTACTGCAACTTATAGCTGCATTTTCCATGGTTTAAGTGTTATGTATATCTAACCTCTCTTAGTTTATTTCATTCACAGAGGAGAGCTAGCCAAAGTTAAAATTCACTTCAGGTATTTATCCTAATAAATTTAGAGGATACATTTCTTTCTATAATACATGTATTCTTACCCTTCAGTAATAATGTATTGTTATGGTTTTTCTTGTACAAGTACTCGTTGTCACGACTTACTTCCTAAATTTGTTCGAAAACTAAGAATTTTGAAGGTTTTTAATTTAACATTGAAATTGTACTTTTCTCCATGTTGGAAAACACTCATTTGAACTTCCTGGTTTCTTATTGAACAAAGGAAAAAATTCTTATGACTGTGAATATCGAATTTATGCACAAATTGCTTGTAATACTTTTCCCTTATTTTTTATAATAAATAGATAAGGACGGACAAGGTTCCTTTCTCTGTAGAAGATATTTTTCTTTTATATTTGATAATATAGCTTTTGTTCCCTCAAAGTTGTATGCTTTCAACAATAACTATATTTATATTTATAGTTCGAAGAAGAGATACAACTCTTAAAAAGGAACGAATATCTTTGTGACTTTATTTATATATATATCACACCTGCAACTCCACCATTGATGTTGGTGAATAATTGTTATTTTTCGGAATATCCCTCGAATGGGAGTTATTATATAAATTGACAAAGTCAATGTTTATTTTATTAACATTATTGTTTTTTTCTAATATTCTGTCATGTTTTAAATCTATTATTACTTTTCATATTCTTGTTGTTTACTTGTACGATTCCTACTTACAGTTTAGTTAGGAAATTTATTATCCCCTATACAGTGGTTAAAAAAAAAAAAAAAAAAAAAATTGAATAATCATTCATTTATGCTATCATGATGTATAAATGTATATTTATACTTATTATATTTTTAGTCTTATCTTTTTATTATATCATAATAGTTTTGTAACAATACCATGTTTCTTTTTCATTTGATTTCTAATATGTTCCTTCTTCCCAGAAGCAATTCTATTACGATTGTTCACCTTTACTTTTCACTTACATCCCTTTACAACGGAGTTATGATATAGTGTCCTTGATTTTATGTATGGCCCATATCATCCATAAAATCTACAACACATTGTGCCATATTGGTGATATATGTGTTCGTAATAACCTTTTCACAACAGAAAAGGTCCCCTTAGCTACAATTTCATAAATATTATCTTATTTTCATTTTGGGATTCTTCCTATATAAGCCATGCCTATTTCTTGAATATATTTTACTACGATTATTTGTATGAACCTAAATTGTTTTCAAGCTACAAATTAATAGAAACTTCTCTGTATATATATTGGTGATGTTTCCTTGCACGAATTTGGATTCTATAGTTTTTCACAGAAGTGTATGTCTCTTTGAGGACGCATCTCTATTTTTTAACTAAGATACTGTACACCCATTATCAAATTTCTCCTTGGCTATTTTTCTTTAAGGGTCCACTGTTTTTATAAAGATAAATTTCATAATTCTGGATTCTGTAAAACAAATATTTCTAGGTTTTATGCCTAGTGTATAAGTCAAGGATTCCTTTATAGGAATTATCTTCTATAGTTGTTAAAATTCATCTATTCATTGGAATTCCAAAGTATTTCATTAACAATCTTTTAATTTATTGTATAAAATAATGTATAAGTGTAAGATAACTAAATATTCAGACATAGCTTCTGAATCATACTTTTTTGAGGTATACATATTTTCATTGCTATTCTTAAAATAAAATTATTCAAAGTACAGGAATAATTCAAAAATATACAAACAAACATACAAATGCCATTGGTGTAAATACCAAATTGCATGATTATTTGGGAAATAATTAGCTAAATACTTGACTCCTCCCAACCACAACAAAATAATTCTTGCTTGACCCTTGAGCAAAAATTTGGGTGCAATTTCTCTTAATTTTATTTCTTACTACTTCTCTTAAGTCATTGTAAGACAAAATCCAATATAATTTTAGATATATTACCCACCTACCACTCTTTGGGTGGTTATTAACTGCCTCCACCTCACCCAACCGGTAAAAGATAATTAACTTCTCATTAATGAGCTCTTGTTTCCCATTTCTGAAGACAACTCCTTGTCTTCTACGAAAAATTTAATTGATCAATAACATAATTCAGAAATAAATCTAATTTCCAATATTAGATGCTTAGGAATTTCCGATCGATCATAATATTTTCTAAAATAAAATTGTAGCCTTTTTCCTCTTTCAACCATCTGTATTTAGCCATTAATTTCTCAGTTTTGTATGTATTCATAAAATAAAACATAATTACAATTCTACAAAAAAACAATTTAACATCAATTACTATCAGTAAAATTATTGATAATTTAATGTCTATCTGTCTTTAATGTAACATATTAAATCAAAATTAAACTTACGCACATTTTAATTACAATAAAATCTTGAAGCTAAGGGTTATCACATCCTCCCCAGCTTAAATTTGGCATTGTCCTAGTGTCCCAATAAATACTTTCTTCTTGGAAATAATTTTAGAATTTAAACCATAGAAGGAGAAGCTTCCTT
Organism: Pinus albicaulis; assembly: GCA_034641835.2. Lineage (NCBI taxonomy): Eukaryota > Viridiplantae > Streptophyta > Pinopsida > Pinales > Pinaceae > Pinus > Pinus albicaulis. The sequence continues at coordinate 676,665,015 of CM076579.1, forward strand.
TAAAACATCCTCCAACTCCCAATTTTCTTCCTCTAGAGTGAAATGTTTCCATTGAACCAGTCAACTGCACTACATATCTATTCTGGAATATAACAGCCCTCTCATCTAGAATGTATAGTGGTTGGGCTAGTAAATCTCCTTGTGATTCCACTTGTACAACATGCCAATAAATCCCATGAGAAGGATCATGTACATGCTTTTTCAAAAATGAAACATGAAAAAAATCATGAATCATAATGTTGGTTGGTAGGGCTAGTTGTTAAGCAACATGTCCAATTTTCACTAAAACTTCAAAGGGTCCACAATATCTAGGAGATAACTTAGCACAAATGACAAGTTTGAGTGTACTATTCTTAGGTTTAACCTTCAAGTATACATGATTTCCCACATTTAATTCCTTCTCATTTCTTATTTAGGTATGCACAGTTTTTACAACAATATTGGGTTGTTTTAAAATTATGTTTAAATTGTTTGAGTATTTCTTCCATTTCTCTTAACATGTGTGGAACTAATCTCAATCTATCTTCACGGTGATCCCAACTTAATGGTACCTTTCATATTCTTCTGTAAATGACTTCAAAAGGACTGATTTTTAAAGAGGCTTGATAGCCATTGTTGTAAGATGGGCCTCCCATTTAGTTTTCTTATTTTTCACATACATCCTTAACATGTCTTCTAATATCTAATTGGTCCTTTTTGTTTGAACATAAAGTTTAGGATGATAGAATATATTAACTTTTAACTTAGTTCCCATATTTTCAACTAATGTTTTCTAAAATTTGGAGGTAAAATTTGCATTTATATGTGAAATCACAAACTTAGGGATCCCATGAAGCAAGAAAATTTCTCTCATAAATATTTTCTGCAATATTTATGGCCTTAAAAGTATATTTGAATGGAATTAAATGTGATGCTTCACGAATTTTTTCAACCAAAACTATAATAGAATCATGTTGTTTCCTTGTTTTCATCAATCCAATGATAAAATCCATTGAAATGGTTTCCTGTTTCCATTCTAGAATGGGTAGTGGTTGCAAAAATCCCATGAGGTGTTGATTCCTTAACTTGTTGTCATTCAAGACATCTTGCCACATATTTAGTTGTTTCATTTTTCATGTTTTACCAATAAAAAATATTTCTTAAAATAATTATCAATGTTTTCTAACTAGGATGACCAATTTCTAGTCTTTTATGCAACTCATCTAGGACAATTTTCTTCATATTTATATCATTAGGTAAATAATTGTTTCCTTTAAACAACAATAAATATGGGTTGCTAGTTGAGAAATCGCCTTATTCTTTCTCCCATTTATCAATTCTACATTCTTTTTCCTTAATTTTCAAGTATTCCAAGTCAGAATCTCTAGTCGCTTTGAAACTTTCTATTAAATATGGTGGCCGACTAACTGTTGATGTAGCAAAAATCTGATTTATTTCTTTTCTTAAAGCATCAAATAAAATTTTTACTTTCCCTTTGATGTGTGTAATCTCAAAATAATATTCACTAATAAATTTTAACCATCTTTTTGTATAACATTTAAATGAGGATGATCAAAGAAATATTTGAGACTAATAATGTTTGTCCTTAGCTGGAATATTCTCCCTACTAGATAATGTCTCCACGTCTCAAATGCATGAATAATTATTTCCAATTCTAGATCATTAGTAGCATAATTATTCTCGTGTTCTTTCAACTTCCTGGATTCTTAACAAATAACAAGACCACCTGGGATTAAGATGCCTCCTAGGCCTTCATTACTTGCTCCTATACAAAACACAAATTCCTTATTGGGATTAGCTAGTTTTAGAATTGGAGTTGTATTCAAAAGATATTTGAGTTTGTCAAAACTTGATTGAAACTTTTTAATCCATTCAAATTTGATTCCTTTATTTTGTAGATTAGTTATTGGATAAGAAAGTTTAGAGAATCCCTGTATGAATCTCCTATAATAGCCTATGATGCACATAAAATATCTAACTTCTTCCACATTATTGGGTGTTGACCACTCCATAATTTCTTTTATCTTCTCAGGATCTACCAAAATTCCTTATTCTAATATTACATGTCCTATATAGTGAATTTTTTGTTGGTATGAACCTAAATTTTTTTCAAGCTACAAATTAATAGAAACTTCTTTGTATATATATTGGCGATGTTTCCTTGCACAAATTTGGATTCTATAGTTTTTCACATAAGCGTATGTCTCTTCGAGGATGCACCTCTATTTTTTAACTAAGATACTATACACCCATTATCAAATTTCTCCTTGGTTGTTTTTCTTTAAGGGTCCACTGTTTTTATAAAGATAAATTTCATAATTCTGGATTCTGTAAAACAAATATTTCTGGGTTTTGTGGCTAGTGTATGAATCAAGGATTCCTTTATAGGAATTATCTTCCATGGTTGTTAAAATTCATCTATTCATTGGAATTCCAAAGTATTTCATTAGCAATATTTTAATTTATCCTATAAAATAATGTATAAGTGTAATATAACTAAATATTTAGACATAGCTTCTGAATCTTACCTTTTTGAAGCATACATATTTCCATTGATATTCTTAAAATAAAATTACTCAAGGTACAGGAATAATTTAAAAATATACAAACAAACACACAAATTCCATAGGTATAAATACCGAATTGCATGATTATTTGGGAAATAATTAGCTAAATAGTTGGCTCCTCCCAACCATGACAAAACAATTCTTGCTTGACCCCCGAGCAAAAATTGGGGCGCAATTTCTCTTAATTTTATTTCTTACTACTTCTCTTCAGTCATTGTAAGAAAAAATCCAATATAATTTTAGATATATTACCCATGTACCACTCTTTGGGTTGTTATTAACTGCCTCCACCTCACCCAACCGGTGGCAAATAATTAACTTCTCATAAATGAGCTCTTGTTTCCCACTTTTGAAGACAACTTCTTCTCTTCTACAAAAAAATTAATTGATCAATAACATAATTCAGAAATAAATCTAATTTCCAAGATTAGATGCTTAGGAATTTCCGATCGATCATAATATTTTCTAAAATAAAAATGTAGCCTTTTTCCTCTTTCAACCATCTGTTTTTAGCCATTAATTTCTCAGTTTTGTATGTATTCATAAAATAAAACATAATTACAATTCTACATAAAACAATTTAACATCAATTATTATCAGTAAAATTATTGATAATTTAATGTCTATGTGTCTTTAATGTAACATACTAAATCAAAATTAAACTTATGCACAGTTTAATTACAATGAAATCTTGAAGCTAAGGGTTATCACATCCTCCCCCGCTTAAATTTGGCACCGTCCGAGTGTCCCAATAAATACTTTCTTCTTGGAAATAATTTTAGAATTTAAACCATAGATGGAGAAGCTTCCTTTAAAACATCCTCCAACTCCCAAGTTTCTTCCTCTAGAGTGAAATGTTTCCATTCAACCTTTCAACTGCACTACATATCTATTCCGGAATATAACCACCCTCTCGTCTAGAATGCATAGTGGTTGGGCTGGTAAATCTCCTTGTGATTCCACTTGTACAACATGCCAATAAATCCCATGAGAAGGATCATGTACATGCTTTTTCAATAATGAAACATGAAAAAAGTCATGAATCATAATGTTGGTTGGTAGGGCTACTTGTTAAGCAACATGTCCAATTTTCACTAACACTTCAAAGGGTCCACAATATCTAGGAGATAACTTAGCACAAATAACAAGTTTGAGTGTACTATTCTTAGGTTTGACCTTTAATTATACACGATTTCCCACATTTAATTGCTTCTCATTTATTTTTTAGGTATGCATAGTTTTTCCAACAATATTGGGTTGTTTTAAAATTATGTTTAAATTGTTTGAGTATTTCTTCCATTTCTCTTAACATGTGTGGAACTAATCTCAATCTATCTTCACGGTGATCCCAACTTAATGGTACCTTTCATATTCTTCTGTAAATGAATTCAAAAGGACTGATTTTTAAAGAGGCTTGATAGCCATTGTTGTAAGATGGGCCTCCCATTTAGTTTTCTTATTTTTCACATACATCCTTAACATGTCTTCTAATATCTAATTGGTCCTTTTTGTTTGAACATAAAGTTTAGGATGATAGAATATATTAACTTTTAACTTAGTTCCCATATTTTCAACTAATGTTTTCTAAAATTTGGAGGTAAAATTTTCATTTATATATGAAATCACAACCTTAGGGATCCCATGAAGCAAGAAAATTTCTCTCATAAATATTTCTGCAATATTTATGGCCTTAAAAGTATATTTGAATGGAATTAAATGTGATGCTTCACGAATTTTTTCAACCAAAACTATAATAGAATCATGTTGTTTCCTTGTGTTCATCAATCCAATGATAAAATCCATTGAAATGGTTTCCTGTTTCCATTCTAGAATGGGTAGTGGTTGCAAAAATCCCACGAGGTGTTGATGAGATGCCTTAACTTGTTGTCATTCAAGGCATCTTGCCACATTTTTAGTTGTTTCATTTTTCATGTTTGACCAATAAAAAATATTTCTTAAAATAATGATTAACGTTTTATAGCTAGGATGACCAATTTCTAGTCTTTTATGCAACTCATCTAGGACAAATTTCTTCATATTTATATCATTAGGTAAATAATTTTTTCCTTTAAACAACAATAAATATGGGTTGCTAATTGAGAAATCACATTATTCCTTCTCCAATTTATCAATTCTACATGCTTTTTCCTTAATTTTCAAGTATTCCAAGTCAGAATTTCTAGTCGATTTGAATCTTTCTATTAAATATGTTGATCGAATAATTGTTGATGTAGCAAAAATGTGATTTGTTTCTTTTGTTAAAGCATCAACTAATTTTTTTACTTTCCCTTTGATGTGTGTAATCTCAAAATAATATTCACTAATAAATTCTAACCATCTTTCTTGTATAACATTTAAATGAGGATAATCAAAGAAATATTTGAGACTAATAATGTTTGTCCTTAGCTCGAATATTCTCCCTACTAGATAATGTCTCCACATCTCGTATGCATGAATAATTGTTTCCAATTCTAGATCATTAGTAGCATAATTATTCTCATGTTCTTTCAACTTCTTGGATTCTTAACAAATAACAAGACCACCTTGCATTAAAACGCCTCCTAGGCCTTCATTACTTGCACCTATACAAACCACAAATTCCTTAATGGGATTAGCTAGTTTTAGAATTGGAGTTGTATTCAAAAGCTACTTAAGTTTGTCAAAACTTGCTTGAAACATTTTAATCCATTCAAATTTGATTTCTTTATTTTGTAGATTAGTTATTGGATAAGAAAGTTTAGTGAATCCCTGTATGAATCTCCTATAATAGCCTTTGATGCCTGTAAAAGATCTAACTTCTTCCACATTATTAGGTGTTGGACACTCCATAGTTTCTTTTATCTTCTTAGGATCTACCAAAATTCCTTATTCTAATATTACATGTCCTATATAGTGAACTTTTTGTTGGAAATTATGAACATTTTCTAAATCTAGCATGTAGTTCATTTTCTCTTAGAGTTTGGAGGACTATCTTCAACTGTTGAGCATGCTCTCCCTTATTCTTTGAGTATACCAGAATAAAGTCTATAAAGAAAATTAAAAACCTATCTAGGAATGGCCTCAGTACAGTATTCATGAGGCACATAAATGTATCAGATGCATTAGTCAACCCAAACAGTAATACTCCAAATTCATAGTACCCATAACGTGCACGAGAAGTTGTCTTCAATATGCCTTCATCCTTAATACGAATTTGATATTACCCTAACCTTAGATCAATTTTAGAGAATATGGAAGCTCCTCTAAATTAATAAAATAAGCCATCTATTCTTGGTACAAGAAGTATTTATTTTTTATAGTCATCTTATTCAAATATCTATAATGTATACACAGCCTCAGTGTTCCTTCGAAAATAACACAGGTGCTCCCCAAGGAGACACACTTGGTATTATGTACTTTTTGTCTAATAATTACTGTAATTGAATTTTCAACTCTATTAATTTAGGAAGACTCATTTGTTATGGGGCTTTGGAAACTGGAACAACACCAGGTATAATATCAATGGTGAAGTAAATATCTCTCCTAGGAGGAAGTCTTGGTATTTCTTCTAGAAATACATCCTTGAACTGTTCTAGTACTCCTCTAATGATGGTTGTTGTTTACTATCAGAAAAATATTACATAGTTTAATATTTAATAAATGACATCCTTTTCTAGCATATTTATTCATTTGTATAACAAATATTTGTCTAACAGACATTTCTCTTGAAATTCCTTGAACCATATAAGATTTTAATTCAACATCACCACATGTAAAGGAATTTCTAAGTAGTTTAATATCAATTTATGTGCTTATAACTAGTCCATTCCTATAATTATATCATAATATATTAATGGTAAAATATTCATATTGAGGACCATTTTCATTCCATTTAGATTTATGGTGTATTTCTTATGAATTTTAGTTACTTTTCTTTTAGTTCCTATGGCCAACTATAATAACCAAGGCTTATGTTGTTTTTCCTTTCTAAGTTTACACTTCTCAACTATAGCAAGGGAGACATAACTCAAGGTAGATCCTGGATATATAAGTACAAATACATTTTTTTGAGATATCTTACCTTGGACTTCAACCATAGTTGATTGATGATCTAATTGTCTCCCATTCAACACAGTGTTGATTTAGGTATATTACATGCTACATCATTTACCGTTGATTCCCCCTAAATCCGATTTAACATTGTCTTCCTCTTTAATGGATTCTATGGGAAGTCTTTCCACAAGTGATTTAAACACAACCTCAGCATTTGATCGGTGGTTTTATGGACTCACTTAAATTCCTGCTTCCTATAAAAAATCCTCCCTTCTACCCAACATTTTTCTGTTGATTGAATTTTTTTTGTAGTTTCATGTTTGTACACTTTTAGTAAAAGTGGGTTTTTAAACCCCTTTATTTTCTTGTTGTATTTTTCAGGTTTCATTGGCACTCATCCTTTATAATTTCCCAGTTTTTGTTTTCTCTAGTTAAAACACAATTTAGCCTTTCTAATGGCTTCATCAATTGCTTTTGGCTGATCAAATTCAATTCTTTTTCTATAATAGAAATGTAAACAATTTACAAATCTTTGGATTTTTTCCGTTCTCCACTTTCAAGTATGGAACATACCTTAACAAATTCATGAATTTTTTATCAAATTCATCCATGGTAAGTTGCCCCAACTTCATCTCATGAAAATCCCTAGCCTTTTCTATTAATTTTTGTACCATCATATGTGTTTGACATGAAATTTTGTGGAGAGGATAAAATACATGAGAGCTCCAAAACCCAAAAATAATTTCTGGAAAATTTTCCTAGAAGTGTCTCAATTATATTATTAACCATTTTTTAATATTTCCTTAGTCTAAACTTAGGTAATATGTGTAATTATTCAATATTAATTGAGTAAGGAGATAATAGTCTAGAAACTCACACAGATCAATCCATAGATGATCCTAGCCATCGATTATATTTTAATCTTGGTCGTTGGTGCTCCAACATATGATTATAATAGGAGGTCAATGTGGTTATGGAGAAATCACTTGGAGTGTTTGATTTCTAGGCAGATCGATTTCCAGAGTAGTAACAGTCAATTTCTAGAGTGAGAGTCACACATCGAAGTAGTGAGAGAGGGGTAGAGACAATGAGGCTGGAGGAGGCATTCCAGATCCAGGGATTGAATTTTGAGAGAGGGAGAAGAGGCACAGAGAGGCTAACACTGGGGTAATGTGGTATACTCTAGAGGAAAAATCGATTTGTTGTGAGGGAGAGATGTTTTCAGTTCCAGAGTCTGGGAAGGAGTCCCAAAGTGTTGGAGAAGTATCTTTTCAACAAACATAAGGCATAACGACTTCATCAGAGACTAGTCTAGGGATAGACAACCAACAGGATCCGTAGAGCAGCGTAGAGACTATTGTAGAGGGTTAAAGGGCTGAATTTTTAAAGGAAAGTCATGCCCGGAGTTTTCCTGTGGGGTGAGGAGAATTCCTCACTAGATTTTTGTCAATATTTTTCTTTGTAGGATTGCGAGTATTTCGACATATATTTGTACTCTGATTTTCTTACTTCCGCTTAATAATAAAACCCTCAGCTGTTGCACTGGTTTTCCCACATCGGGTTCCTCCGGCGAATTTTTTCCAAAATTAATTGTGTTAATTCTATGTGTGTGTGCTAGAATTTCTTCTAGCATTTATTCTTCTGTATTTTTATTTGTGTATATTCAAGTGTGATTTACTAAGTATTTATCTTAGAAAATAAATAAATTTTTAAATGAAATTAACAATTAGGAGAATAATTTCCATTTGCTGCAATATGATTATGGTTTGGAATTTTCACATGGTATCGGAGCACAGTTGATCAGCTGGAGAGATCAAAAGTGAATGGAAGGAATTCCATTGTCTAGTGTGGCACGCAGATCAAAATTCCTAAGGGTAGCCTAGTTACCTTTCCAGGAGGCCAAGTTACTTGATGAGATTCTATTTTTTTTTACTGAGGGGCAAAAAATTTTGATCTCTCTAGATCGAGTGAGTCTAGAGGTAGAGGGAGAACTCTGTATTTTTCATTGCGAATATCTGTAGCTGGATGAAGAGGGTTTCTGCAGTATTTTCTAGAGAAAAACTTGCATCGAGTGGAAGAAGAGCATATGTAGAGGGAAAATTTATCTCAGGGAACTTATATTCTCATAAGTTCAAATTTCCAGTTGCAAATCGACATTATCACCTAGCGGAGCCACACATTCCAGGAGGGAGTACGATAAACAAAGCAGTAGTCAAGCACAAGGGTAGAGGGATTTTTTGACATTTTTACAGAGATGGCCATTACTGGGCCTTGAGATCAGGACATGTTGGATGGTTCTTCGAACTACATCAAGTGGAAGGCAAGGATATCCTTCCTTATAGATGAATTTGGCCTAAAAGCATACATCAATAATGTTGTGGTGGTTCCCACGGATGCAGAAGAGCTAAAGGAGTACAGAAAGGACATGGCACGGATGAAGCGGTTGATCCTAGATGGAGTTTGGGATCATGCAGTATGGCATATAGCTAGAAATGATACTATCAAATAGATGTGGGATTCTCTTGCCATGTTTTATCAGGGTACTTTAGAGCAACGAAATATGTACCTCGAGGAGAAGATGAGATGCATCCAGATGCATAAAGTGGAAGGCATAGACCCCTTCCTTACCATAATTCAGGAGATCTGAGACCAGCTGCCAGTTTTTGGGGCAGTGCCTCAACCCACAGAGCTACTGCGATTGACTCTCAACAATGTCTCTGATGAGTTGTAGGTTTTTTTCCAAATCATATTGGATAGAGATATGCTACTAGGATGGGGCAAGATGCAGGATGATTTGGAGCAAGATGAGTTGAGACAAGCTCTTTTTAAGAGCTCCATCATTGGCTATAGTAGTGGGAAGAAGATGGTGAAGGAAGAGGAGAATTTGGCCCTTACATCTAAGGGTCCCACTTAGGGACAAGGGGAGTAGATGAAGAAGAAGAAGGACTTATAAAATTTCAAGTGCTTCACGTGTCGTGATCTAGGCCAATACAGTACTCAGTTTCCTCTTAATAAGAAGGACAAGGAGGAGAAGCATGAACATCATGCAGCTTTAGCAGAGATAGACAAGATTTCCTCCAGGATCGATGAAGACTTCACTATGTTCGTAGATATACCTCTAGGAGTGAGGTGGGGTGACTTGGTTTTGTATCCATAGAGCGTTATAGACGGGAAAGATCCTTGAGGATTCCACCTCTTAGATCAGTACCTTGCTATGGGGGCCCACAATATTCAATAGCAGGATGGACCAATGGAAGTTGATGTATTTAGATGCCAGAGTGAGAGTTTCAGGTACTAGTAGCAGTCATATGTTGGGAAGTGGAGTGCAGAGTTGGCAGCAATGTAGTTGGCATAGTGAAAACTCAGCAACAGCGTAGAGTCTTCAATAGTTAGTGCAGAGGCTAGTAGCAGTCAGGACTTGGGTGAAATATGCATCATACTAAACACATTTGGTTCTATTTTAGATGTTTTATAGTTGAAGATGTTGCAGTTGCAGCAGAAACCGCATTACAGTCAAGATGTAGTGTCAGTAGTAGTTCGGCAGGGTCAACAATAACACAAATGAAACACATATCAGAGTTACACAGTGGTTGGTGGGTATCAATAGCTATACATCATCAGTGTGATAGGAGATTATGCAGAGACAAGGTCTTTTCGTAGCAAGTGCAACACTAGAACACATTCCTCTCTAAGAGGGAGTGTTAGTTTTTGTAGCATCGGATGTGTTCTAGCCATGAAATTTTGTGGAGAGGCTAGAATACATGAGATATCCAAAACCTAAAAATTGTTTCTATAAATTCCGCCTAGAAGTGTCTTCATAATATTATTAACAATTTTTTTAATACTTCCTAAGTCTAAACTTAGGGAATATCTTTCATTAAAGTTGTATTAATTGACATAAGGTGAAAATATTCTAGAAACTCACAGGGATCGATCCAAATATGGTCCTAGCTATCGATTATGTTTTAATATTGGTCGTTGGTTCTCCAATAGAGGATTATAATAGCACATTGATGTGGTTATGGATAAATCACTTTGAGAGTTTGATTTATAGGAAGATTTATTTCTAGAGTAGTAGTACTCAGTAGCCAGAAATAGAGTCAGAGATCAAAGCAGTGAGAGAGGGGAAGAGACAGCGAGGCTAGAGGAGGTATTCCAGATACAGTGGGTGCATTTGTAGAGAGGAAAAAGAGCCATAGAGAGGTTTATGCTAGGGCAGTGGAGTAGACTCTAGAGGAAAAATCTATTTTCTGTGAGGGAGAGAAATTTTTAGTTCCATAGGTCGAGAAGGAGTCCGAGAGTGCCAAAGAAGAATATTTCCAGCCAGCAGAAGACAAAACGACTTCATTAGAGACAAATCTAAGGCTATACATCTAGCAGGCTGCACAAAAGAATGAAGAGACTGACGCAAAAGGTTAAAGGGTTAAATTTTTTAAGGAAATTATGCCAGGATTTTTCTTGTGGGGTGAGGAAAATTCCTCATTAGATTTTTTCCAATGTTTTTTCGTGTAGGATTGTTAGTATTTCAGAATATAGTTATACTCATATTTTCTCACTGCTTATTAATAATAAAACCCTTATTTGTTGTACTAGTTTTCTTGCATTTGGTTTTTCTGGGGACTTTTGTCCAAAAAAAAATTGTGTTAATTTTATGTGTGTGTGCAAACATTTCTTCTAGTTTTTATCCTTCCATAGTTTTATTTGTGTCGATTGCAGTGTGATTTATTCAGTATTTGCTGTAGAAAACAACAAATATATTTTTAAATAAAATTAACAATTAGGAGATTAATTTCAAGTTGCTGCAATAGAATTCTGGTTTGAAATTTTCACATTTTAATGAGAATACCTTTCAGTCAAGTATTTATTTTAAAATTATTTATTGAACAATTTCCAAGTTAAATTCTTGCTTTTGTTTGTTTTAACAACTTTATTTTCTTCCTACCATAAAGCTGCTTTACTAGTCAGGTGATAGGTGGCTAATCCCGCCTTAAGATTACTTGGATAATAGTAAAATTAAAAGTACTTTCACATATTGAGGAGCCAACCCTCTGCTCCTTCCTGAGATTCCCCATCGAAATTGGAAGGTCTAATTTTCTTAAACTTTCTCTACAATTGAGAGGATGAACTTCTTCTTTGTGGTAAGTAAGTGCTACTATTTTGTTTTTTGTTCTTCTTTCTCACTAGAGTCATTTGATTGACTATCACTAGATGTTATTAAGTTACTTCTTCTTGTGGTGTTAACAAATTTACTTATACACATTTTTCTATGAGTCTTTTTGTTGAATCTCTTATCGGCCTCCAATTTCCTTAACAAGTATTCATTGATTTCCTCTTACTCTTCCCTAGCTTTTACTAACCTATCCCGATTAGCTTTAATATCATCTAAATATGTTTTTAGACTTCCTATCACTTGTAACAACTCATAATCTTGTCTTTTTGTATTACTAGTTCCACCCCCAACCATTCCTAGCATGGTGTCATGTTTTGCTTCTCCTCTTCATGATCCTACAAAATTTTTTCCATTAAATTCTCCCACCAATTTTCATATTTAGTTCTTTTTCACAAACTATTAATGATACGTATAGAAAATTTCAATTTCAATACCCAAAGAAGGCCTAATGTTATATCTTTCCACTGATATCACTTGTAAAGACCCTCTCTATACTAATTTTTTTTCAAGTAATAATAATACTTTGTTTCTTAAATATTCCATTGTACAATTTATTAACTCTCACTTATTTATTATAAAAATATTACCAACTAATTTATGAAATTGTTTAGAGCAACAATATTCCATCTACATCAACATATACATATATACATATAATTGTAAGTTCGAAAGGTTAATCTTGGCTATTATGTAGCCCTTTATAGATTTTCTTCATATTTAAATTAGTGGACCAATGTTTATTATTTTATTACATTTATTTGAAGGCTATAGTTCTTGATTTATTTGCAACTACACTCTCTCTCTCTCTCTCTCTCTCTCTCTCTCTCTCTCTCTCTCTCTCTCTATATATATATATATATATATATTCTCACATGGATAATTTCTCATCCATGTTATGACATGGTGTGACATTTACTCGTATAAGTGACTTTTGACTGCAAATGCATAATCAATGCGGTTTTATTAAACCCCTATTCTAGAGATATTTGTGTTATTAATATGCTTCCATAGTATTCTATGTTGAAGTGGGAAATACTTGTTTCCACGTATATTTTACTTTAATGAATTAATCTGATGGCTACGATGACTTGTTTCTAAATTGATGATGAGACAGGAATTAGGGTTTGCGCTTGGTTTAATTTCCTTGCTCAGGTTTTTGCTCGACCTCTTCATTTCTTGTTTCTTCTTTTCTTCATTATCACTAGAGGAATTTTGAGTTCTAAAATGGGCCTCCTAAGAAAAATGTCAACCAAAATAAAATTTATAGGAGACAATAGAATTCAATATGGTGATGTCAACCATAGGGCATGATTCACCATTTTTGGAGTAAAAAAGTAAAAAAATTAAAATAATAAAACTAGTTTTTCAACTCGTATTTTCAGGTTATCTCTATAATATTTTTCTCAACTTTCCAATTGGAGTACTCATTGGATGCGAAATTTATTTCTTTATCCAAAGAGTACTCATGTTGCATACTTTCGATGGACCCTTCTACATGAAAAATGACAAATACATGAAAAAACGTGATTGTCCATCAAAATTATGAAATATGGGAAACCTTTGGATGAGGAATCAAATTATGCATCCAATGAGTGTTCCCACTCAAATTTTGAGTAAACCCATATGGGGATAAGTTGAAAATACGAGTTGAAAAATTAATTTTTTCTTTTTTCCTTCTATAAGTTGGCGATGTAATCTAATCTTATTTTATTATTTCCACTATTATTTATAATTTCCTTAGGAGGCTCATTTTAGACTGTAAAATTCCTCAAATGGCCACTCTTCAGCTAGGTTTTTATTCTTACTTTCAATGGTTCTCGACCATTTCCATTGGCTTAATGCTACATCCTAAGGCTTGGTTTTATTTCATGTGGTAAACTACTTCCATGTGTCACTCAGAGGACACTGGATTCAGATTATTGTTGAACTGATAGGCATTTTTACCTGCAATGTATCGACGTTGCAGCTAAAGTTAAGGATACTTATTTCGACAGCTAAGGTATCTATGATTTCCTACTTGAAAGTCAATTTGTAGTTGTTATGTTTGATAATGCAAGTCTAAATCTTTGACATGGTTTTTCTTGTACGTTTACAAGGGTTTTCCTTTAATTACAAAATAAGGGTTTTTTGTATGGGACTCAGTTTCTTCGAAAATATCAAGATGCTATTTCTCTAATTGCATCCCTGACAGGTAACTAATTTTGCAACATTCAAACCCTAAAATTTTTCTTACTTCTGAGATATATAAATTATTTATTGATATTGAGACGTGTTTTGTGATGACATTGCAAGGATTTAATACTACATTCTCTATATAAAATTCTTAGTCTTTCCCTTTAAGGTTTTATCATTTAACCTATCTATAAAAGTTTCATTTTACTATTGATTTGCCATTTGGGCATCTCAACCACTCTTGTTCTCTATTCTCAAATTATAAACAATTTTCTAAAAGAATTAGCACAACTTGTAGTTGTATTTTTCATGGTTTAAGTGTTTTGTATATCTAACTTCTCTTCCTCTATTTCATTCGCAGAGGAGAGCTCTGTGAATTTAATAATCACTTCAGGTATTTTTCCTAAAAATAAATCAACTTATCTTTCTTTCTATAACACAAATCTTCTTACTCTATAGTAAAAATGTATTTTTATGTAATAACTGTACTAAGTACTGATTGTTGTAACTCACTTCAGACAGTCGTTCGACAACTAAGAATTTTCAGGGTTTTTAATTTAATATTCAAGTTGCACTTTTCTCCATGTTGAAAATTCCTCCTTTGAACTTCCTAGTTTCTTATTAAAGAAAGGAAGAAATTCTTATGCTCATGAAGACCAAATTTATACACCAAATGCTTGCAATATTTTTTCCTAATTTTTTTAAATTAATAGATAAGGAAGGACAAGGTTCCTTGCTCTATAGAATTTCTCTTTATTTTATATTTGAAATTATATATATATATATATATATATATATATATATATATATATATATATATATATATATATATATATATTCCCTTAGAATTGTATGCTCTAAATAGTAACTATATTTATATTTCGAAGAAGAGATACAACTCTTAAAAAGGAACGACTATCATTCATGCTCCTTTTATATATATATATATATACACACACACACACAAACACATTTTTAAATAAACTCGCAGCTCCACTATTGATGTTCATAGAATAATTGTTATTTTTCTAAATATCCTTGATGGAGAGTTATTACATAAACTAAAAAAGTTAGAGTTTGATATTTTATTGACGTTATTGTTGTTCTCTAATATTATTAATGTTTTGAATCTATATTTACTTTTCATATTCTATACCGTTGGTTACCTATACAATTCCTACATGCAATTTAATTAGGAACTTTGTTATTCCGTATACAGTGTTTTTGGCCAAAAAAGTTCAATAATAATTCTTCTCATTTCTATTCTCATTATGTATAAATTTGTACCTATAATTATTACATTTTCAAGTCTTCTCCTTTAATTATATCATTATAGTGTTGTAACAATACCATGTTTCATTTTTGTTTTATTTTGTATTTGTCCATTCTTCTTAGAAAAAATTCTATTACTATTGTTCACCTTTACTTTCCACCAATATCCCCTTACAAAAGAGCTATGATATAGTGCAATCAATTCTATCCAGAGACCATATCATCCATAAAATCTACAACACATTGTGCCAGATTAGCAGTATATGTGTTCTTAATAAACTATTCACAATAGAAAAGGTCATGTTAGCTATAATTTCATAATGATTATCCTATTTGAATTCTGGTGTTCTTCACAAATAAGCCATGTCTATTTCTTGAAAATATTTTACTACTCTTATTTTTGTTCCTAAATAATGTTCAAGATACAAATTAATAGAAGATTATTTGTATATATATTGGCAATGTTTCCTTGCACGAATTCAACTTCTACATATTTTCACATAAGTGTATGTCTCTTCTAGGAAACACATCTATTTCTTAGCTATGATATCATACACCCATTACCAAATTTATCCTTGGTCATTTTTATTTAAGGGTTCATTGTTTGTATAAAGATAAATTTCATAATGAAGGATTTTGTAAAATAAATCTTTCTAGTTTTTGTGTCTATTGTATGAGTCAAGATTTCATTTTCAAGAATTATCGTCCATAGTTGTTACACTTAGCGTATTAATTTGAATTGCAAATTATTTCATTAACAGTATTTCAATTTCTTCTATACAATAATGTATAAGTTAAATATAACTAAATATTGAGACATGGCTTCTGAATCATAATTTTATGAAACATAAGTATTTCCATTGTCATTACTAAAATGAAATTACTCAAGGTAAAGGAATAACTTGAAGGTATACAAAAAAACACACAAATTACACAGGTAGAAATACCGGATTGAATAATTTTATTTTCAAAACAATCAGATAAATACTTGGGCCCTCCAAAAAATGACACAATAATTCTTGCTTTTCCCCCTGAGCAAAGCGAAGCTTGTAATTTCTCTTCAGTTTATTTTTTACTACTTCTCTTCAATATCTCCAATTTTTCTCTCTCACAAACTGTAAGACAAAATGAAAAATAATTTTAGAGATATTATCCATATATCACTCTTTGTGTGGTTATTAATGGCCTCCACCTCACCCAACATGTGGGAGGCAGTCAAATGCTCATTTTTGATCTCTTATTTCCTACTTTTGAAGACAACCCTCTATCTTCTAGGAAACATTTAATTCGCCAACATAAAAATTCAATAATAAATCTAATCACCCAGATTAGATGACTAGGACTTTTTGATGGATAATAATATTTTCTAAAATAAAATTGAAATATGTTTCCTCTTTCAACCATCTGTATTTAACCATTAATTTCCCAGTTTTTTTTGTATGCATAAAATAAAACATAATTACAATTATACAAACATCAACTTAACATAAGTTATTATGAGTAAAATTATTGGTAATTAAATGTTTATCTATCTTTTTATTATAACATACTAATTAAAATTAAACTTATTCACATTTAATTACAACAAAATCCTTAAGCTAAGAGATACCAGAGAGGTTAAAAATAAATATCTTATATAATTTTACATTAATTCTATGGACTTATTTTATCGAAACCTGTCTCCTATATCATATTGTCATGGTGGTTATGGGGTAATTTAAAGAAACATTATATTTCCCCCCTCTCATTCCTAATCATCTATGCCTTCAATTTCAAGGCCAGAACAAATGATACAATACATAAGGCCAGAATATCTAAAAAGTCCCCATCACACTTTGTGAAGTAGTTAGAAAAAATCCCCTATTGTACAATCCTTCTAGAAGGATCAATGTGTAAAGATATTTAATTCACTAAATGGGCTTTGGTTGGAAAATTAAATCGACTCTAGACACCCACCTACTTTATGGAACATTTATTCTATAAGAACCAACTCTCTGTCATAAAGAAAAAATCTATATTTTGTTTTATTGACTCACTTTATATGCCTTCTTGTTCAAGAAAAAGGAACATAAGTATATCATATTTCATTAGGAAATTTACTTAATCGTACCTTAAAAAATGTACGTAAATCAATAATCCTTTAAATTCTGATTCAAAAGAAACATACCAATGGATGTGATCGTCTGGGAGAGGATATTGTATCTCCCCTTTTTCCTTTCAAGTGAAAACTCTTTAATATCCATTAAGAATTATATATGACACTAATACATGTTGATAATCCAATGCATGGTAGTTCTCCTATGCCAGGATTTTTTTAAGGAAATATACATGGATAAAATATTTCCATAAATGACTAAGTCCCCTTTTTCCTTTCAAGTGAAAACTCTTTAATATCCATTAAGAATTATATATGACACTAATACATGTTGATAATCCAATGCATGGTAGTTCTCCTATGCCAGGATTTTTTTAAGGAAATATACATGGATAAAATATTTCCATAAATGACTAAGTTATAATTTATATGATTGAGACTCATCTAGGTCCTAAAATAAGAGAGAGTTCCATTTAATTGCAATAATTTCCATAGATATGTTCATTCCCCAATATATTAAAATCTTACTCCCTTATAAATCTAACTACCACCCCAAGAGTCCTTTAGTATATGAAACTTAAAATATGTTCAAAGTTTTCATTTATATAAGAATTATAGTGAAAAGACCACCCTTTAATCTATATAAATAGTGGATATAGACCTACCCCCATCCATCCAAACTTCTCTAGCTACTAAATATTTCTCTATTATCTCCATCCTATGTCATCCCCCAAAGTTCAACCCTCCTTATTTAACCCCCGTGCTTTAACCATCCGTCTTCTTGGATCCTTGTAATTACCTCTTCCTTGGTGAACCTTTATACTAAGGAGATAACATCAAAATATGTGTTTCCAATGTTCATATAAGTCAAAATCTCTTGTAAGAAGGTATAACAAATGCATCAAGAAAAGGAATTACCATATCTAAAATATTGGAATAAACCAAGTTTAAATACTAATAAAGAGAAAAGGGAGGAATAATAAAGTAATTTGAACATTCTAGGGGTGCAAGAACCCAATTTATAAAGTCTGTAGTATGGTATTCAACCCTATCAATCAAATAAATGAAAATTCTTTGTTGAAATTATAGTGATTTAGGTAGCAATAAGAAAGATGAAGTATTTTATTTTAAATCTAGAATTCAAAAGCTGATATGACCCCAAGGGGGTATATATGGGATCAAATGTGTATTTAATGGAGTAAGTAATATTAGTTAGCCTCATAAAGAGACCTCATGGAAATGAGTGAGAATATAAATGTGTAGGTATCATTATAGCCATTATTAGAAAATGAATGTATTCAGGTTATTTGCAGTAATTTCTCCTATTATATAAGGAGATATTTTGTAACTCGTTTCTATAATGTAGCTAGAGAGGTAGATAAGTAGAATAATTAATGTAACATTGCCATAATTATGGAAGAAGGCCCACTTCGTAGTTGGTGAATAATATATAGCCTATTAAATAGATAGAGGAAACAACATAATTAGGATGGATAGTTTCCATTGAACCTAACATGAATTGCAATTGTCATCATTTAATCATCACTTACCTATCCTTTTACTTACCCATAACCTCATATTTATCATTCTTGATGTTTAAAACCATAATTTTCGCATAAGGTATTTTCCATCGTATTTCTTTGGGATTTCATTTAAAATTTTGATTAGCATTAGGATAAATGCATGTTTTCTATTTAGCTATGAATAAAAACTTATTTTAAGACAAGTTCAAATACAAAATTAATTCAATATCATTTTTTATAAGATGAATTTCTTTTGAATTAATAGTACAAAGAATTTGTATAGTCATGTATTTCGGTTTTAACATGCTATAGTTTGGGAAATTAACCAACACCAATTATTCAACCACTTGCAAAAGAGATAAAACATATTTTTATGGTTTTAGTTATTGGGAAGCATATTTTTATGTGCTCACATGTGCATATACACTTTTATTACAAAATCAAATATCTTCCATGTATATGCCTTGGATTTAGGGATCTAAACACCATTAACAATTATTTTGAGTGTACTTTAGGCAAGTTATTGTAGCCCACATAAACTATAACAAACATGAAATATATTCTAAAATTTGTTATGATTTAGCATGAATTTTGGAAATCATTTTCTATATTTTAAAAAGTTGGAGAATGTTTGTAATCACTTCAGATTCAATGTTTCTCAAGTGGATCTATATTCATATATTTTTTCCCCTTTTTTTTTTTTTTGATAAAACTCATGTCTAAAATGAGATGCTTGAGAATAAGGTAAGATTATGCATGAACTGTAATAATCATTATTTAATATTAAAAAAATAAAATAAAAATTAAAATTAAAAAAATTAAAAAAAAATTGGTATAGCTCATGGGGATTTGAACTTTGAATCACATACTTTACATATTACACCATAACAAGGAAATAACTAATTGAGCAATTATTTAATATGTTTATTATTATTATTCTTATTTATTTTGTATGTTTTAAAAGTAAATAATATTATTGTATAATGATATGAATATTATGTGAATCTATAGAGGAATTCCCCACTCTTACAAAATAGTTCTATGTCGTTTAGTTAGTTTATTTTATTTTTTTTATTATGTGATTTAACTTATCTATGCAATTATGTATTTATATAGCATTGTATTTATTTGTTATGTTATATTTATTTGTACATTTTTTTATTGTATGATTTAATTTATTTATAAAATCATTTATTTATACATGATTGCATCTATTCATTATATTATATTTATTTATGATTATATTATAGTTGGTTGAATTACATTTCAAATTGAGTTTAAAAAATTTCATATTCTATTAGCAAAGTTCTTGAATGATTGTGCTTAACAAAATATTTATGCTTACTATTTTGGGTAATAAAACTGATAATTTGGGTAAGGACTATATTTTATTTTCTAGTCACTGTGATTTTCTTTCAACAAGATAGATTTCTTTTAGTGAGTGTTATTTGATTTCTGTCAGTGTGAAATTTCTTTCCATCATAGTAGTTAGGTGATTTCCTTTAAAAAAGTGTGATCTCCTTTCAAAAATTCAGATTTCCTTTCCAACATAGTTGTGAGTTGATTTATATTCAGTAACCTGATTTCCTTTATGGAAAATAGCTAATTGATTTCCTTTCAAAAAGTGTGATTGTCATTTTCTTTTTAAAGGTTTGTATAACCTTCCCTAAACGTATGAATTTTCTATAATTTTTTTTTTAAAGTAATTATTGAAACTACAACTTCTGAGCCAATGATTGAAAGAAAAAAAATATTGCCTATCTATACATTGCATGGTAGTTCACAAGTTCCATATGAAACCTAGGTTGACAATCAAATGAGTAGACCCTCTAATTTCCTCTCTGAGTATTTAAAAAGGCAATTAAAATGCTCATCAAAACCCAATATATAATTAAGGGAAAGTGTATAAAGACATAAGTATAATTTTATTGGACATGTTGAATATTATATTGTAGCAAGCATGGATTTTGAAGCAATTCATTCCATAAGAAGTCACTAATGATGTTGTTCTACTTTAAAAATTATCTCTACATTCTTTTGTTTATTATTATGCATTTATATTTTATCATTCTAAATTTTTTTCTTTTTCATGGTGACTTCACCTTGTTGACTAATATCTTACCATGTACATTACGAAAGTGGTTTTTTAAATTGTGAAAAATAGAGTATATATGTATTGTAGGTATTGGGATGAGAGATGTAGGGTATGCAGGAAATATAGGTATTGTCATGTACAAAAATGGGTATTTTATAAACATAGGGGATAAGGGTTATTTTTATTTGAAATATGTATTGTGGAGGTGACTAAATAAAATGATTTTCGGAGGTTTTTGTCAGTGTCTTGTAAGATTAGGGGTAATTTTTAATATTCCATGAATAAATGATTTGACATGGGTGGAATAAGTGTTCAAGTGTAGTGTAGTTTCTATCATTTATCTATTTAGGTTCACTAGAATAGGTATCAAAGATATTTCTTAAGAAAAAGTGGAGGTAATATTTTTTTATGTATATATTTCAATGGAAAAAGTAGGGCCATGATAATCAAATCCATTTCTATATGATTTTTTGTAAAAACCAAAGTAACCAATTATAGATCCAAGTCTCTCTTCAAAAGCTTCCAAATTTCAAAAATTCAAATTCAAATAATAGTCTAGGTAGTGAGGACATCACTAATATAAAATTAGTTATTTTAGGTTTTTATTATTACAACCATGAATTTAGTTATTTTAGGTTTTTACTATTACAACCATGAATTTGTTTTAGATATTGCATAACATGTAACATTTGACAAGTTGTTTAGATTGAAGATAGAAAAAATTTGGGTGAAATAGAACTTCAACAACTTAAATTTGGCATCTTATATTTATACGTTTGAGTTGTATTAATGATGTTGTGATCATTTGATCTCTAAAACCCTAGCCAATTAAAGAATCTCCATTGAAAAGTTAGTTGTTTTCTTTAAAACCTAAATATATTTGTAAGTTTCTCTAAGAAAAATGTATTTTATAGAAAATTTTGATTTTCTTAGTATCAAAAAGTAAATATATTGGTGGGAAACCTAATTTTCTATTTCTTATAGAGATGAATTAGAGTATAATATAAAAGAGGATTCCACCATATGGTTGAATTTAGTTAACATTGATGTGATATTGGGAATTCTATATACTAAATATAAAATAGTACTTTTCATTAGGTGGTGTCAAGTTATCAAGAAGAATATAACTAATTATAAGGTTTGCAATATAATAGTAAGAATTTACAAAATTCCTACTATAGTTTCATGGATGTCTTCAGTAAGAAAATGTCACATTTTCTATAAAATTTAGCAACAAGCATTAGAGAAATTTTAAGGTCTAAAATGGGCCTCCTAAGCAATATTTTTAAATAATAGTGGAAATAATAAAATAATATTAGATTACATCATCAAATTTTAGAGGGAAAAAGTCAAAAACTACTTTTTCAATTCGTATTTTCAACTTATCGGCCTACAATTTTACTCAAAGTTTGAGTAGGAACACTTGTTGGATGGGGAATTTAATTCATAATATAAGGAGCACCCATTTTGCATAATTTTGATAGGACATGCTACACGAAAAATCAGAAATACATGAAAAATGTGATTGCAATCATGCTCTTTCATGTATTTCTTATTTTTCATGTAGAAGGGTCAATCGAAAGTATGCAACATGGGTTCTCCTTGGATGAAAAATTAAATTCCAAATATAACGAGTGGTCCCGCTTGAAATTTGAGTAAAATCGTATAGGGGTAAGTTGAAAATACAAGTTGAAAAAGTAGTTTTTTTTTTTTTTAATCTTTTTAATTTTTTACCAAAAAAATAGTGAATCATCCCTATAGTTTAAATCATAATATTTAATCCTAATGGTTATTATAAAGTTGGTTTTGGTTGTACATTTTTCTTTTGAGGCCCATTTTAGACCTCAAAAATGCTCTAATGTATAATTTTATCAATGATAGTTTGGATAATACATTACAAGCACCCAAAAAACATATTCTAAGAACATAAGTTGAGGGTTATAAAATTCCATTTTATATATATTTTAAGGTTACTATGGAAATGTATGATTTGAATTTTGATTTTCAGTTATGATTCTTTGCTACCCATAAAGGAAACTCACAGTACATGGCATTTCTCTCAATAACTATAGGAGCCAAGGTGATATGAAGTTGTGTTTTATTACTAACAACATAAAAATTAAATTAAGACTCTAATGATTAATTGAAATATGGTTTGATATAAGTGCTTGAAGGTTTTTTTGTATCCACACTTTCACCATCATGAGAAATAATAGTCACCAAGACAAGGTAGTGAGAATCAACAATTCTATTATGGACCTACATGGAAATATAACAACACAAAGTAAAAAGTTACATGGAGGAGTAAAAGAAATACAAAGGGATATTAGAATAAAAAAATCATAACATGTTTCCGAAGGAGAAGCCATACTCATGATTACAGTGTCTTGGTAGTAATTGGAAACCATCATCCACATTTTAGTTGGATGGAAATATGCCCATTCTTGGTACCAATTGACCAATTTATTTTTAAAATCACATTATATGGCTTCCACTCTTGTTTTGAGGAAAAAACATGTGAATGGTGATAATTATAATGTATCTTGGGAGGTACCTAATGAGGATAGTATGGGGTACCTAAGGAGGATAATATGGGTTACCTAAGGATATGCCTAAGGGGAATAGTTAATATAGTGGGAAAATCATCGAGTAAGGCCAACTTGACATTTTATGCGATATAAATAATCCTATTAGGTAGTTAGACATAAAAATATAACAATGAAGGGTATATGTATTGACCCCATGGTATAGTCATAAAACCGTATGTATACACATGGCTAACCTTGTATTGGAATATTTGGTATTATATTGTATTAAGCATGGATTATCTAGTGACTCCTTTGATGAGGAGTAATAAATGGTGTTGAAATACCTTAAGAATTCTCTCTCCATTATTATGCGAGTGCATTTTATTGTGATGAAATTAAGTGTATATCTATTTTATCTATTAATGTTCACTACAACTTTTATTATCTAAATAAGTGTTGTGTTCCATTTTAAACTATTGTGTACACTATGTGTACATTATTTTATTATGTTATTATAAGGATTGGTTACATAAGATTTTCCAATGAATTTTATATAAAAACTTGAATTATCATAGAAATTTGAAGTACACATTGCACAAAAAATTTGAGCATGGAATGTCTCTCCTAAAGAGATAATAGATATGAGTTACACAATAGCTCCTTATAGAATAGGAAATTTTCCTTTAGAAATACCTAATACAGTCATATATGCATATAATATGCTCACATGCCAATAATGACCTTATTGGCCTTGGTATATACATATTCTCAGTCATTTTCATGTGAGTACCTTACTATTCAAACCCTTATTACATGTACATTAATGCCATTACAGATACATTTACCACAAATATGCTCCCCTTGAGGTCATGAAAATCCCACAATAATGATTCTTTGATATAACAATGTGTAATAAGATCATATCCTCATGATTGTAAACTTTCTATACAAGAGCACCAATGGAATTTCTGTGGATAACATATGACCTTGGTAGGTTTCAATACCATATAGGATTTTAAGGTGACAAAGATACTATAAGCTAAACAATTCTTCCAAAAATCATGCACAAAATTAGAATTTGTCATCTAGAAATTAAGTGTGTCTTTTCAATTTGTATGCTTCCAATTGTTTACAAGTTAAAATACATTTTTTTCAATGACATTTACCATTTTTAGATAACATTCCATATCATTTAATAATTATAGATGAATAAATATATATTCATCTCATTCCCATAGGAAACAAAGGCTTTGGGCACATCATATAATCAATTAGAGTGAATCTAGTAAAAATTATAGATTACTAGGATCTATGAGAACTTATGTACCAAAGGTTAAAGTTTACTTATGTACTTATAACAATAAAGACTTTGTCTAAGACATGTTATAGATAGGCTAAATTATTTCCTAGTTAAGAAATATATTCAAGTGGAAAACACTCAAACTTCATCCCCCATCCTCCCTTTCGATGAATTCGATCATTAATTGATCCTCTTTGTCACTGAAGGGTAATATGAGCATGGATGCATGCCCTTAAAATTAAACAATGCATACTTAATTCCCTAATTTTCTTGGGATGTTATTTATCAATCCTACTCCACCCCTACCAATGACCCCCCATCTGTTTTATAGCAATAGAAATCAAGGAAGTCATATTTGAGCTTAGTACATGGGCTCAATATTCCTATCCTACTTGAAAAGATAAGGGAAATAATACAATAAATAATTTATTACAGTCAATCTTCCAATGGAAAATTAAATAATAATTGAATAATTGCATGATAAGGAAGTATAGGTCACCTAAGCTCTCTCTAAATATGAATAGGAATGGAACTTCTCAATACATAAGTCTTGTTTCCTCTATATTGAATCAAGATATAGAAACACTAATTTGCTCCATAAATAGGACAACATGGTATGACTTCAAAATCATTTCAATAAAATTAATATTCCTAAAGAAAAATTCATTTGCAAACTTCTAGTAGTGGACCACAATTACTTCAACTCCCTCTATTGTAAAATTATTTAGTAGTCCCTCATACAATGGTCCAATATGTTGATTAATATTCTCCATCTCATTATTAGAGGAAAATAGTGAGATAGTAGAAATTAATTTTAGAATAAAAGATTGAAGAAGCACCATGAGTGATGAAATTAGACAAAGACATTAGTTCTAATTGATTCATTTTTTATTTCCTTATTTCTTGCTAGAACATCACCAAATTTTACCTCATGCAATAATATCAATATTAGGAAAACATTGTTGTTTAGAGGAGGAGCCGATTCCTTATTCTTATGCTTGATTCCCAAAAAAATAATAAACTCACTTTATTCAATATATTTCTCCCCAAATATTTCTATAATGTATCAGATATATCATCTAGCTAACCAATATCATATCTTTTAGGATTATCCAACTCCATCCCAGACCATTTCAAAATCACTAACTAGATCTATTTGGGGAAATCGGACCATAAATAACATAATTATATTGCAAGGGCATATCCACTCATGTAACCAAGTGGGGGACCTAGAAATGAACATCTTGTTAGAAATGTGTAATTCTTTTGATAGAGTAATTCAAATGTATTTTATTTGTAGTTTGAATCATTCTGGACATTATCAAATCTTCATTGATTATAGTACAGTAGTATTAGTGGGAGGGGGTTAGATAAGATAATGTGTTGTTCCCCAATAAATGGTAGAATATTTAAGTTATTTCAAGGAGAATTAACATTACGGAATGAGTAGAATATATAAGTGTTCCCAATATATGGTATAATATATCATATTTCCTTCTCTTTATATCATCATGGTCAAATCCCATAGAAATATCCTTGAGGTAGTTGAAATATATTTGACATAATTCCTCATATAATCATAACAAGAATAATCAATTTCATTGATCATTCACAATTTTTATATGATGTGTTTTTAGTTGGTAGATCCTACCTTATGATTCGCAAATATTTAAGAGGACAATATATTTATTTTTGGAAGCATTTGGGGGATTGACTTTAAAAAAAGGCATATTTTAATGTAAGAACACATCAACAAAGCATCTTTATAGAATTTCCAAGCTATTGAAATTTCCACTCTATCTACATTGGACCGCCTTTAGGTACCTCAATAGTTCCATATTCATTAAATTCTTAATGGACTAGAATTATGTTCTCCTCAAGATAAAATCCAAAAGCCGAGTTGGGGATATCATTGGTTGATAATTTAGGTTTTTTCCTAGAATCATAATATAAATCCTATACTTTACGTGTCATGTGGGAAATCAAGTAGAAAAAAATAAAACTATCGAGTTAAAAAAATTTCTAGGCATCATTTTTTCAAAAGAGGATAAAACTATTTTATTTGTATCTAATTAAATGGAATACACTAGTTAAGAAAAAAATATTCCAAATATATTTTATGTCATCAATGTAGCTAAAATACGTATCAATTTATGATTCTAAGCTAAGCTCTTAGAAATAATCATTAAGATTACTCTCTTGACTTATAAATGTCAAAGGCACTATATCAAAAGCACAACACCAATCCCTAAAATTCATCAAAATTGACTACTATTTCTACCTTGTTTGTCTAATAGTATAATATGGGACACTAAAACATATATAAATTAATATTATGGATATTTTTTGTTGTCTCCTTATAAGTGTCAGCATCACATCATATTTAATGATCTAGCAGAGGCAGCCCAAAAAGTATAACATATTATTTAGCGATTATCCTCCTGAACTTGCAAATTGTGATATGCGATTGGGTCTCACCAATATCGCATCAAGAAGTCTATATGATTCAGAAATTTATTTATGAATGGAATATTTGCAAACTTACGATGCCAAAAAGGCAAGGAATGGGTCAATGGGATAAAGGTTTCGGGTGGAATTTGCAATCCAATATATCACAATTGCAAGATTTTAAATTATCGCAAATCACAAAATCAGGGATCGGGGAAATGAGGTAAGTCATAACATTTGTGATATGTGATAGCAATGCTGATGGGGTAGGGAAATGGGTCCAATTTTTTATCACAATCGGGAGTTAGAAGTGGAAAACAAGAATGTGAAAAGGTAAGAAAAGTGCAAAGTTGTGATGCGATGAAAAGTTAAAGGGTCATGGGGATAAAGGTTTCTTGCAGTTTATATCAATAACAACGACCTAATGTGGGGAGGGGACAAAGCTGAAATGTAGGCATCGGGACTAGTATAGGACTTAGGAAAAAATGGAAATGAGTGTTTTAGGGATTTTTAGTAATAAAATGAATTAGTATCTCCGAGACTTAGGATAAAAGCTAAGGCATAGAGTATGCCTTAATAATTTTGAATGCAGTTTTAATCCTAAACTTTGGAACATAACCCTGCTCCAATACTTGGAGCATAAACACTCTTTTCTCTAGATTCTCTTCTTCGACCATAGGAAACAAAAATGCAATTTTTAGGCTATACATTGTAGAATAAGCTTTACATTTTCCTTTCCTTCTTTGTTCCTATCCTTTCTACCTACCCACACTACAAATATAGCATTTTACTTCTTTGGTAGGGTGCATTTAGACTTGTAGACCCTAAAACTTTTTTTTTTTTTTGAAATTCTAACCTAACCCCTATCCCTTATTTTACCTATTGGTTCAGATTAAGATGTTGAACCAGTGTCATTTTCTACCGATCTAATGATAATCCCAGATTAAATAGTTTGGAAAATATTCATTCTCTAACCTATCAGAAAAAATTCAAAATTGTACAATCATGCTTGAATTGTATGATTGAACAAACCTTTCTCGAGATTAGTGGCATTTTTATTTGCAACACTTTGAGAACCATTCATTTTTTGTGGGGTCTTATTTTCCCCTTTTTACACCCTCTTTTTCTTTTTTTTGTTTCTTTCTTTATTCTTTGGAAATGTTTTGAGTGTATCTATATATATATATATATATATATATATGAAAATCTCCAAGGAAAAAAAATATTTAGTCACCTTGTGATACTGTAAATTACAAGTCTCTAATAGTGGCTCTAGCTGGGCATGGCACTTCTTCTCAGGGAAGTGTCAAGAACACCAAGACCGGTAGCCTTGTCTACTCCTTCTGCGATGATTTCCATGAACTTTTCCCTTGTTGTTTTTATGAATCTATTTTGTTGTTTTCCACACAAAAGGTGGCCTTCAAAAGATCGAAACCAAAAATTGTTTTATTTAAAATGGAGTGGGAATTTCTCTATACTCAGGAAAATTAATGCTTCAACATCCTGCCATTGACAGGACCTCTAGGGAGCTCTGTTCCATCCATCTCTTACAGAAAAAAATGTATTGTTTCCCCTTAATGAATGGATAATATATGGGCCCTTCCATAGGTTGTCAAACTTTTCATGTTTTCCTTTATCTTCTCTTCTGGAATCCCATCTCAGTACTTTATCTCCAATATTGAAATCATTTTCCTTTGTTATTTTTTCAAAGATATTCTTTATATTTTCTTGCACAACCTGAGTTCTGTTGTAAAATTATTCTCTAGATCGTTGTAGTTGGATGGTCTAGTTTATCGTTCTTTGTACATCATTCTCTTCAGCCTGTACGTCTTGAATGATTTTCATGACTGGCACTTCTAGTTCTTTTGGGAAAAATGCATCCATCCCATAGACCAACTGGTATGGTGACATGCTAATTGATTTCTTAGTTGTGAGTCTTTCAACCCAAAATGCATGCACCAACTTGTTATGCCAAGATTTCTTATTATATTCCAGTGAATTCTTGATAATATTAACTGAACTCTTCTTGGAGGATTCAACTATTCTATTACCTTGAGGGTAATAAGTTGTTGAATGCCCCAAAGAAATGTGATACTTGTGGAAAAAAACCACCATTTTCTTGGACTTAAAAGAAACAACATTATCTGTGATGATTTTTCTAGGACAACCAAATCTAGAAAGGATATTGGCTTCAAGTAATTTGATAATCTTTGAGTCAGTAACAGTTCTGGAAGGGATGGCTTCTATCCACTTGGTAAAGTAGTCTGTGGCAGTGAGGATCCATTTATGTTGGGTAGAGGATGAGGGGTGGATTTCTCCAATGAAGTATAAACCTCATTGTTTAAAAGGAGCCTCAACAAGATTGGTTGTAAGGGAAAAGGCAACAACTTTCTTTTCCCTTCAAAAATTTTACATTTGTTACAGGTGGCTACCATTTTGTGGATATCTAGGAAAAGAGTAGGCTAATAGAAACCAGCTCTAAGGATCTTGTTAGCAGTGGTTTTCCAGTAGATATGACCTCTAAATCCCCTTCATGGAAATATTTCATAACCCTATCTACATCTTCCTTAAGCAAACATTTAAGAAATATTCCCCCAAAATCTTTCCAGTAGAAGACATTTTCTAAGATGCAGAATTTTACGACCTTCAATTTCAAGAATCTAGCTTTTGTTTTGGACAAACTAGGAGGAGAATTTAAATTAAATAGAACATATAATATATCTGCATACCAAGGATAATTCAAGAATGCTTCCTCAATAGGTGGAGTCGCCAGATCCTCTTGTTCATCCAGGGAATGGATCATGTTAATATCTAGTGCTTGAAAATTGGTTTTAGCTATCAATTGGGCTAATCGTTGTCCCTTGATTAGTTTGATGGGCCCGATCTCTAAATAATACTAAAGTGCTTTCTTTACCAAGCCAAAGGATTTTTTAGCCTCCATGCTCCATTTAACTCCTGAATCTCTTTTGAGCATGTTGGTGATGTTTCTCATAAGTTCTGCAATGTTTGGTATAAACCTTCTCAAGAAATTTATCTTACCAATGAAATATTGAAACTCTTTGATGTTCCGGGGATGACTGATTTGAAGTATACCCTTAATCCTGCTGGGATCAATTTTGATTCATTCTTCAAATATAATATGGACCATCATATTTCCTTCTTCTAGAACAAATAAAGATTTATTGGGATTCATAGATAGTCGAAACCTTCTGCAATTTAAAAAAAATATTCTTAAATGGGCCAGATGTTCTTCTTCAGTTTTCAAATATATTGTAATATCATCAAGGTAGATCACAATGAAAATACGGATTTATTTTGAAGAAGAAATTTCCATCACTCTCTCAAAATTGGCACCATCATTAATTAATCCAAAAGTCATTTTCACATACATGAAGGTTCCCCGAGGTGTAGTAAAAGTTGTTTTGTTTTGATCATCAGGATGTACCAGCAATTGATTATACCTTAAAAAACCATCTAGAAAAGAGATCCTTCAGGAACCCACTACCATTTTCAACATGTGATCCATCTTTGGTAAAGGGTAGTTGTCTTTAAGTGATACCTTGTTGAAATTTCTGAAGTCAATGCAAAGTCTGATCTCACCAGTTTTCTTTCTTACAGGCACAATATTGGAAACCCATTCAGAGTATCTAATTGGGACATTTACTTTGGAATCATACATATTCTTGATCTCCTTCTCAACCAAGGGCATTAGGAGAGGATTTATCCTGCGCAATTTTTGTTTGAATGGTTTTTGTTTCTCCTTGACTGGAATCTTGTGTTGTATAAGGCTAGCATCATAGGATTTCAGGTCCTCATAGCTCTAAGAGAACACATCAATGAACTCCTTAAACAAAGAAATGTGTTTCTGTTTTGTAGTTGCTGGAAGTGTGTTTGATAACTTTATCATCTTGGGATCTTTCTCACTGCCCAAATTTCATTCCTCAATTTTTGCTTCTGTAGGTTCCATCTTTGGTTTTCTAGCTACATCATTGAAGTCAAATAGTTCTTCTAAAGGGGCAAGTCCTCCAAGCAAGATGTTATCTTTGAATTGGAGTACTTCAAACTCTTAATTTTCTTGGTCTTTATGTATCTCTATCATATGTAAATCTTCTTTTGCCGAAATATCAATATTAGAATTATGAGGAGGTTCATCCCTGCACATTTGTTCTTCAGTGAGACAATCTTGTTCACAATCTAGGACCGAGGTGGAATCTTCAAACTCACCTTTAGATTGCAAGAAACTTTCAATATGTTTTTCATTTCCAAAGACTTTCTAGTACCTCATATTATCAGGGATTGTTGGGCGGTGTTTAATCTGCATTGTGCACTTCTTGCTGGGATGAGGTAATTGACAAGTGCTAGCTGAAAATGCTAAACCATTGGCAAGGATATTTTGATTCCTTGGAATTGCAGCAATATCATATTCTTCAAATGTTTTTAGGAGGTCAAGGGTAGTGTTACTGTATTCTTTCAATCTAGGATGCTTGGTTGAATATTCTCCCTTGATTTGTCTAATAACCAGCTCGGAGTCTCCATGAATAGAAATTATTTTAGCTCATAATCTTTTCAGCAATTGTAAATCGAAAAGAGTGCCTCATATTATGTTATGCTATTGGTGCACTGGAAATTTAGTTTGTAAGAATGACCCTTTGCATGGTTATTCCTAGTATTGTAGGCACACAACCCCGCTCCTGAACCTGCTTTTCCATAGGAGCCATCAAAACTCATGTTCGAAAAAGGTTCGGATTCAAGCTTGTGTTCTACAATTTCTGTTTGGTCTGCTTGTTCTCCCTCCTGGTTCTTTTCTTCTCCAACTACTTGTTCATTAATTTCTTCATCATTGTAAAGAATGAATGAGTACAGGCTAGAATGAACAGAGTAAAGGGGGTAGATGTATGTTTTCAGAAAGTTTGTTATATTTACAACTGAACATGTTGCAGGTCATTTTCAGACAAGTATGCTACTCCATGGCCTTACCCAATCATGACTGGCTTGTGCTCCCTTCAGCCTTGCTGGTTTAGAATTGTAGCCCTCTTCAGGTACAGTGGGTCTTCGAACCGGTCCCTTACCCTTAAATCTACCCATCGTTTTCTTTTTTTTGTTTGATTTGGGGTTCGACATTCATTATGTCGATTGCCTTACTATAGGTGGAGTTCGGCATTCATTATGCTGATTGCCTTAGTGTAGGTGAGCACGTAGTCTTCATTGACTTGGTCTAGTCCAGAGGCATCCTTGTATATGTGGCCTCATATTTTAACGATTTAGATGCTACAATGGCTCGATGGTTGCATTGTTTGGGTATTTTCTCAGTTCCTTGTAGGCCAGCGAAGGAGGTGAAGACCGTGTATGATCCATGTCGAAATATTAAAGTCATCTACATGCCCTGAGTAGGAAGAAATAGAGTACAGGGGCAGCAGAGGCTGCGTGCACATCACTGTGCATTCAAGTTGAATGGGAAAATCGTAAGGATGAAATCAATGTTGATGGGAAAAAGCCGAGTTTGCAGAGGAGAGAAATTTATGTTTGATGGGCACAACCATTTTTGCAGAAGATGAATTGATGATTTTTGTGTTCAAACCACGCAACAACAGTTTTACAGTGAAAACATTCATTTCCGACTGCGAAGTGGTCCCCACTCGTACGTCGCGCTTATGTTAAGTTTTTATGTTCGGCAATGTATTTCCTTTGTAATTTGTTTTATGTTTTTTATTTCCGTCGCGTCATATATAAAGTGAACAGGCCCGTAATATTGAGACATAGATTATATTGTAAGTGTGTTATATCGCTGTGAGAGCTCGAAGGCAAGAAAACACAGTGTAGACCACAGGAGCACTGTTGTGTGCATTTTTTGAGAGACAGAGAGTTGAAAGAGCACTGCATCTATAGCAGTCAACCATGTTTTTGTGAATCCCTCTCTTAGAGGAAGAAATATATCATTTTGTAATAGTTTTTTTTGTTCTGTTAATGAAATAGAAGAAATCATTTTCATGCCATCTCTGTCTGCAAGAAAATTTTTGTTTTTAATTTCTCTATGTTCAGAGGAGAGCATTATTCTCTCTGAATATTGTTCTGGAATTATCAGAAATTCCAACATGGTATCAGAGCTAGTTCAGGCTCTTTGAAGGTCAAAGAAGCTGAAAGAAGAAGAATACTTGTTGCAGCATTTCTCCAGCAGTGTGAAAGCTTAGCAAAAGATAAAGTTTAGGTATTTCTCAAAAGAAAACAGAGTTGTTGTTTTTGTTTAAAAGAGTTTGTTCTTTTAGAAAAGGAAAGATAGTTTGTCTAAGTTCAAAGTTCAGTTTAAAAGAAATGGTTGGACCAAGCACTAGCATGGGTATTGGAAATATCCACCTCCCACAATTTAATGGGAAAAATTATGATTACTGGTCAATAACTATGAGAGCTTTATTTACTTCCCAATACTTATGGAAATTTGTTGAGGATGGCTTTGAAGAGCCAGTAGATGAAGAAGAGTTTGATGTTTTAACTCAGGCAGAGAAAGAGTTGTTGAAGAGCAATAAGAAGAAAGACTCCAAAGCTCTCTTCTTATTGTATCAAGTAGTGCATGAGAGTGTGTTTCCAAGGATAGCAGCAGCTAAGAGATCCAAGGATGCATGGGATACTCTCAAAGTAGCATACCAAGGCATGGAGAAAGTGAAGAC
Organism: Pinus albicaulis; assembly: GCA_034641835.2. Taxonomy (NCBI): domain Eukaryota; kingdom Viridiplantae; phylum Streptophyta; class Pinopsida; order Pinales; family Pinaceae; genus Pinus; species Pinus albicaulis. The sequence continues at coordinate 676,698,879 of CM076579.1, forward strand.
AACAAAACTTCAGTTACTGAGGAGAGATTTTGAAACTCTCTGCATGAAAGAGTCAGATAATATAGACTCATTTTTCACACATGTTATTGGGATGGTAAACCAGATAAGGTCCCATGGAGAAACTCTTGAAGAAAGAAGGATTGTGGAGAAACTTTTGAGGAGCTTACCCTCAAGGTTTGATGTGATTGTTACCACCATAGAAGAGACCAAGGATCTCTCAAAGTTTACATTGGATGAACTTCATGCCTCGTTGATGACTCATGAACAAAGATTGGGTAGAAATGAAAACTCATCTCTAGAGCACGCCTTCAAGATCTAGATGCCTTCAGGAAGAGGAAGAGGTCAAGGCAGAGGAAGAGGAAGAGGCAAAAGCCAAAACAAAGGTGGAAGGAACAGCCCTTCACATTCACATGGAAGATGCAACAGTCAAAATCAGAGCCACGGCCAATGAAATAGCCAACAAGGTGGACACCAACACTAACAAGCTCAAGGACAAAGGTATGAAAAATCCAATGTCCAATGTCATTATTGCAAGAAATATGGGCATTATGCCAATGAATGTAGAAAGAAGCAACATGACATGAAAAATAGGTAGAATGCTAATGTAGCAAAAGAATAAAAGAACCCAAGTAATGTGTTGTTAACATGTAATGTAGCACAATATAGAGAAGATGATGTTTGGTTCTTAGATTCAGGATGTAGTAATCATATGACTGGAAACAGAGCAATGTTTGCCAATATAGATGAAGAAGTTAAATCAGAAGTAACCACAGGGACTAATACTAAGATCTATGTCAAAAGAAAAGGTAGAGTTAGTATTCGAGCAAGAAATGGTGAGAAAAAATTTGTTTCAGATGTGTATTATGTTCCTGGTTTGAAGTGTAATCTTTTGAGCATTGGGCAGCTCATAAACAAAGGTTACAATGTAATTTTCAAGGATGATATCTGCACAATAAAATATATACCTCCAAGCAAGAAAATTATTGCTGAAACACAAATGACTAGCAATAGAATGTTTCCACTCAAGCCCAACACTGACTTGAAGAGAAAAGGGAAAAGTGTAGCAGCTGTAACACAAGAAGTTTTTCAGAAGGAAGAGAAATATGAAAACTAGTTATGGCACCTGAGATTTGGACATCTCAATTTCAGAGGATTAAATTTGTTGCACAAAAAAGGTATGGTAAGAGGTTTACCATTGATTGAGAAGCCTGACAGCCTATGTGAAGGCTGCATCTTGGGAAAGCAACACAGAGAAAATTTTCCATCAGGGAAAAGCGTAAGGGAAAAAGCACCCTTAGAGATCATTCACTTAGATTTATGTGGGCTGATGCAAACAACATCAGTTTCAGGCAGCAATTACATGTTGACCTTCATAGATGATTTCACAAGAAAAGTGTGGGTTTATTTCTTGAAATATAAAAGTGAAGTCTTTGAAAAAATTTGTCATTTTAAAGCTCTTGGAGAGAAACAGAGTGGGCTGCATATAAAAGTCCTCAGAACTGATAGAGGAGGAGAATACATATCAAAAGAATTTATGCGTTTCTGCAGAGAGAACGTCATACACAAGCAGTTTACCACAAGGTACACACCGCAACAGAATGGGGTTGTTGAAAGGAAGAATCGAACCATAATGGAAATGGTGAGAAGTATGCTAAAGGCAAAACACTTGTCGAATGAGTACTGGACAAAAGCAGCAAATTTTGCTACGTACATCTTGAATAGATGCCTAACAAAAGCTGTTATGAACAAAGTTCCAGAAGAAGCGTGGAGTGGCAGAAAACAGGGAGTCACCCACATGAGAGTTTTTGGATGTGTAGCTTATGCACACATACCAGACAAGTTGAGGAAGAAGTTGGGTATTAAGGGGGAGAAGTGCATCTTCCTTGGATTTAGTGAAGATTCCAAAGGATACAGATTGTATCACCCATCCTCAAAGAAGTTTTTGATAAGCAGAGATGTGCAGTTTATTGAAGAGGAAGCATGGGATGGAAGCATTGAGAAAATAGTTAATGTTAAAAGTTGTTTATCTCATGATGAAGATGAGGAAGATGTGATTGAAATAAACAACTCATTGGTAGCACAACCTCCACCAACACAAGGGCAGCAAGGGACACCTCAAGCAGCAGTGAGAACACCCTTGAGAAGAAATGGGAGTGCTTCTCCAAGCACACCACATGGAGCAGAATTGAGTGCTTCTTCAAGCACGACTACACCAAATGAAAGAGGGACAAAGTTCAGAAATATTAATGAGATTTATGAGCAGGAAGCGGCAAATGAAGGTATGAATTCCTTATTTGCTTTGTATTGTCAAGTTGATGAACCTATTCATTTTGAAGATGCTATTAAAGATAGAAAATGGACAGAAGCTATGGATGATGAAATTAATGCCATAGAGAAGAACAAAGCATGGGATTTGGTTGAACTCCCAAAAGGTAAAGAAGTCATTGGAGTTAAATGGGTCTACAAGACCAAAAGTAATGCTGAAGGAAAGATAGAAAGACACAAGACCATACTTGTTGTCAAGGGATATAAGCAGCAGCATGGAAGAGATTATGAGGAAATTTTTGCACCGGTTGCAAGAATGGAGACGATAAGAGCATTGTTGTCCATAGCAGCACCAAAAAATGGAAAGTATATCAGATGGATGTAAAATCCGTGTTTTTAAATGGAGTTTTAATGGAAGAGGTATATGTTGAACAACCTCTCGGCTATGAGAAGAAAGGCCAAGAACACAAAGTGTGCAGATTGAAGAAAGCTCTTTATGGGCTAAAGCAAGCATCAAGAGAATGGTACAATAGGATAGATTCCTATCTACTGGAAAATGGGTTTGAGAAATGTGATGGAGAACCCACATTGTACATCAAAGAAAAGGATGGTAAGATGCTCATAGTTGTGTTATATGTTGATGATCTAATATTTACAGGTAATGATGATTACCTTGTTGAAAATTTTAAAACAGTCATGAAAGAAGAATTTGAAATGACTGACATGGGATTGTTGAGATGCTTCTTAGGAATAGAAGTAGAGCAAAATGAAAATGGGATTTTTATCTCACAGGCAAAGTATGTGAATCAAGTTTTAGAAAGATTTAATATGCAGGAATGAAAAGCTGCAATTACTCCCACAGTAATGGGATTAAAGTTGAGTAAAGATGACAGCAGCAAGGATTTTGATCCATGTTTGTATAAAAGCATAGTTGGCAGCCTCATGTATTTGACTGCAACTAGGCCGGAATATTACGCATGTTGTGAGTTTGATTTCCAGATTCATGGAGAAGCCAAAAGAAGCACATTGGTAGGCAACAAAAAGAATTCTGAGGTATGTTAAAGGAACTAAAAGGTTTGGTATTTTATATACTGCTTCAGAATGTTTAGACTTAGTTGGATACACTTACAGTGATTGGGCTGGAAGTGTAGATGATCGGAAAAGCACATCCGGTTATGTATTTCATATGGGTTCAGGAGCCATTTCATGGGCTTCTAAGAAACAGCCAATTGTAGCATTATCTACAGTAGAGGCAGAATATGTGGCAGCTACAGTAGCAGCGTGTCAAGCAGTTTGGATGAGAAGAATGTTGAGACATTTATGCCAAGAACAGGTAAAAGGGACAATGATTTATTGTGACAATAGCTCAGCTATTGCATTATCAAAGAATTATGTGTTTCATAAGTGAACGAAACACATAGATACAAAGTTTCACTATATCAAAGAATTGGTAAACAATGGAGAAATCATTTTACAACATTGTAGAATAGAGGAGCAATATGCAAATATTTTGACAAAGCTGTTGGGGTAGAATACTTTTGAATTTTTAAGAAAATTCTTGGGTATGGCTGATAACCCAGCAGCTACCTTTAAGGGGGAGTGTTGAAATATTAAAGTCACCTGTGTGCCCTGAGCAGGAAGAAATAGAGTACAGGGGCAACAGAGGTTGCGTGCACATCACCGCACATTCAAGTTGAATGGGAAAATTGTAAGGATGAAATCAATGTTGATGGGCAGAAGCCGAGTTTGCAGAGGAGAGAAATTTATCTTTGATGGGCACATCCATTTTTTCATAAGATGAATTGATGATTTCCGTGTTCAAACCACGCAACAATAGTTTTACAGTGAAAACAGTCATTTCAGGCTTTTAAGCTCTCAACAACCAAAATTGAAGAAAATGTGTTTAAACGGCAAAGTCCTTAAAATTTTTGAAAAGGCATGTGATGGTGGTCCCCACCATCAGCGCTTCATCACAATCGCAAGTTTTACTTGTAGTGTCTTATTGATGTGGATTGTTCCGATGCAATGCGATCATCGCAATCGCAAAGGAACAAAGTACCACACATGTTCTGCAGTTATAAGAGTATTGCGATGCGATGCGATGTGGTCCCACCACAATCGCAATCACAATCGCAAGTCACAAGTGTTCCGCCCATCTCATATGTTATCCGTCGATTGTAAATTCGCGATGCGATCGCACAATCACACATCACAAGTCCATATGTTATTTCACCATTTTTGTTTGATCTCTGATTGCGATTGTTGCATCATCGCTCAATCACAAATCGCAAAACACAATTATCACATTGCATGTTTTTTTTTGTTTGTCAAGCCAATCCGTCGATCGCCAATTGCCGACTGTGAAGTGGTCCCCACTCGTACGTCGCGCTTATGTTAAGTTTTTATGTTCGGCAATGTATTTCCTTTGTAATTTGTTTTATGTTTTTTATTTCCGCCGTGTCATATATAAAGTGAAAAGGCCCGTAATATTGAGACAGAGATTATATTGTAAGTGTGTTGTATCGCTGTGAGAGACCGAAGGCAAGAAAAAATAGTGTAGACCAGAGGAGCACTGTTGTGTGTGTTTTTTGAGAGAAAAAGAGTTGAAAGAGCACTGTGTCTATAGTAGTCAACCATGTTTTTGTGAATCCCTCTCTTAGAGGAAGAAATATATCATTTTGTAATAGTTTTTTTTGTTCTGTTAATGAAATAGAAGAAAGGATTTTCATGCCATCTCTGTCTGCAAGAAAATATTTGTTTTTAATTTCTCTATGTTCAGAAGAGAGCATTATTCTCTCTGAATATTGTTCTGGAATTATCAGAAATTCCAACAATCCATAGAATAATTATGATATGTTTGAAGTCCATAAAAGGGCAGATTTTTAACTCTCACTCTTGGGCAAATTTTGTTGACAACCTATGTAATTGAAGTATTGATTGAGGATCGATTTAATTATAGATTTTGTTATAGGATTTGAGCCTTGCGATCTCGACTGGTTGGCATTAGTCACTCATAAATCACCCATTTGTTGGACATTGTGGGAAAATTCTTGTACAACGAAATGATTCTCGGCCTATTCTGAAGTAGTCACCACTTGGATGCTTGATCAGTGAAAATGTCTCAGTCCTTCAACAACGTGTTTTCTCTAGTAAAAACAATCAATGAGGAAAGGTTGTACCTTATATACTGCGATGTGGGTCTGAAGTGTCTTGTATATATTTATATTCTTATTGTGTGTCTGCCAAAATAATTCGATCTCTACAAGTTCTATGCTTCGGTCTCATTCTTCATATTGGCTTGTCCCAATTGTGATGAAATCTGGACAATGAAGTTTGCACATTTATCTATGGTCTAATTACACTAAAATCATTTCAAGCTAGAGTTTATTCTTATGGAATGATCTAGATTTGAATCTAACATATTTTTTTGGCCACAGTACGATCAGTGTTTCTGAATTCCTTCCTTGAAAATGAGTCTAATCTGAAGAAATTATCTAACACAGGTACTCATTAATGGCATGCCTGTAGGTAGCGCTGAATCTGCACATTGCACCAACCTACAGTCTGATGTAGTTCTTCACAAGTTTGGCATTTCAAGATGGAAGCATTTGTGAATGGGTAAGTATCCAATAATCAACATTAATTCAGTCTCCCAGCAGATTCGAAGGTGTCGCTTGCCAGACCGAGTCTCATCATTATCTTGCAACAGCAGTAGGGTTATATGTCTTGATATGCATCAATTTTGAGTGAAAATACAAAATACAGAATAATAATAAGGATGTCAACAGTGCGGCCTTCATAATTTTACTATATCATTGTTATAGGTTATTCTCATCAAAGAATAGGCTGAGAAGGTATGCTTGAATGTTTCTTTTTTAGTACAAAGGACAGTTTGTGATATATGCATAGACTTGAAGTTAACCTTGTCATGATAAAGGGGTTGAAGCATTCATAAATAGTAGTGACATATCTCTTTTAATAAATGATTATAAAGATTGTTCTTGTGATTAAAGTATATGAGAAGGAAACCAAGACATATACTTAAGAGAATAAAAAGTTCTTAAGACATATTACCTTGCTATGACAAGTAAATTCATTCCTGAAACAATAGGCTAAGACATTAAGGAATAGTGATGTTACCATTTTTTTTCATTCACATAGAAGGGTGGACTTAATCAATAAAGCTAACCTGAAAGGAATGATTTACAAGATTAAAATACAAGCAACAAAATTTGAGTCACGTTATTGTGGTATATATATTGAGGAAGGTACCAAACTATGAAGGCCAATATTTTGATGAACACTATGGCTACATCAACTAATGGAAAGTAGTATCAAATCCTTGAGGTAGAAGTCGGTTTGTCCTGTTTCATAAATTTAGCACATCGACTTAATTATATATATCCCAAGCATAATGATAACACGTCCTGGAATTTAAAGTTGTGGCTGCGAAATATCTTGACTCATCATGATTTAATTATATGCATTTCTTGGTCTCTCTTCGGTCCATCAAGAGTGTGACAAAATATATTTGGAATAGTACCAATAAGGAACATGAATCAAAGTCATCTTGGCTCATTTAGATTTGTAGCAGTCATTTCAAAATAAACAAAGCAGACCTCTCCAAGGAAAAATTCAGAGCAAGTCTCTTTGTGTATTTATATAGTTTGAAGTACTTGTATGATTCTATTCATAACTGCTTAGAATCCCTGTTGGTCATAGCATGTGAGAGAGACTGCCAAGACAAGTTAGGTTGTAATGTTTCTTGGAAGTATTCATTTCTTCCTCATATGATTTGTTTTCCTTTTCTTTTTTCTTCTTGTTCTGAATTCCAGGCCATATAGCTTTTTTCAGCCTCACTTACTTTCACATTCACATGCCCTATGTTTTATTTTTCTACGTTAATTATTGATTATAGTTTCTTCCCTTTCTTTCATATTTTTCATCATCGCATTCACTTTTTTTTTTCCATTTCTCGAAGAGTTGAAGTCATTGTATTTAAAGATTTATGGGATATTGTTTATTGTAAATAAAATTACTATATGTGGAAGGTAAGCTATTTAATCAAACAATCTTGGCTTCCTCTTTTTCTATGTTGGCACCTATGTCTACTCATTGTTGTATTAATGCTTTAATTTCAGTAATATGGCTGGACATATATTCTTCTTTACCCATTTTTAATGTGAATTTTGAAGTTAAGTAACCTGCTCTTTACTATTTTTATTTTGAATTTTAAGTATGTTTATGCAGATTTGGGGATCAAAATTTTGATGTTTTGTAGACATATTAGCAGTGCATTAAAAAAATCCACAATTTTTGCAAACAACTTCTCCTATTATTTTTCGAAACCGTAGGTGTCTCTCACATTTTCAACTGAATAGAAGATGATAACAACCACAACAACACAGGATCACTGAACAGCAACAGAAGATCATCGAATTTGTAAAGACCCCGAACGCTCTCTCTGCGGTTGAAGAAATACAACGAGATGTCATTGACCATCTATCTTCATTTGGAGGCCATGATGAGTTGCACAAAAGAAATATAACCATCAAAAAAAATTAAAACGATGGCCAAGTGATATGAGTTGCAATATGAAACAACAATTCCCATATATTACATTAAAGGAACATGAAGAACGGATGTGATTTTTCCTTTGGGATTTCTCAGAAGTGGGCAGTCCTAGCGAGCTGCGGTGCGGAACCAAAACCAGTCCACTGGTTTGTTTGAGAGTATCAAACAAAGACAAAGAAACATTCAAAGAAATGGTATTCATGTGGAGGTGAGAGATCTTCACACATATATTCCATGTTCTGGGTAAAACGTTTAAATAATAAATGCAAAAAAATAAATAAAAACATTTGCAATTTGTATACTATTTATGGTTCCGACCCACCCGTTGGTGTCGTCAAGTGACCAACCAGAGAGACTGGCAGCGGTGAATAGAGAAACCTTCCACTCATGAATTTCTTGTTCACTGTGTCTTCCACAGTTCCGTTGGTGTTGGAACTCCTGAGAAAACGGGCTATCGGGTCGGTCCTGGTGGCGAACACACGAATTTTTTGTTCACCGTGTCTTCCACAGTTCTGTTGGTGTTGGAAATCCTAATAAAATAGGATTTCTGGTTGGTCCAGATGGCGAACATGAGAGGGAGACATTTTATAAAACACAGGAATGGTCCTCCCATGCTCCTGCCCCTGTCGCGAAATAAGGAGAAGCATAATCTGGAGACAATATAGGAATCCTGGGGAGAGGCACCACAAAGACGCTACTCTCATAAGTGCTCTCACTAGATTTTTTTATAAGGTCAATGATACACCAAACCTGAGTATTGGCTTCTAAAAAAATCTAAGAGCCTCTCGCTACAAAGCAGTGTCTTATGTAGGAATGAATACTTTTTGGAGTTCTAAAAAGTTATTCTCATATTTTCACTGTAAAACATTATTCCCATATTCCCATATCAAAAGAGTAATCCACCCTTGGGTGTATAGGTGTCACCATTTTTTTTTTTTTTTTTATGTTACAAAATTCTGATGCCATGACTATCCCTCTAGAAGTCCTTTTAAAAGGAAAACCTGGAAAACCTAACTTTAGCCAACTTCACTAGCCCACACTGGAATGATCTATGACCAATTTGATTCTAAAATATAGAGAATTACAATGAAATATGGCTAATTTTATTTTAAAATATATACAACTATTATAACATGAACATATTTGTTCCATTAATTGGATAAAATATTTGTTCCGTTAACCGGATTGTATATGTGATTTTTCAACTTGGTTTACCCAAATGAAAAGAAAAATAAAATATCAATTGGGTGAAAAGGAAAATAAAATATCAATTATTTAGTAGTTACCTCAGTAATGCAAATAAAGAAGCTTTTTTATTAGAGTTTGGAAGGTTTTTTATCAAATTTTCCCTGCAGGGACTATTGCTACATGCAGCACTCTTTTATCAGAAAGAAAAAAACTCTGTATATTAGATTTATAATAAACATGCTACATGCAACACTTGTTAATGAAAGATTTATAATAAACATAAAGCAAAATTCTACCTATGTACTAAATGGTGCAATCATTTTAGAATGGAATTTAATAGTTAGTGATATGTATTGTGGCTTTTGTCTCATCCAAATGTGTTTGCTATTTCATTCCCGAGGGAGTAGCGTTAACACTGCGAGATAATGGTTAAGAATTTGAACAATTAAAATTATGGTTCAAATGTAATTATTTTAGTAAATATGTTTTGACTAATAATTAAAATGATTATTATGATGTGATTATTTTAGCAAATTTGGTTTTACCGTTCAGATATTTGTGTAACTATAAGGAGTTATCTAACCTAGTCTTTGTATTAAAACGATGATTGCATTAGAAGCTTGATGTAACGTTGGAGAGTCATTCTTGACTTTGGTGTAATAAGAATTCCAATCCCTTACCTTATGGAGGTTGTAGAGGTTATCCGTTACCTTGTGGAGGTTTCCTTGACACATTGTGAGGGTTTTACCACGTAATTTCTTACATTTTTTCTTGTGTGATTGAGTTTCTAATTTTGCTCATTTCTTTCTTATTTATATATTTAATTGGTTGGAATACCAACAAGTGGTAGCAGAGTGTTTTTGTTGTAAGGGTTGTGAGGTATATTAAAGTTTGTAAGTTTTTCTTTGTTGAAAAAAGGGAAATACAAAGTCGTCATAGAAAATCTATTAAAGTCCAACGAGGAGCCATAGAGGCCATGCCGGGCCCACGAGGTCTAACCTTTATAAATTAATTTTTTTTAAAAGCTATGTGTAGACACAAAGTTGTTTTCCTGTGCTCGTTGGGGTCTAGCTACATCACCCAAAAAAAGAGTTGAATATTCAGGCAGAGAAATTTTAGGGCGACATATAATAGAAAGGGAGTTGTATTCTTTTGTTTTGTTAAGTAGTCATTAGAGTGCAACCATAGTGCCTCCATTTTCCTGTGCTCATTGGAGTCTAGATGTCGTACCCAGAAAAGGATTTGAACACTCAAACAGAGAAATTTTAAGGCAGCACAAAATAAAAGGGAGTCATATTTTATGTTTTGTTAATCCAACATTCCTAAATTAATGAATTCAACATGAAGGAGTGGGCCCTCATTGAGGGTTCTAAAGTGAGTGACCCATCAAGAATACACAGAAGAAGTTGGTGGAAGTGGGTCGTCGAACAAAGAGGACCGAGCCCCGAAACAAAGAGGAGCAGTCAAGTAGGCAGCGTCTTAGAACTGTCGAGCAGTTCACTGTGAATTATGGGTAATTTTTTTTTAATTAATCTTCAAAGATTTATTTTTGGAAATTTTCATTGAAGAAATAATTTATTTATGCACAAGAAAATGAGTAGGGTTACTCAAGATTGTTTGAAGAATTTTTTGTAAAGGAGTTTATTTGGTTTCATTCTGCCAAAGGGAGTGTTTTTTTTTGTCTCAAGAAATAGGAATCAAGATTGGTTATTCTAGAAAAGATAATCAAAACTTTCTAAGAAAGAAGCCTTGAATTAAAATTTAAATAAAACAAGAAAGGATAAACCCTAGTTGAAAGAAAAAAGGAAACCCTAGTAGAAGAATTGTTTTGAAAGAATCGAATCATTAATAAAGAATTTTTTTGAAAGAGCTTGTGTAGGAAGAAATGACTAATGCTAAGCTTGAGGTGGAGAAGCTCACCGATAAGAACAATTTTTCATTGTGCAAATTGAAGGTACATTTGGTATGAAGGATCTTGCAGCTGCAAAACATATCCTGGGTATGGAGATACAAGAGACAGGAGAAATGGAAAGCTCAGATTATCACAGCAGGAGTATGTGGAGAAAATACTTGCAAAGTTCGGTATGGACAATGTGAAACATTTTATTGTTCCTTTAACTTCCCATTTTAAGCTTTCTTCAGCATTGAGTCCTAAAATTGATGATGAAAATAAGTATATGTCTCATATACCATATGAAAATGTGGTAGGAAACTTAATGTATGTAATGGTATCTAAAAGACCCGAGCATTTTTTAACATATTCATGAAAAATATATAGGAGATGAAAGTTGGTGAGTAGTGAAATGGGTGCTTAGGAATTTGAGAGGCACAACTGGCCATTGTATCATATTTAATGGTAGTGGAGGTTCAGTTTAAGGATAAGTGGATTTTGATTATACTGGTGAATTGGACAAGAGGAGATCTACTACATGATATGTTTTTACTCTTGCATGTGGATCAATTAGCTGAATTTCAAATATTTAAGAAACAGTTGCTTTGCTCACTACTAAAGCAGAGTATTTAGCTGCTTCAAATGTCTGTAAAGAGGAAATATAGTTGAAATTTATACTTGATGATCTTGGAAGGACGCAAGAGAAAGCGAATGTATTATGTGACATTCCCAATAAGGTTTTGAAATAAACACCTCCCAGGGAAAAAAAATATATATCTCTTTAAGGAAAATAGACTATTTAGTCAATATCCCGTGGGAGTATGTAATGCTTATCTTAGAACTCTCTTTTATTTTAAAAATGAAATTATATATATATATATATATATTATAATGGCCTTTTTATAAATAATATTCCACTTCTCGACATAAAATGCCATTTTGAATTTCGGATTTCGTTGAAAATGCTTATGAACACAAGCCTTTACCAAATGCTTTGTGAAGATATGCAAGAGGATGAATGTCGACGTGAGTCTCGGTTATAATTATGCGTGAGCTATTATTTAAAAACCATGGAATGTTTACAAGGGGATGCCACAATGGTAATTTTGAATTTCGGATTTCGTTGAAAGTGCTTATGAACACAAGCCTTTACCAAATGCTTTGTTAAGATATGCGAGAGGATGAATGTCGACGTGAGTCTCGATTATAATTATGCATGAGCTATTATTTAAAAACCATGGAATGTTTACAAGGGGATGCCACAATGGTTTCTAGAGATGAGGAGGGTGATGTTGGGACAAATATTGGCCATCAATCTCTTTGATGGGCAGTTTGAGAAAAGTACCTTCCGAGACCACCTATTTCATTAAACTTCATGCATTTTGACTTCCTGAGGCTCTATTGATATTAGACTTCATTACTATGAACCTTCTATTACCTTGATATCTGCAAGGGGTATATATCATGCAGTAGTCGAGGTTGTTACTACTGCAATAGTAACAAGGATTGCATGCATCCGAGAGCCCTGCCTCTCCATAAGGTTGTTTTTACATTTTTGAAGCACATAAACATTAATGTGCTTGATATGAAACATATTTATTGAATCGAATTCGAATTCGAAAAGGAAACAATTCGATAATTTAAAATTCAATATGGGAAAAATCGAATTCGGTAAGGAAAAAATTTAATCACTTAAAATTCAATACGAGAAAAATCGAATTGGGTAAGGAGAAACTTCGATCACTTAAAATTTAGTATGGGAAAAATTCAGAAGTATACCTCTTACAAATATTTAAATATATTATTTTTCCAATATTTTAAATCATTAAAATGACAAATTATAACTTTGAAAACCTTAAAACCCCTTTAAAAATATTTTTGATTATAGATGTTACAAATTAAATTATATATTGACTTAAATCACTTAGTTTTAGATCTAGAATAACAAGTAAGATAGAAAGTTTTAACAACCCAACTACATTATAAATTATATAATACTCAATATAAATATATATTAATATATATCTTATTAAAAACTCACCTAAAAATTTCATGTCTCATTAAAAACTTATTTACAAATTTAATATACAAAATCTTATTGCATACAAATCAAGTTGTTTCATTAAAAACCTACTTAAAAATTTAATATTCATTTAAAAAGTCTTATTACATTAAAAAAATCAGCATTATCATTCATTTACAAAGTTTTATTGCATTACAAATAAAGAAAACAGTATTATAATTTATTTATTAATAGCAGTATACCATTTAAAGTTAATAAAATGTCTGAATCGTCAAAGTTTTATTGCATTAAAAATAAAGAAAACAACATTATAATTTATTTACTGTAACCCCCTAACTCTAATCTATTGGTGGTATCATAGTAATCATTTACTAGTGCACTGAGAACACCTACTATTGCAATCGTAAAATCAAGTTTCGTAGGGAAATCTGTTGAATGAGATGAGATTTCATAAGATGTTAGTACCAGGATGGGAGAGATTCTTAAACCATACTATTTAAAGTTAATGCAATGTCCGAATTTAAAATTGTGATAAAAAAAACCTTATATCTATGCACCGTACTGAACTTGGAATCCGCCTATTAATCCGCGAACCGAATCGAACTGTCGATTTTTCGAATTTTTTTCGACGCTGAATTTGGTAACTAAGTATGTTATTTTGCAATGTCCCTTTTCTTAAGTTTGTTTTGAATTTTTTTTTAAGCACATAAAGGTTAATTTGCTACCTATTAAGTCTATTATTTTGCAATTTCACGGTCCAAATATTTTTGTATACTATAAATATGGTTCTGTATATGGGTCTAGGAGATCTGTATATGAGAATGGATGTGGCTATCAATCTCGATATGCTTCATCGACTGGATCAATGGCATAATCAAATGACACATTAACACTCAAGATCGATTTTCTCGTGTAGGGTGGTCTGGTCCCGTGAGATATGGTCTGGATAGATTTCTTTCGGTAAGGTCTCATGAATCAATATAAGTATTTAAAATTTTTTGGCGAATCAATATAAGAGTTCAAAATTTTCCAAACTGAATTTTTTTTTGAAAGAAACCATCCTCACTTTGTTGCTGCACATATCTACTATATTGTATGACTGTACAAAACTTCTCTACAACTTATCTAACAAATCAAGTCAACATAAAAGGATTAGTTTTAACACTGCATAATTTTTCATATAGGAGTATATAAGAGAGGCTTATGCAGGGCGTAGGTTATTCCTAGAATTTAACATGTCAAATATTTCATTACGACTGTACCAAACTTGTCTATAACTTTTTTAACAAACCAAGTCAATATAAAAGGATTAGTTTTAACACTGCATAATTTGTCATATAGGAGTATATAAGGGAGGCTTATGTAAGGCGCAAGTTATTCCTGGAATTTAACATGTCAAATATCTGAGAATAAATGTAACAAGGATAAAAATAATTAAATTGCTTACTTAATATTTAAAGAATTATAATTACATTTTTTAATAATAAATTTTATAAATTTTAATACCGCATTATAAATAATCAATGAAATATTTAAATTTGAAAATGGGTAACATTGACACACCAACATTACATTAATCAAATCTTGAACCCAAAAGATCGAAATTCTGAATTTCCACAAAGGTTAAAATGGAAGAAATGACAGGGCTATGAATATATAACTGCCACATCCGAATATATAACTGGCACAGTTATTTTCAATAAAAATATCATAAATATTTTGAGTACGGGAAGAGTTAAATTTTTCAGAAAAAATATCATAAATATTATGAGTCTAATTGAAGTCATTAAATAAGCTTGGACTTTTTGTTAATCCCTCCGGTTACACAAGTCAAAATTAAAATAAAAGCTCAATATCAAATCTAAAGGTGCACGTCATCTGCATGGTCAAGTTTTTCTAATAATAGCGTGTGGGAGTGAGTGTGAAAAAAAAATAAGACGACCGACATGAATATTAAGTAAATACGAATGGAATTCCCGCGACATGCCTAGCCTTGGGGCCCGACAGCCCGTGAAACTGCTCTATCTCCTCACAATCCGTCAAATATATATAATTTTGGCGAAGACTTCTCTAATAGAAGAATTGGCTAGTTCTAAGGATTCTTCGACCATTGGCTAATATTAACTAAAAAAAATTATTTTGACGTGTTTTTTTTTTAATTTGAAATCATAATATTAGCGATTTAATTTGGGTCTAGATTATAATATTATGTAACATTATAACTAAATTGTTTTATGGCATAGTAAACTTACACAAATACTATATGGGCCCATCCGTTGCCCACCTGTTCACACAAGACATGGTACGCATGCACACATCGAAAAATAAGCCACGTGTGGGCCCATATGGGAACTGCTTGTCTGCACCGACATACTATCCCATGCATGTTCAAGGTCATTGCCATTTGATCATTTTCCGTGTCCTTAATAATACTCTTCCTAAATGGTTCCAATATTTGAGGTAGCATAGTCCATTTGATCCAGCATATAGTCCAACATCCCTTTCATATCGATATAAATACCCCACAGCAAAGTCCGCAGGCCATACGCTGTAGGCTCAGCAGATATGAGGTAGGGTATAGGCTTAGAAATGTAGGTGGAAAATGTTAGTTTAGGAAGTTAGTTTTGTTGATGCTTGTAGATGCAAATCAGGTGGTGATCCAAGAGTCTTAGCCAATACGAAAAAGAGTTATTATCAGGTTAGTGATTCGGTACTGGTAGTTTCCACCTCACTCATTTGGCCACCTCTTAATTCACTTCTTTTCGACTTAATTGCCATGTGATAAAATAGTGCTTTAAAGAAATAAAATAGGAATTTTCATTTTAAATGAATAGCATAATATAGAAATTTGTGTTTTAAAGGAAAAGAAAAATATAGAGAATTGATAATAGCAGAATATTGAGAATTGATAATAAAATAGTGAATCACCATAAACATAAACTTTGGACTTTGGAAGGAACTATGCTTCTCACTATGGAATTCCGCTAGAAATGAATATGTAAGAATTTGTATTTTTGCATAGGGCAGGTTTTGAAAGTTCTACACATATTTCTTTCCAAAGATTCTATTTACAAAAATATTTTTTTCTATTGAATGCAATTTGGCATTCGTCAAATCAGAAGAATTGATGTCTGAGTACTGTGGGAGAGAGCTCCATAATTTTTCTTCTCTGATTTTGTTTCCCTTGTTTATGTGCATTATAGAGATAAAGAAATTTATTCCAAAATAATTTGGGGGATCTAAGGTGTAGTTGATAGTAATGGCTAGTTTTCAATATCGATTTGCTAAGTAGTTTTGAAAATGCCGAGAACAAAGAGAGGAAATCGAATATCTCCTTAGAAGAAGGGTTGCCACCAATCACATCCCTTGAGAGGGAAAGGAAAGATGGGAAACTTTGAAGAGGGAATTGGAACAACATAAGGCTTAGTTGGATCCTTGTGAATAGAAGGGAAAAACAAACAGTCAACCTTTCAAGTTGGAGTCCTTTAGGGAACAAAACATTGGCCTACTAATAATGTTTCCTTTTTTTATTCGGTTCCATACTCCCTCCTCATAAAATTCTACCTTTTGGGGTTGTTCACGGTACACTTGTGATGAAGTGTAGAATTCCAAATGATGGTGTTGGAGATGTTCTCATAAAACTATGAAGTTAATTGATCTTTCCATATAGTTGGAAGACATAGGCTGCACATGTGAATGGAAGGAATAATCTTCTCATCCTTAAAAGAGCTCTGAGATGCCATAAAATGATGAATTACAATAATTTTTTTAGCATATTATCATAATTTTTGAAAGCACAAAGTGAGTTTAAGGTTGAGAATATGGATGATGAAAATTTGATAATTTTAAGTTGTACTTTATGAGTAAAAGGATATATATCACACAATCTCTACCACTATGTATTTTATAGATATTTCCCCCATATATTAAAGGTCACTTTGTTGTTGGTGGTACACATATCTGGTGTAGTTGTAAGTTCTATTCCCGAATTTATGCTCATTTTATGGGATATTCCTCCAATACTTTCATCATGGAACTGAAGTGATTGGCTACATGATCTCTCACCACTTGTGTTGTGTGTTTATCCTAGATTTAATTTGTATGTCATGGACCATGTAGAATACTAGGAACTCCTGTGAAAATTATCAAGCACATAATCAATAAATAGGTGAACCAAATTAGATAGTAGAAACTTGCCCATTTTGGTGGAAATGATATATGACTACCTATGAATTGCAGAGACTTGGATCATAGATAGGACGTAATTTGAAAAATAAGAACAAAAACAAACAATTGGTTATATAAACTTCATTATCTGTGTGAAAAATGCAATGGTCGTTAATAGTGGACAAGGGAGTAGAATATGGAAGGAGGAGAAACTGAAAAGGTGTAATCATAAATTATAGGTGTTTAGAAGTATAAAGAGAAGTAATAACCTATGAATACATGGGTATGTTATCGCATGGATTGGTTTAGTTTATGCAATGCAATATTTATTTCTATGATTGGAAAAAGCATCCTATGACTGCCCACACAACATTATCTCTGTAAAATTGGTTGGACCATTTACACTAGAAATGGAAATGAAAAATGGGTAGTTGAGGAATGGCATGTTTGCACCATTAGAAATATAAATGCATAAATTTCAGTGGAAACAATAAGTGTGCATGTTTCTGACGTGAAAATGGCATGTGTGCACCTTATATCCTTTTGTCAGACATCTATGTTGTATTTGAATGGTGGGATAACATTGAAAAGATACTAAAATTGATGAGAGAAAAATAAGTAAACAAGACCCCCGGATGCAGTTGGATTTAAATCAATAAATAGGTCTATTCTATCTATATAGGAGACAAGTCACACCCAAAAATACTAACGATTAATGCAAAATTGAATAGTTTATCTTGGGAGATAAATGCAGTAGGGTATGTTGCTGAGATTTGTGTTGAATAATGAGTGGAAAATTGTTTGGCACCATAGTAATGAGTTAGCGTTGTTAAATAATTTTTGTAGAAGACATTTGTAAGTCGTAAAGAACATTAATGTGCATGGTCACTAGAGCTTTGGAACCAACTTCATCTTCTAGATAGTAACATGATAAATTATTTCCACAGATGTCAATAATCACCATTATTTAAAGGATGGAGATATTTCTGGTGGGGATTAATTGATATACTAGTTGAAGAACCCTATAAACATGGGCTTGTATTGGTGACACTAACTGAAGAAAGCTAAAAGCATAGGCTTATATAATAACAATTTCAATGACTTTTCCATGACCTTGCACTAGTAGCAAGGATTACCCTTATTTCCACTTTATGATAAATGCAGTTTAGGAAAAAAAAAGTTTAATTGACTACATGTCTCTAGCCTTTATTGGGAGACCATACTATTTTATGGATTCCATATCTAAACATATTATGGCAGCCATTTTTCCTGAAAATGTCAAAAAGTGATGGCATAAAGAATACAGTAATACACCATACAAGCCAAATTGGAAGAAATTGGTGAGAAAAAAATATACTTTTTCAAAATATATACAATGTCCATGTCATATCCAAATATGTTTCTATCTTTTCATATTAACTAATCATTCTTCCTCCCTCCTATTGATTTGATATGTTATTTATTTTTTCTTACTTTAATGTGTCAAAGATGAAAGCCTTGTATTTTTAACTGCCAATCAAACCACCTAAATATTTTTTTTTTTTAACTGATACTAATGCCATAACCTACTTCAATAGACCATGTTCTATGTTTCTTGTCTAGTTTGCATCGCAAATTATTTTTTTATCACAAACCCTTTGTTGCAGAAGTTTCTAAACAAACTTGGACACGTAACATCATTTTGAATGAGTCTTAATTTTTTTGGTTCATAAACTTAAAATATGAAATGCAATAGCTATTTTTGAATGTCATTCAGGAACAATTATTATTGAATGGGAGCTAGTAGGCAACAATGTCTGGTGCACACATGCCATTTGAGAAATGTCAGAAATGCCAGTGGAAAAAAGGTAAGATTATCCCCAACTAGAGGCAATGACATGGGCCTAACACTAGTAATATAGAGAAATTTGGTGCGTAGTTTATTTTATTTTCATCAATTTTTATCATTTCTTAAGGGTCTATAAGTGTATTCCCTTCAATGGAATGTAATTAAAAGGTTTAATTTTCTCGAAACATTTTCGACCGTTATATTTTATTAATATTGACCATCTCAGAATCTAAAGTATTATGGGTGGACTGAAATCCCCCCATTTTGTGGAATTTGAAGCGCTTGTAGGATGAAAAGGTTTTATCTATTTAAAAATTCCTATGAAGTTAGAATTCCATTAGAATTTATTTTTGAAAAATTAAAATTGGATTTTTTTCCCTTATTCAATGAAAGAATAAAATATTATAAGTTGTAAATAAGAATTTTATTATATCTTATAAGATGTGTCAATTTCCCTTTTATCAAGTCTTATAATATGTCAATCTCCCTTTTAATTTGGATGTTTTCATATTACGAACCCATAATTTTGTATCAAAACGAGAGTTTTCCGGACTATCTGAGAATGATGACATGCAAAAGAGCACAATTTGAAAGTTGAAAACACAAGCTACATGAGAAAGAGAAAAAAATTATTTGAATCCCTTGTGATAGTATAATTCACAGTATATAGCTTTTAAAAATGAATAGAGCATTGTTGAATATGGTTCATTCCATGATATTATTTAAGAATGTAAAATTGATGTTTTGGGGAGTCCTCTATGTGTAAATTGATGGTCTTATCTTGTTGGTCGTTAATGTGTTTATGTATAGTGTTTTTGGTTGTGTATGTCTATTTTTTTGCAAATATGTGTGTGTTGAATATTATTTTCAATATGTTTTATTTTTCTTTTGTTGTCCCTCTTGGCCATAGGTTCAAATAAATTGCACCATCTAGGAATATCTTGGTTCCCCTCTCCATCCAAGTGGTAGAAATGGTGGAGAGATGCATAAGTAAATGAATATGTGGTCTAATGGAGGCTATGGGCCTCGCCAACTTGTAGCTTTGGGAAGAACACAAACCATTAACTTTGTGGCTGGAAAAATGATGGGTTCATGGCAGTTTCTCACATTCTGGAAAGCACCAATGCTTTCTACAAGGAACACATGAGTCTAATGAGGAACTTTTGAGCCTCGTGAAGATGACGGAGATCACTTTTGTTAGAGTTCAATGCAAAAAATGGATAATTAGTCCTAAATTTCAGTGGTAGTTGTTGGTCATTTCCTAGAGGGATATTATGTGTTTTTTAGAGGTGTGTAGTTAGTGTATATTGTCTTTCTTTTAGGGAAAATGAAGATTAATGTGAATAAATAAATGAATATGCCAAATAAAATTGAAATCGTTGTGCACAACGATGGTTTTTTTGATGACTATAGACGACGCTAAGAAATTCCTTGAAGGTCTCAATAGAACAGAGCTCCTAGATGTTTACAACTTGACTTTTATTTAGTAGAAAGGTGTTGTCATGCGGCCCTAGGCACCATGGCTAGCATTTGAATTGCATTCTAATAGTTAGTGTGTCTCTTCAAACACAATCAAACCTAGTGAAGGAGGTTATATAGATCATTCTCTCTATTAAAATAAGTTGGTTCTTGTTAAAGGAGGAGGTCGTGAGCCGAAAATGACACCTTTGATTGGTTATGTGTTGCACTGAGTGACACAAATCCTTGATGATCGTTTTCACCTGAAGAAACTTAAGCCACTGATAAGAGGGTATCCAGGCCCATGTGTGGTTTTAATCCCAAGCATAGAGAAAATTTTGGAAAAATGATGTAATCTACATATAGCACAAGATCATTCAGGCTTATTCTTGGCCCACCCTTGGCAGTGCTCTGAGAATGGGTATTTATCGAAATGTATGATTCAAAATTTATATTGTATGATAATGAAAAGTGTTGAGAAACCTAGCAGCCATGCATAACGATAAGGGGGTGAAGCGAAACGAAGTGTTGGGTTGCATTATAGCGGAGTGACTATACTATGGATGAGAGTTCATAAGACAATGCGACATAGATGCATGTAGAGTGATACAACTACACCACAAGGTTTTTCTCCACAGGACCATGCAAAGGTAAAGGATGCGTAGCAAAGCAATGGTGTTGTGTAGGGGCTAATGAGATAAATTTGCTTGGTAACTAGGATTTGCATGTGTGTTCGATTAGGAACCGAGCCTTGAGGGTGTGATTCCTATGATTCATTGCTTGATGCATGCATAGACTAGTCATATGGTGGGAGGAAAATTATATCCCGTGACTTCAGGAAAGACTGTTGTTCAAACCTCAGGGTTTGGGTTAAAGGAGGGCAACCCCCCTGCCTATTGAGCGACATTAAACTGTCCTGCATTTTGTGGATAATATTTTGGGTGACCCTAAAGAAATCTAATATAAAATTTCCAATCAGCATAGAGCTAGAATGAGGTTGTGCAAGCACAAGACTGAGCAAGGGTGACTAGGCTACAAGAGGTGACAAGACACATCATACGATGGAATCAGCCAAAAAAGGTGTATACTCAACCTTGAGAAAATTATGTGAGTGGATAAAAAGCACGCGGAGGATAGTCATTCTAGTTTAGGATGATTTTGAACCAAGGAAAACTAATTGTGTCAGGGGAGCCATAACTCAAATAATTATGGCCAGAGTATCTATGTAGTCTCTTTAATACCGCTAATACCCCCACCAAGTACTTCTAATTTTCCCCAATAAAACCAATTAGCACACTGTAGTTTTGAGATTCCTAGAATAAGAAAGAGAATGTGGAAAAAGAGATAAAGTATTGCTGACAAGGACTTCAACCCAACAGAAGAAAATAAATCCAATAGCATCAACAATGATAAAGGACAAATTATTCGATCAGGTACAACATAAATGGATAGATGGAGGGAGAACAACAGGGAACTATTTTCAAGCTGCAGTAAGTAGTATAGTAGAGAAGGATAAATGATTGGGATCCTTATAGGAGGAGGAAACAATGTGTAAGGAGGATGCACAAAGTATAGTAGAGTAGTGGAGAATCTTGCAGTTCAACATTCAGAGGAGGATTTGGGTCGTGCAAGTAGCATTGCAAGCAAGCATGGATGTCTACCTGCAGTTGGCTCAAGAAGCTTGCATTTCAACATTTAGAGGAGGATTCAGGTTGTGAAAGTAGCGGTGCAAGCAAGCATGGATGTCTGCTTGCAGTTGGCTCAGGGACGAACCAAGATTTTGTGTCAGTGGCCTGTTGGAGCCGAGGGGTTTTTTAGAATATTAAAGGAAAAATATAAATGTAAATATGAAAGATATGTAAAATTAAATGCACTTGTTGAGAGATAGTTTTAGGAAAATATTAAAATATCTACTCTTGGGTTTTAGGGTTAGGGTTTTTGAGGAGCGTGTAAGGTAGATTTTGGGAGCAGTATTTTTTTTGTCTCTTGAGGAGTAGAGGTTTTGGGGATTGTGTTAGAGGAGCTTGAGAGGCTGGGCGGCCTATCCGTTGGTGTTCATGTTAATGAAATAATTGGAATTATGGTTATGTGTTTTATTTGCAGTGTTATGATATAGTGCAACAATCATCTTTGTGTAAATTGGTGGTATTAGTTTTCTAGATTATAATGTGTTTATGCATAATCTTCGTAGCTAAGAATGTGTATTTTTTTGCAACTCTATGTATGTTGGATATTTTTTTCAATTTGTTTTTATTTTTCTTTTGTTGGCCCCCTTGGATAGAGGTTCCAATAGATATCCTTAATGAGTAGCACAAATAATTGTTTATCACATGAAAATTTACTCACATACGGGTACCATTAACCCAACATGATATTTGGACTTAGTTAGAGGCCCTAGAGAGAGTGTTGAAACTATAAGCCTCTCCAATAGTCACAATATTGGTGTAATGCCCCCTCCCATATTTACCCAATTTCACTGACTTGTGAGGGTCAACATGAGATTAAGAGTTACTATGACATGACCCAACCTCAAAGCCCCAATTAAGGAATTTTGGATTACAAACTGACCACAAAATCACAACTCACATCATCCCTCAGGGCTATAGGACACTAAAGGGCCAAAGGACCACCCCATGTGACCAAAACCTAATGTGGCGCTCTTTTTTAGTGACCTAGACCCACAATCACATCCATGAAAACATCTGGGTGCAGTTATAGGCCTCCATTTACATGCACAACACTATCTCCATGCGCTTGTAACCCAAAAAACTTGTCGAGTTCAGAGGGTGTGGTCCCAATATCTGAGCTACAATTCTAGGCTAGCCTCATGACTACTACCCAGAACTTCCTAAGACTTTCTAGAATCATAAAAGACATAATGATAAGGATAAAAATACAAACTTGAGTAAAAAACATAGCCTAGATTGACTAGAACATATTAGGAATTTCCTCAAACACATGGTAAACATGTAAGCTACAGTTCATGAATGCATATATGAGTGTAAACCTTTGTTCTTTAGTTTTGAATCACTGAGAATGTCAAATTCCCTCTCAAGTAGCTGAAAAGACGCTTGTTATCTCATGCATTCATCAACCATTCATACACTAATGAAATCATAACAAGAAGCATAACTATTACATGTTATAGCACCATGCTTATAACCAACATAAATGCTTATATGGTACATTCCCACAAAATATAAGGATGTATATATTCTAACGAAGGTGCTCACCAGGAGCAAATTCGAATACCATAGAGGTAGGATCAGGGTGGCAGATAATCCCTTTCTTGTTGAGGGGGAGTGTTGAAGTCCAAAAAGAAATAGCAGCACACACACTAGTGTGGGACCAACAGGTCCTACATTAGTGTGAAGGCCAAATTAATTAATTAATTTGGCGCAGTGTCTAATTTAATTTTCCCTTAATTAAATTGGACAATAAAATGTAACCTTATCTCATGATCACTTGTAAAAGTTAACTAAGTGTGATAAAATCGGTTAGCTCATGTATTTCGAGTTGAGGGTGGTTGGTGAGGCATGCAAAGTAATTCTATTAGTTATCGAGTTCGAATTTCAGTTGGTGCATTAGTTTAATGCATGGGTAATCAGTTAACTCAGTTAGGTGAGTTAGAGTCAGTTGAACTAGTTGTAAATTTTTGTTGCACTAGTTAGAGATCAAGTGAATTAAATATTATTTAATTCACAATCAGTGATCTGCCATGTATCTAATGATTTACTATTAATATATGCATGCATGTTAGTTCCAGTGGAGACCCAGTTGAGACAAAGGTTAAAGGGAGGTTAACTATCAGTTGTGTGATTAGTAGGTTGCTTACATGCAACCAGACATCCATTAGAGTGCTCATGATCCTTGCGCAATTTATGAAAGAAAAAAATCCTAAATAATAGGGATTCCGTTCATTAGGAATTGTGCAAGCAAGGTAGGCTATTTGGAGGCTGAGAATTGGCTAAGTGTTGGCCAGTTTTTTCCAGGACAGTGTGAGACAGTTGCGACAGTGCAGGAGACTCTTGTGAGAATATTTCATTGTAATTGTCTCATGATTCCATGGTTAATATCCAATAGAAGATAGAGGGATTTTTAGAAACAAGCCTTCCCCAAGAAATTATCTGTGTTGTGGTTTGACTTGATTCTTTCTTTGCTTCATGTTATTCACGATTGTGTTTATTTTCTGCAATTGATTTGTAGAAGGATTCAATATCTAGCTTTATTACATTGTTAGATTGGATTGAATCCATTGATACAAATATGTTTGTATAATTTCTACAATATTCAATATATATATTATAATCTTCACTAAATTATATTTAACTAAATTATATTTTGTCATTTATTAAAAAATTAAAACTAAATTCTACTTTTAAAAACAATATATAAGTTCCTTGATGGGGTGTCAAAACTTTGATATATGGAGATAGAAGCGGGATATATCATCCCACGAATTCTCTCGATAACATTTGAGTTCATATCGTGGTAGATGGGTTGCATGCGCTCTCGTGTGAAGCTTCAAGTCACTCTAGGGTGACAATTAATTTTTTTAATGCATATCATTTTGAAGCGGTTGGTCGTTTGTTCGTCGATGGAAGCTTTATCAATGTAAAATGGGAGGGCTAGTGAAATGTAGTATGTATGCTTGTTCTCTGAGATTTTCTGAGAAATTTTAGGGGAAGCATCTTTTTCCTAGACAAGTTACGATAGGGGGAATTATCAAAGGAATCTCGATTGGATGCCCTAGTGAGAAAGTGAGAAAGACATTCAAAGCGAGGGAAAATGGAAACTTTGAATCGAGCTTCATGGTGTGTGACTTTATGAGGCGTGGTTAAACTCAATTATTGCTAAAGGCACCATGGCTCTGCCCACAAAGACGATATGGGTTATCCACACCAAGTATAAAGCTTTAAGCTTGGATTTACAAACCAAACTCATTAATTTCATGGTTGTAGCATTTAGTTTTGTTGTGTATGTTTGGGTGAATTGGTTAACTAGAAAGGTGTGTGTTAGCTTTCCTTTTTCTATTTGTAATAGGGGAGGTGGCAGATTTGTTCTTTTGGGTGGGCAATGAAACTCACCCATGGGCACTCGAGTGTTGTAAACAACATGGACCCCGCTTATCCATGGGTTTGGTGGTTATGGGAGTGGGTGAAACTTGTCTAGCCAACTATTAGTTTGTCCCTGGAAGCTTTGACTCTCTATTCACACTAAGACAGTGTTCTTACAAACCTCATTGGGAGGTCAGTGGGTGTAATTTTCTTGGGGGTCATCTTGGGTAGTGGTGGGGGAGTTTTTATATTTCAAGATTAAGTGGTTTTTGTGGTGGTTTATGGAGGTTTATTTTATTACAAGGACAAACCCATTGGTGTGAGTCGTTTACACTTGGGGATGGAGAAGACTGAGGCCCCAAGCATGAAGAAGGGGCATCCCTGACTTTTCACGCAGACTCGTTGGTGAATGGGAGTTGTTTCCTTTCCTAGGAAAGAAGTTAAGAGGAGGTTTGTTGTGCATTTGCAAAAACTCCAGTTGAATATGCCTCTTCATAAAGGTTAGGTGCAACGAGGAAATAATATAAACCTTAGTCCGGGGAATATTTGCGAGGAACTATGTATTTTATAATATATACACATGTAGTTAAGGCGAAATGATGACCCTTGATTTTGTCAAAAATATTATTATGTAAGAATAAATATAATATATATATGCCGACGCTAACTAATATATGAAATGATTTTATTTAGGACAACATTTTTATTAATTTTAACGAAAATCCTACAAAAATTTTAAGAAACTTGTTTAATTTTTCATGCTAAATCTATTTATGCATTCAAAACTGTATTTTAAATAACAATAAATCGAAATCATACTTGAAATTGTATTGCTAAAAAACCATTATATATATATATATATATATATATATATATATATATATATATATATATATATATATATTTCTAATAACCTAGATCTATTTTAACTCTGTGTTTACTAAGTGTTAAGAGAGATCAAATATCTTGGGTGCAAATGAGTTTTGGAGAATTATGGTGATAGCATTTTATTGATGAGCATATCATTCTTCCATTCAACATTGGGCCCGGCCACAATTTAGTTAGAAGAAAAGAAAAAAATGAATCAAATCTCTTGGGTGCAAACAAATATTGGAGAATTATGGTGATAGCATTCTATTGATGAGCATATCATTCTTCCATTCAACATTGGACCTGGCCACAATTTAGTTAAATTTAGTTAGAAGAAAAGAAAAAAATATTGATATATTTTATTTATAAATTGCTTGATATACTTTTAAATTATAATAATAATTTATTTCAAAACAATAATAATAATACTTCCATTAAATGTTTATTTATTTCAAAATAATAAATAATAAAAATAAAAAAATATTTCTGAAGATAAAAAATAAGTAAATAAAAATATTTTAATTGGATGGTTGAGAATGAAATTTTGGATTTTACTAGGATAAGGTTATAGGTAAAGTAATTACACTCGAAGACGATAGATGCATTTCATCATCTCAATTCTTAACATCAGTGGTCTCACTCATGTACAGGTTATAATGGCAACTAAGGAAATTCGATAATCTCAACCCACTGTGGACTCCTATGAATTTATAAAATAATAGAAGCAAGAAACACTACGGAGCATATTACCTGAGGGCGGCCTTATTCCTCTACCCCGTGGCCCGACCCAATTTTTTTTTTGGTGAATATAGTTGACTGTGAACTCTATGAATTCATGCATAGGTGGAGCCATGCATGCCAGTGTATAATTTGATCCATGTCATGGATCTGGAGGACAATTCCTGGTCCGTGGCGGAGGCCAAGGGAGAGTCACCGCCTCCCAAAGTGGGGGTCACCATGGTCCTTATCGGCTTTGTCATTTATCTCTTCGGTGGTCGAGAGCAACACCACAAGGAGCTCAACCACTTATATTCCTTCGATAGGAATTCCTGCCAGTGGAATCTCATCTCCGAATCAGACCGCCCACCCCACAGGTACAAAGGTTAAGGTGAATCCAGACTTTGGGTAAAATAAAAAAATCCAACTTGTAATGCGAATCCAAACTTTGGATAAAACTCAAGTTTGATGTGAAAGTTTTGAAATTCTACAACCCCGCAATAAGACTGCAAAAATAATTTCCTTAGTCGCTAATCTTGTCCTGTGATGGATACTTATTGACGGAAATTCAATTGCCTTTACCAACTCTGCCCAAGTGATGGAATCCTATTGAAAGGTAAATAATAACTAAGTGTTCGCCTCCTACGGCTGTGTATTCCATCCTGGCTCAGTTAATTGTTGTTGCCTCTCCTCTGCCACTCTTGCAGAGCCCAACTTGTGCAATTTTAAAGTGATGATCCAACCTACCTCTGTCTTTGTTTGCGGGGATTCAAACAAAGATCGAGTGTAACATAGACCCCTGCAACACTTGTGATAGATGCAGACATTCAACAAAAAGGAAAAAAACAATTGCAGAAGGACTAGTTACAACGTTTATTCAAAAATCGCATGGCACTCCACGCTCTCTACTTATTTAATTAATTCAATAATTTATACGAGTACATGGTGTTGGCCCAGATCCACAAAGACAAGATCGAATGGTGCATTATAGGAATTATTAAACTAATTCCTACAATTGGCCAATTTTAATGCATTACAAGGAAAATTAAAAACAAAGTCTATTCTAAAAATCCAAATATTGAGGAACCAACTCTTTTAGTAAATATTTTTTGTTGAAATATTAACTTCAACGCAGAGCCTAAGGACAGTAGCAAATTTTTGTTTGAATGTCCACACAACTCAGCAATTTAATTTTTGATTTAAATTTCCTGCAAGTTCATGTTTTTGGTTCAAAGCCGTAGGCTTGTCTCTGCATTAAAGAACTGGCATTTAAAATCAGCCATGCTGCCTTTCAAACCACGCAACAACAGTTTTTTTTAACCTACACCATGCTGCATTTAAACTATACAACCACTATGCGTTGAAATTGATTTGAATGGGTATTGACCCCACCACTGCCAACACTACAACCATTGACCAATCTGGTGCCGATCACGTAGAATTGAGGCTAACGTGGACAAGCCTCAAATGGACCCGATAAGATTTTATAAACTCAAATTAATTTTTATCGTGCATCCATTGAGCTGACGTCACGGCAGAAAATTGGTATGCGATAAGTTTATGCAATGGAGTATAATTTTTGTCTTTAAGTCCGCTATAAAGGTTTTAGACCATAGGTTAAGTTTTTTTTATGGGTTAATGTTTTTTTGTAATGCGGCAGCATATGTTTTGACTCTTTGAAATATATATGTTATATATAATATATTGTAAATATCATATTTACAATATATATATAATTTACATTGTAATAAACAAAAATAAAATGGACTGTGCATTTTTCTTAAAAAAGAGAAAGCTCGTAGGTAAGTAAACTGCTGCGTATTTTTTAGATATGTAGTGAGTAAAAAAAGAAGAGTGTTGACTGTATTAAAAAGAAAGGAACAGAGAGTGAGACTATGTATGTAAAAACAGAGAGCATAGTGACTGTGCTTGGATTTTTTTTGTAATTGCCAGAAGGTTGAAACAAAAAGTGAGTTGACTATGTTGTGAATGTCAGAAGGCTGAGAAACAAAGCGTTATGATAGTGAGCCATTTTTAATGAGACAGGGAGTGTGAAATGCACTATGTGTGCATTTTTTTAAAGGAGACAGAGAGCAGCAGTTTGAAAATTTTGTGAAACCAGAACATCTGCAGTTCTGAGGAAAGCCTTCATTTTGTAACTAAGTTTTTGCTTAATGATATAGAAATTTTATTTTTTTTATCTCTGTCTAGCAATTTTAAATTGAATCTTTGTGTTGGGAAGAGAAATTTTATTTCCTCTGTATGTGTTTGGAATAAATCAGAAATTCCAACGTGGTATCAGAGCTAGTCCAGGCTCTTTGAAGTTTGTCAAAGAAGCTGAAGGAAGGATTTGTTGAAGCAGTTCTCCAGCAGTGTGAAGGCTCAGCAAAATTCCAGCTATTTGCAAAAACATAGTTTTTGTTTTTTGTTTAAGAAATACAGTCCAGAGAAGTATTTTTGAAGACAGATTTTAACTCTTAAGCAGTGAGAAGGTTGTTGAAAAACCATAGTCAAGTTTAAAGAATAGTTCAGAAAGCTAGCCATGGCAGGAGCCAGCACAAGCACAAGTATTGGAAATACTCAACTCCCATAGTTCAATGGGAAGAACTATGACTATTGGGCAATCACCATGAAAGCATTGTTTGCCTCTCAAGATTTATGGGAGCTTGTTGAAGATGGTCTAGAAGAACCGGCAGATGAAAATGCTTTTAATGCCTTAACACAGGCAGAGAAGGACTTGCTGAAGAGCAATAGGAAGAAGGACTCAAAAGCCCTCTTCTATCTCTATCAAGCAGTGCATGAAAATGTGTTTCCAAGGGTAGTAGCAGCTAAGAGGTCCAAGGATGCATGGGATACTCTCTAGATAGCCTACCAAGGTATGGAGAAGGTAAATACTGCAAAGCTTCAATTAATGAGAAGGGATTTTGAATTTATTTGCATGAAAGAGTCTGATACAATAGACTCATGCTTTACTCTACTGATTGGGTTGGTTACCCGAATGAGATCTCATGGAGAGACAGTAGAAGAAAGAAAAATAGTGGAGAAAGTGTTGAGGAGCTTACCCTCAAGGTTTGATGTGATAGTCACAACCATTGAAGAGACAAAATATCTCTTAAAGTTTACAGTTGATGAGCTTCATGCATCATTGATGAGTCATGAACAAATACTGGGTAGAACAACAAACTCATTTTTGGAGCATTCCTTCAAGACCCAAATGTCATTTGGAAGAGACAGAGGTCAAGGCAGAGGAAGCTACAGAGGAAAAGGAAGAGGCAGAAGCCAAAATATAGGAGGAAGAAACAACCATGCAAATACTCATGGAAGGGGCGGCAATCAAAATCAGAAGCAAGGCCAACGCAGCAGCCAGCAAGGAGGACAAAATCAAGCACATGGAAAAAGGTATGATAAATCCCAAGTCCATTGTCATTACAATAAGAAGTATGGCCATTATTCCAATGAATGTAGGAAGAAACAGAGTGACATGGGTAATAGACCCAGTGCTAATTTTACAAAAGAAAATATCAGTCAAGAGAAGTTGGTTTTAGCATGTAATATGGCTAAGGAAAGGAATGAATATATATGGTTTCTAGATTCAGGATGTAGCAACCATATGATTGGAAACATTTTCATGTTTTCCATGTTAGATGAAAATGTAAAGTCTCAAGTGACATTGGGGACAAACAGTAAGGTCTCTGTCATGAGAAAATGTAGAGTAAGTGTTTTGACAAAGAAAGGAGAAGGAAGATCCATATCAGATGTATACTATGTGCCTAGTATGAAGTGTAACATTTTTAGCATTAGATAGCACATTAAAAGGGGTTACAATGTTTTCTTTGAAGATGATGTATGCACCATCATGGATAAACCACCAAGAAGGAAATGCATTGCACAAGTGAAGATGACAAGGAACAGAATCTTCCCTCTCAAGATGAGAGCAGATTTGAAGAAAGGAGTTGAAATGGCAGCAGTGACACAAGAGACATTCCAAAGAGAAGAAAATGATGAAAATTGGTTATGGCACTTGAGATTTGGACATCTCAACTTTTGAGGTCTGAATTTGTTGCATATGAAATGAATGGTAAAGGGATTACCATTGATTGAGAAACCAGATAGCCTATGTGAAGGCTCCATCTTGGCCAAACAACACTAAGAAAGCTTTCCATCAGGAAAGAGCATAAGGGCAAATGCACCCTTAGAAATTTTCCATTCATATTTGTGTGGACCAATGCAAACACCATCACTAGCAAGAAACCACTATATGCTAACTTTTATTGATGATTACACAAGAAAAACATGGGTTTATTTCTTGAAATATAAGAGTGAAGTGTTTGAGAAATTCTGCCACTTTAAAGCTCTTGTAGAGAAACAAAGTGGGTAGCATATTAAAGTATTGAGGACTTATAGAGGAGGAGAATATATCTCAAAATAATTTCTACGTTTTTGCAGAGAAAATGGCATACACAAGCAATTTACAGCAATGTACACACCGCAGCAAAATGGAGTTGCTGAAAGAAAAAATAGAACCATCATAGACATGGTAAGAAGTATGTTGAAGGAAAAACATTTGCCAAATGAATATTGGGGTGAAGTTGTACATTGTGCAGCATACATCTTGAATAGATGCCCAACCAAAGCTATAGTGAACAGAGTTCCGGAAGAAGCATGGAGTGGTATAAAACAAGGTGTCACCCACATGAGACTTTTTTGTTGTGTGGCTTATGCACACATTCCAGATCAGCTAAGGAAGAAATTGGACAGTAAGGGGAAGAAGTGCATATTTATTGGATACATTGAAGAATCAAAGGGATACATGTTGTATAACCAATCCACCAAGAAGTTTTTTATAAGCAGAGATGTACAATTTATTGAGGAAGAAGCATGGAATGGAAGCATTGAGAAAACAATGAATGTTAAAAGTTGTTTGTCTCATGATGATAATGAGAAAGAGATCGCTGAAATACATCCCTCATTAGTAGCACCACCTCCACCAACACAAGGACAGTAAGGGAAACCACAAGCAGGTATGAGAACACCCTTGAGAAGTGATAACAATGCTTCTCCAAGCACACCACAAGGAGCATATTTGAGTGCTTCTACAAGCACAAGTTCAGCAAGTGAAAGAGGAACCAGATTCAGAAATTTGAATGAAATTTATGAGAAAGAGGAAAAAAATGAAGGTATGAATTCTTTATTTGCATTGTACTGTCATGTAGATAATCCTATTCATTTTGAAGAAGCTATAAAAGAAAATAAATGGATAGATGCTATGGATGAAGAAATGAATGCAATAGAAAAGAACAATACATGGGAATTGGTTGATCTCCCAAAAGGCAAAGAAGTGATTGGAGTAAAATGGGTCTACAAAACCAAAAGAAATGCTGAAGGTAAGATTGAAAGCCATAAGGCCAGACTTTTTGTCAAAGTATATAAGGAGCAACAAGGAAGAGATTATGAAGAAACTTTTGCACCGGTTGCAAAAATGGAAATAGTAAGAGAAGTGTTGTCCATAGCAGCACCACGCAAATGGAAAGTTTACCAAATGGATGTGAAATCAACATTCTTAAATGAAGTATTGATGGAAGAGGTTTATGTTGAACAACCTCTGGGCTATGATAAAGAAGGCCAAGAGCACAAAGTTTTCAGATTGAATAAGGCTCTTTATGGGATGAAACAAGCACCAAGAGCATGGTGCAGTAGGATAGATGCCTATCTACTAGAAAATGGGTTTGAGAAATATGAAGGAGAACCCACATTATAGATCAAAGACAAATCAATCATGAAGGGTGGATTTGAGATGACTAATATGGGATTTATGAAATACTTCTTAGGAATAGAAGTAGAGAAAAATGAAAATAAATTTTTTATCTCTCAAGCTAAATATGTAAATGAAGTTTTGGAAATATTTAATATGTAGGATTGCAAGGCAGCAATTACTCCTACCGTGATGGGATTGAAGTTAAACAGAGAAGACAACAGCAAGGATTTTGATCCAAGTTTGTATCAGAGCATAGTTGGCAGCCTCATGTATTTGACTGAAACTAGGCCTGACATTATGCATGTTGTGAGTTTAATTTCCAGATTTATGGAAAAGTCAAAGGAGGCACATTGGCAAGCAGCAAAAAGAATTCTGAGGTCTGTGAAAGGAACAAAGAGGTATGGAATTTTATACACAACTTCAGAAAATTCTGAATTGATTGGATATACTGACAGTGATTGGGTTGGAAGTATAGATGACAGGAAAAGCACCTCTGGATATCTTTTTCATATGGGTTTAGAAGCCATTTCATGGGCTTCTAAGAAACAGCCAATTGTGGCTTTATCAACAGCAGTGGTAGAGTATGTGGCAACTACAGCAGCAACATGTCAAGCAGTTTGGATGAGGAGAATGTTGAGGAGTTTGTGTCATGAACAGGTAAAAGGCACAACAATTTATTGTGATAATAGCTCAGTTATAGCTTTGTCAAAGAATTAAGTGTTTCATAAGAGAATGAAACACATTGATGCCATGTATCACTACATCAGAGAGCTAGTGAGCAATGGTGAAATTGTTTTGCAACATTGCAAAACAGAGGAGCAGTTTGTTGATATACTGATGAAACCATTGGGGCAGAAAAGTTTTAATTATTTGAGAAAGTGTCTCGGTATGGAAGAGAATCCAACAGTTGAATTTAAGGGGGAGTGTTGAAATATTAACTTCAACTACAGAGCCGAAGGACAACTGCAAATTTTTGTTTGAACATGCACACAACCCAACATTTTAATTTCTAAAATAAATTTCCTGCAAGTTCATGTTTTTGGTTCAAGGTCGTAGGTCTGTCTCTGCATTGAAGAACCAACATTTAAAATCATCCATGCCGCCTTTCAAACCACACAACAACAGTTTTTTTTAACGTGCACCATGTTGCATTTAAACTATGCAACCATCGCGCGTTGAAATTGATTTGAATGGGTATTGACCCCACCACTGCCAACACTGCAACCATCGACCAATCCGATGTCGATCGCGTAGAATTGAGGCTGATGTGGACAAGCCTCAAACGGACCCAATAATATTTTATAAACTCAAATTCGTTTTTATCGCGCATCCATTGAGGTGACGTTACAGCAGCGAATTGGTATGCGATAAGTTTATGCAATGGAGTTTAATTTTTGTCTTTAAGTTCATGATAAAGGTTTTAGACCATAGGTTAAGTTTTTTTTTCTGGGTTAATGCTTTTTTTGTAATGCGGCAGCATATGTTTTGACTCTTTCAAATATATATGTTATATATAATATATTATAAATATCCTATTTACAATATATATATATATATATATATATATATTGTAATATTATTAAAAAAGAGAAAGCCCGAAGGCAAGTAAACTGTTGTGTATTTTTTAAATATACAGTGAGTTAAAAAAACAGAGTGTTGACTGTATTAAAAAGAAAGGAATAGAGAGTGAGAATATGTATGTAAAATAGAGAGCATAGTGACTATGCTTGGATTTGTTTTGTAATTGCCAGAAAGCTGAAATAGAAAGTGAGTTGACTGTGTTGTCAATGCCAAAAGGCTGAGAAACAGAGTATTATTACAGTGAGCCATTTTCAATGAGATAGAGAGTATGAAATACACTGTGTGTGTGCATTTTTTTTAAAAGGAGACAGACAACAGCAGTTTGAAATTTTTTTGAAAGCAGAATATCTGCAGTTCTGAGGAAAGCCTTC
The DNA here is from genome assembly GCA_034641835.2 of Pinus albicaulis. Lineage (NCBI taxonomy): Eukaryota > Viridiplantae > Streptophyta > Pinopsida > Pinales > Pinaceae > Pinus > Pinus albicaulis. The sequence continues at coordinate 676,733,624 of CM076579.1, forward strand.
ATTTTGTAACTAAGTTTTTGCTTAATGAAATAGAGGTTTTTTTGTGCATCTTTGTCTAACAATTTTTAAATTGGATCTCTGTGTTGGGAAGAGGAATTTTATTTCCTTTGTATGTGTTTGGAATAAATTAGAAATTCCAATAGTTTTGACATCTTAGCCAATTGGATTTTACAGATGTCCCTGCATTATGTAAACAACGATGTAATCTTTTGTTGTGAATGAAATTCTATGACTTACAAAAACAATACATAAAATTTATATTGAAATATTATGTTTAAAGTTGACATTAAAAATATTTTATAAATGGTCAACAAAAAATTGTTATTATTATTATTTTATTACATGTGATTACTCTATAATATATATTATACAAATTAATAAAGTTGATGTATAACATAGAAGAAATCATTCACCTCTTTTGGACTAAACTTTAAAATACATCTCTTGTAACAATTAAAAAAAAAATCTTTTAAATTAAAATTTAAAAATCTTTCTATCTTAACGAATGTTCAGAAGAATATAAACATTGTTAAGATAAGAACAAATTCTCATGAGCTTCATAATGAAATTGGGTGTTGCTTAGTTCCCAAAACACCATAGGCAAAGAGATTTTGTCGCCTTTGTCACACTAAGAGGGTTGAAGATGAAAATCACTTAATCTTAAATTTTCCTTATTCTCAAATTTGATTTAATCTTCAAAATATTTGTCACTACCAACTTTCTTCACTGTGTAAGTCAGCAGAACTATGGTGATCTTGGAACACTTCTAGTAACACTTCTTGAACATAAAAATGTTGGAGTATGTAACTACCACTTGCCTTAATGTGTGTGATCTATAATAATTGTTGAGATTAATTGGTCATTATTGGTTGATTTCTAGTCTCTAATAGAAGGAATTTGTTCATATTAGTTAGGAGGTTGTTTAGACCTAGTTAGTTTGAGAGATTCTCTCCAACTATTTAATTTCCTAGACTGTGTGTGCTTGAAATATTCACTCAATCAAGTGATTGTGTCCAAAATAGTTCATCTATCTTAAAAGAACATTTGCATATTTATATGTGTAACATTATTTTTTTTTAATGTAGAGCTCTCCCATTTTAACATGGTATCATATCATAGTTAAGGTTATACTCCTTTATGGGAGTGCCCACAAATATGCACAAGAGAAGATTGTGTTTTGTGAATATTTTGTTTGTTCGTTGTTGTAGATAGAGCTGCTGCATGGAAGGAGAAATGTACATATCTGAGGCTTTAGATGTGTGCTACAACTGTTATGGATTTGCGTAGTCATAGGCCACACTACCAGTTCCAAACTTCTAGTTTGAACGATCAAGTAAAGAAATGGGTTGTCAATAGCATTGGTTATAGATGGCTGTAAATTGTAATAAATGGAATTTCGAACTGAATTGTGAAAGAAGCCATGCATCAAAAACACTATTTAGGGTGGCATTTTCCACTGTCATGTCGAATGAGGGATGGATTCATGAATGAAGGTTTTCATATTGGTACATGTAGTGGGGCGGCCATTGGTGAGGGTTCTGGTGACCCTCCTCGAGACCATTGATTGGAGTTGCAATGCCATTGTCAAGCTCTTAATGTTTGAAATCTGCAGTTGTCTATCTTTAAGAAATTGTTGCACCATGTATGAACACTTTGTGGCATTGCAGGACCACCAGAAATTGCGGTGAAGAAGGTAGCGGATGTTGTCTAGAAAATGCGATTGGGTGAACAAGTGGATAAATTGTTGATGATGCAAGTGAGTAGTGACAGTGATCGGCCCACAGATATCTGTGCGTTAACAACCCGCAGATATCTTGTTGTGTTCGGTCGCTTGTATTTCATCCATTTATTGCAGCCTTGCCTCCCAACCATTCATCTGTCTTTTTTCCACAATCCGCAGAGAAAGGTTTCACTGATTTCTAACAGAAGTATTTCAGTAATATTGTCTTTCACTGGTTGTGTTGCACTATTGGAGAATCGAAAACAAAATCTACGACTTAGCTCGAATTCAAGCCACCAAGGAGCCACCAAATTTATAGATCCAGAACAGGATTACTTGATCGAGAGAGTCACTTGTCTAGCAAAACTGGATGCAACTAAGTCAAAGTCTTATGCCAATTGTAAAGCCAAATAAAATTTGGTGGAAAAAAAGGAGTACTTTAGGATTTTCGTTGTCCTACCTACCTTTCCAAAGAGAACGTGAGCAACAGCATCACCATCGCTGCCATGGGTGGGATTCGATCCTGCAATCAAGGAAGCAAATGTTCTGAAAAATTCATTGTGATATGTGGAAAACATATTCTCGTCCTTGTTCTGGTATCTTTCAGGGCATACCCTTTTCCTTACAACATGGCGAAAAGGTGCAAATCTGATCTATTTATAAGGTTGGCCACTTTTATGTTCTGCTTGGCCAGTGAGAAGTGCTTATGTTTGGAGGAAAGTAGTAAGGTCTTCTTATATACAGAAATCATGATTGTGTAACGCATGCAAAAATAGAGTTTATTTGTGAAGGCTTTATTTTAAATAGTTTAATGGGAATTGATGAATGAGATGGAGGAATGGTGGATGCAGATCAATCAAAATATGAACAATGTTAATATGAATATGAACATTGTGTATAAAAATGTCAAAAGAATAATATGTTATGGTAGAAAATATTGCTATGTATCTTCTTCTTTTTTCTTTTTTTTTATGGTTGTGTTGTGTGACTTGAAGTTGTAGTAGGTTATTATATTGTGCAAAAATTAAATGATTTAGAATTAGAACATGCCAATTATTAAATAGACTAATGTAACTCGTCGTGTTTAGGGAGTATTAGTTATAGGTAATTCTTAATAAGGTTAAACTTGTGTGACTAGTCATGTTATTGGAGCTTCAACACAAGTTATTTTATACAAGGTCAAGTTGTAGTTGTTTACTAAATACATTTTGTACTCATAATGTTATCTTAGATAATTGGTGAAGGTCATGGAGGGTGTGAATTCAACATATGATGGCAATTTTGTAGGATGATTCATTATTGAGACTCATCCTTTGAGCACTCTAGGAGGTTGAGAAGCCTCAATTCCATAAAGTATGTCAACGATGGTGTGAAGTGGTTATATCTTAAATAGATCAAATGGGAAGCTAGAAAGTGTAGTGAAGAAAAGAGCAAAAACTTGGATATTTCAGAGTGAATATAAGTGTTAGAGATGACCATATCAAACAAAAATAACAAAAATGAATATCCTCATAATAGTATTCTATATTTGCTACATATTAAAAGAGAGTATTGGAAGTAATATTTCCATATATTCAAATAATCATTAATTATAATTGTGAATTCTTAAGTTATTAATTATATTTGCTAATTTTAAGAATCTAAATCTACTATTTTAGGATTTAAAAGTTTCATGTATTACCATATATAAGCTTTGTGAGATTAATAAAATATATCTGATTGGCGTGTTTAGTGTGAATAATGCATGCGCTCTATGGTTTCTAACAATTATCGAGTAAAATTTATTCTTGGAATTAGTGAGTGGTCTTTTACAACACATTATTAGAAAGACGGATGTCCTTGCGGTAAATCCGTAACACATATGAACTTGTAATAATCTGTCAATGTGTTTGGAAGCTGGCAACCTAGACACCAAATTGTAAGAATCCCATGCGGAGTTTCATGAACAAATCCGTTTGATATCTAAAATTGTATTAATAGCCAAAAATATATCGCATAGGTCAACATTCTTGGTAAGTCAAAGAGCAGATTGTGAGAATCCCATGTGGCTATTGTCTTTTGGTTAATTATCAATTTTGAGATACTATTTAGATCTGAATTCTAAGAATATAGCAGGTTTTAGAATAATTTTTTGGAAATTTAATATGAGAAATGTCGATCAAACAAGTGTTGAGTTGGCCTATGTCCATCGTAAAATTACAAATTGGAAGAGAGCAGAGATGCACCATATTAACACACAAAACAAAATATTGTATTACTCTATATTTCTATCACAGGAACACATCACAATATTTATAGTGCTGCTGAGATCCAACTACTTCTAAATATGAATAGGGAGGTTGAGATATTCTCTCAACATCCGCCTACAAACCTGCAACTAATTCTAATATAAGTATGGAAGAATTATCTTCCAATACTCCCCCTTAATTCTTACATACATATCATAACAATAAAAAAAATTATTTTTGTCTCACTGGTTTTCATCAGCAACTCTACCCACTCTGCAGTCTTTTGGGCTCCGCTCTTTCTTTCTCCACATCTTCGAGCTTACCTTCCAACTCATTTAAAGTACACCCGCTTCTAACCAGCAATGCTGAATTTGTAAGATTAAAAAATCTTGACACCCCTGAAGAAGAGTCTTGACACTGAACTACCCTATTGAAATATTTCCATCTATGAAATAACCCCGAAGAATAAATTTCAACAGTCGTATTGGAAAATATTCTAGGTACAGAGTATGATCAGCGATCAATCCTACAAAGTGACCTTTACACACAAGGATCCAAAATCTGCGATCAGAATATCTAGAATAAGCAAACTACATAAACATGACATGTTATTAGGAATTGCTGAAGACATTATTTTGAATATCGTTATGAAGGATTGAGGCAAGTGGACATTGTGGAGATTGGAGTGTCATATTATTAGAAAATGTTATGGTAGTGTTGTAAAAATTATTTATATTTATGATTCATATAGATCAATATTTGTTTTCGAATTGAATTTAAATTGGGTGAAAAAGCATTGCTTATGACTTTCCAAACTAAACTCAAATAAGGCACATTAAATTATTTTTATATTTTAAATCACAAATTATTAATATTCATCCTGGGGGAGATGATGTTGAAATTTCCTTCATCATGGCCATCAGAAGTTCTAAGAAATATTATAGAAAATGTGAAATTATTTTATTGCATTGAATTTATCCCTAAAGTATTATTGTTCCACTCACTGTCATAGTGAAATTTCCTTGATCATGGCCATTAGAAGTTCTAAGAAATATTATAGAAAATGTGAAATTATTTTATTGCATTGAATTTACTGATCCGTAAAGTATTATTGTTCCACTAAGTATCATATTCGGGAATTGATTACAAAGACTAACAATACTTTGGAAATATGGGACCAACCACCCATTCAAAGTAAAGTAATGATAAGTGTTTGGATGTTGTTTATTGCATATGGGTAAGTTTTTATGTAATGGAAAATCTCAAGATATTAAAGCTATAGCTCAATCCAACCAGCTAAAGAAAATCTCTTATTACATTTTTTATGTTTGTTTAAAGCCAATCCATAGATCTACCCAACCCACTATTAAGGTGTGTTAGTTTTCATTGATTCTTTTGCAGGGGCCTCTCTTTGTGTTCTATTTTTTGTAAAAGAAAAGCCCGAGAAGGGCTGCCAAAATCGTCAACCACCTTTCTTGAGTTTCATAGGGAAGAACTCATACACACGTATTTTCTCTGACTTGTGCTAGTCAAGAGATCCAAGAGAGAGTTGAAGCGTAATCCACCTATCAAGAGAAACTCTAGCTCGATCTTGGTTTTAAAAAGAGGAGCACACACATTATAAACAAAAAAAAAAGTATCCCTATACACCAATTTTATAAAGCTTCTATTTTTTTTATCTTTATAGAGGAGGAAGTGAGGAAATTTCAAGAGAGTGATTGTATAAGCCAAAGTTGATCCCAGAATTCTTTGTGGAGTTGTTTGTGGAGATGTCACTATAAATCCCGTGTGACATATTACATGGTGAAACCCTAATTAAATGTTTCTTTTATAGCCTATTGTAAGCCAAATTCACTTCCTCTGAGGTTTTAAGACCTTCGTTAAATTTTTAGCGAGTTGAAAATCAAAGAAAAGCCAACATGTAATGTCTAACCATAAACGTTAAAATATTTACCATGAAAAAAAAAATTCTTTTACTATTTAAGTTCTAACTCTATATGAATATAAATATATATTTACTAAATTTATCTTTGCAAACATTGTAAAAATGATCTATTTTTACCCTTTTACATGAATATTTACCTTACCTTCGAAACATTGTGATTTAACCCCCTAGATGGGTTTCACCACATGGAATTACCATACCTTGGAATTTTGTGCATATGAATACATTTCAAACTTAATAAACCTTAATCAAGGGAATCCTTACAGATGACATGGTGATTCAACTCAATTTTATTACTCATTTATTACTCATTGATCTTATGGTTTGGTTTGGTATATTCGTTACAAATGTTGTGCCCACTACCGCACAATTGGGATGACATATTGATAATACTGTTTTAATGGCTTGAGATTTGGTTATATCCGCACCATATCTCTCACGTACATGATACAATATTGCATCTAACATGTGGGCTTCTCTTCACCCTTCGATCAAAGTGAGATCTACGGTGGAATTTGGCTCAGGGGTGATTAGGGTGTAGCCCTACCCCTCCCAAACCCTAACTGCCTCCATTCTGCTCCTCACACTCCACCGGCTCTGCACTCTCAACTAGTTCTCCATTCGGCTCTCTGATATGTCGCGAGGTAATGAGTTTTCTTGTTCTTCACTGACCGCCATCTATGACACACCTCATACTTCACATTTATATGGTGTTTTTTTGTGGCTTTTCTGCAACACTAAGGCACTTAACCCTAGTAATGCAACCATGGTAGCTTGGATGGTATTGGTGTAATACTACCACTCTTTTATCTACACGGTCGTTCCCACACAATGGTCTCGCATGCTCAAGAAGAAGTTGTTCAACTTTGACTTCACTCAACTAGCTCAGGTAACTTCTAAGGTTTAATGGACTTGGCTTTCATATGAGTATTTCCATCTAATTGTTTTTTTATAGTTCTTAACAGCTTCCTTTCCTTGCAGGTTATCATTTTCAAGTCTGTCTCCATTATGAGGTAAATCTGGACCGATAATCTGCATCAGGGTTGTGAGGTTTTCTAATCTTTTTATTCACATTCCTAAGAAGGTTTTCTTGTATAACGTTACTCTGTGGTTGTGCATGTAAAATATCGCTAACCCTACCTTCTAAATTTCGGTAGCTCCGCCTCCTCCAGCGTAAACATTTTTCATCTTGCATGTCCAAGTACTTGATTTCTATTGTTGTCTCTATCGAGACTATCTAGCCCTATTTCGACCTCAAAAGAGTTTTAAGAGGAATTTCAGATAGTTTAATGTATTCTGTCGAGTTTGTTTAAGTTCTAGTTATCGCTACTAGCCTACTGTGCCTTCCATAGAAGGGTTTATTTGCCGACTTTTTTTATAAGTCTCCTAGTTATGTAGAATTAAGAACTTGATGATTCTCAGTCGACAATATGTTTCCTATTTAGAGTTTGAGCATATCTGTATTTCTGGTTCGAGCTTTGTAATCATAAATTGGTCACTATTTAAGTAAGGATGCATGCATTAATTTTCCAGTTTATGGTGAATGAAAAGTTGTAATACTTGTCAAGTATGTGCCACAACGACCTCCTCATTGTGAATGTATCTTATCCTTACTATGTTTTACCATAAATGAAATACGTTGTCATATTTATTTTCAATACGTTGTCATAGTTTCTTTTTCCAATTTAATGGATGTTTTTCTAGAATCTTGCAAGGCTAGTCGATAGAGTTACCACCCTCTGAATTATGAATTTATATGATGTTTGAATCTGGTAATTTATCCGTGAAGTTAACATAGATGGAACCTAATTATGGAAATATTTATGTATTATTCCACAGTGAATCGAATTCTTACTTTTTTAGCCATATTGTTCCTTGAGGAATAATTTCTCTGTATATATCTGCTTTCATTATAGGTTATGCTATAAAATTATTTTCATCTTCGTTACCTGTTAATATTATACCGTTACTGTGAGTTTATAGTTATAGTTTGTTTGTTACATTTAGAAAAATTTCCTCTTGCTTTCTCTTTTAATAATTTCTCCTACAGGTGTCTAGACCATGTAAGGTGAAAGAAGGTTATTTCTAAAATCCTCAGTCTGTGTATCACTAGTTTCTCTTGAAAACAAACTGTATTGTTCATATTTTACTCTTTGGATGGAACTAACTGTTCCATTGTATATTTATTTTATTTCATAGCTTTCAAACTTAATAACCCAACTATTCAAATTATACCATTTAAATCTTCCCTTGCATATTAGGCGCATAATTTTCTTTGACTGTAATACTGTAATTTAGAGCCATAAGGGTTTACAGTTTATCAGGAATTAAATAACTTATAACTAAAAGGTACATTACTAAAAGTTAATTCAACACAATATTTGTTTCATTCTCCATGTACTCATACACAGAAATATTTCTAGAAGTATGGTACTTTTAAAGCAAACAAGGAAACTTATGCTATTCCTTTTCAAGTTTGCAGTACCTACTTAATTAAGAAGAGCTTATGGTTTCCTCCCAACCATGAGAGAGGCTATTACATCCTCTTCTCCCCCCATGCTCCTCATTAGAGTGTGATTGCTTAGCATTTTTTTCTCTAGAGAGAGACCTCAAGACCGTCGTCCACTCTCTTCTCCCATTTCAGGTTTTTATCAGAGTTCTATTGGCTCCAACTAGCTCTGGATGCTCTCACCTCTCATATAATCTTGTTGTCTTTTTACCTCTTGTACATAACCCCTTTTCCTCATCAAAGTTTTCTTTTTATTTCCAGAGGAAAGGTAACTGTCAGGTAACTACATTTTGATCTAACCACTCTGGTAACTTGGAAACTTAACCATCAGTTTATGGAAACTACTCCATAATGAATTTTTATTAAAAATAAGAATTAAAATTTTGCTCAAAATTTGCTTAATATACTCATTAAGCTAGTTTAACTTAAACATTTTTAATTGTATCAATTAAAATAACATAACACTCAAATTTAGATAATACATATTCCCTCACTCAAGGTAAACATCGTCCTTGATGTTTTACTCCATTTCAGTGAATATTTCTAGAGAAGCCTCTCGAATGAACCTTTCATATTCCCAAGTAGCCTCCTTCAGGCCAAAGTGATTCCACTGCACTTTAACCTAGGTGATGGCTCGCCTCTGGAGCATTATTTCTCTCTGATCGAGAATACACTAATGTTATACCATAAATTTGTCATATGGTTCGACCTGCAAGCAACAAAGATTTGATTTAGTCAAAGTGTTAATTATCTTCTTAGGACTCTTAGCTTTCAATTCAATTCTACCTGAATGTTCTGCCAATGTATTATGTGTTTTGGATAATGCACATATATTTTCAATAGGGACACATCAAACACATTTTGTACCTGAATATGTCATGGTAACACTAACCGATAGGCCATTGGTCCCACTCTTTACAAAATTTAGAAAGGTCCATAAAATCAGGGGGACAATTTGGCACAAGTAATCCACCTTAGGGTGCTCTTCTTGGGTCTAATTCTCACATAAACATGATCACCTACTTCAAATTCCTAGTAGTTCCTCTTCCGATTTGCATACACATTCTGCTAATCCTGGGCATATTTCAGATATTTTTGGATTTTCTTCACTTCCTATTCCATCTTGGCCAACATTTCAGGCCCAAGCATTAGCTTTGTCTCTCGGCTACTCCAGTTAATGGGTGTCCAACATTTCCTGACATATAATGCTTCAAAAGGACCCATCCTGATGGATTCTTGGTATCTATTATTATAAGAAAATTCCACGAGGTGTAGGTAATCTTGCCACTTCATAGGTTGCAACTAACTGCCTAAACTAATAGTTGCCACCTACCTTTCTAAGCCTATAACCTGCCTCATATCTGCTGAGCCTAGAGCATATGCCCTGCGGGCTTTGCCGTGGGGTATTTATATCAATATGAAAGGGATGTTGGACCATATGCTGGATCAAATGGACTCTGCTACCTCAAATACTAGAACCATCTAGGAAGAGTATTATTAAGGACATGGAAAATAATCAGATGGAAATGACCCTGAACATGCATGGGATAGTATGTCGGTGCGGACAAGCAGTTCCTAGATGGGCCCACATGTGGCTTATTTTTCGATGTATGCATGCATACAGTGTCTTGTGTGAACAAGTGGGCAATGGATGGGCCCATGTAGTAGTTTTGTAAGTTTACTGGGCCATAAAACAATTTAGTTATAAGGTTACATAATATTATAATTTATTATAATATTATAATCCAGACCCAAATTAAATCACTAATATTATGATTTCAAATTCAGAAAAAAACACGTCAAAATAATTTTTTTTAGTTAATACTAGCCAATGGCCAAAGAATCCTTAGAACTAGCCAATTCTTCTATTAGAGATTAAAAATAGATTGAATTGAAGTCTTCGCCAAAATTATATATATTTGACGGTTTGTGAGGAGATAGAGCGGTTTCACGGGCCGTTGGGCCCTCAGGCTAGGCATGTCGCAGGAATTCCATTCGTATTTACTTAATATTCATGCTCGTCCTCATATTTTTTTTTCACACTCCCTCCCATGCGCTATTATTGATGTGCACCTTTATATTTGATATTGAGCTTTTATTTTAATTTTGACTTGTGCAACCAAAGGGCTTAAATGAAAGTCCAAGCTTATTTAATGACTTCAATTAGACTCATAATATTTATGATATTTTTATTGAAAAATTTGACTCTGCCCATATTCAAAATAATTATGATATTTTTATTGAAAATAACTTTGTCAATTATATATTCGTATGTGGCAGTTATATATTCAAAGCCTCGTCATTTGTTCCATTTTAACCTTTGTGGAAATTCAAAATTTAATAAGTTGTAGAGAAGTTTTGTACTATCGTACAATATAACAGATATGTGCAGCAACAAAGTGAGGACAGGTTCTTTCAAACAGATTTGCAGTTTGGAAAATTTTGAACTATTATATTGATTCACCAGAAAATTTTGAATACTTATATTGATTCACGAGACCTTACCGAAAGAAATCTATCTAGACCATTGATTCACCAGAAAATTTTGAATACTTATATTGATTCACGAGACCTTACCGAAAGAAATCTATCTAGACCATATCTCACAGACCAGACCACCCTACACGAGAAAATTGATCTTGAGTGTTAATGTGTCATTTGATTATGCCATTGATCCAGTCGATGAAGCATATCTAGATTGATAGCCACATCCATACTCATATACAGATCTCTTAGACCCATATACATAACCTTATTTATAGTATACAAAAATATTTGGATCGTGAAATTGCAAAATAATAGACTTAATAGGAAGAAAATTAACCTTTATGTGCTTAAAAAAAGTCAAAACAAACTTAAGCAAAGGGACATTTCAAAATAACATACTTAGTTACCAAATTCAGCATCGAAAAAAATTTGATAAATTGATAGTTCGATTCAGTTCGTGGATTCCAAGCTCGGTACGGTGCATGGATATGAGGTTTTCGAATCACAATTTTAAATTCGGACATTGCATTAACTTTAAATGGTATGGTTTAAGAATCTCTCCCATCTTGGTACTAACATCTTATGAAATCTCATCTCATTCAATAGATTTCCCTACAGAACTTGCTTTTATCATTGCAATAGTAGGTGCTTTCAGTGCACTAGTACATGATTACTATGATACCGCCACTAGATCAGAGTTAGGGGGTTATAGTGATGCTTAATAATCTGCCTTTCTATCTTTCCCATTTCTAACCTTTTTTTAGCAAGTCTTTCCGTCATTTATTTACTCAGTTATTGGCTTGCTTGACGGTTCATACATTACATTAAATTTAAATGGTATACTGCTACTAATAAATAAATTATAATTTTGTTTTCTTTATTTTTAATGCAATAAAACTTTGACAGTTTGGACATTGCATTAACTTTAAATGGTAAATAAATTATAATGTTGTTTTCTTTATTTTTAATGCAATAAAAATTTGACGGTTTGGACATTGCATTAACTTTAAATGGTATACTGCTACTAATAAATAAATTATAATGATGTTTTCTTTATTTTTAATGCAATAAAACTTTGTAAATGAATGACAATGTTGTTTCTTTTTTAATGTAATAAGACTTTGTAAATGAATATTAAATTTTTAAGCAGGTTTTAATTAAACAACTTGGTTGTATGTAATAAGATTTTGTATATTAAATTTGTAAATAAGTTTTTAATGAGACATGAAATTTTTAGACTAGTTTTTAATAAGAAATATATTAATATATATTTATATTGAGTATTATATAATTTATAATGTAGTTCGGTTTTTAAAACTTGCTATCTCACTTGTTATTCTAGATCTAAAACTAAGTTATTTGGTCCAATATATAATTGAATTTGTAATATCTATAATCAAAAATAATTTTAAAGTATTTTTGAGGTTTTCAAAGTTATAATTTGTCATTTTAATGATTTTAAATTTTGGAAAAATAATATATTTAAATATTTGTCAGAGGTATATTTCCAAATTTTTCCCATATTGAATTTTAAGTGATCGAATTTTTTGCTTACCCAATTCCATTTTTCTGGTATCGAATTTTAAGTGATTAAATTTTTTCCTTATCGAATTTGATTTTTTCGATATTGAATTTTAAATTATCGAATTTTTTCCTTACCTAATTCGAATTCGATTCAATAACTATGTTTCATATCAAGCACATTAATGTTTATGTGCTTCAAAAATGTCAAAACAACATTGAATACTGCATGATATATACCCCTTGCAGATATCAAGGTAATAGAAGGTTCATAGTAATGAAGTCTAATATCAATAGAGCCTCGGGAGGTCAAAATGCATGAAGTTTAATGAAATAGGTGGTCTCAGAAGGTACTTTTCTCAAACTGCCCATCAAAGAGATCGATGGCCAATATTTGTCTCAACATCACCCTCCTCATCTCCAGAAACCATTATGGCATTCCCTTGTAAATATTCCATGGTTTTTAATTAATAGCTGTTGAGATTTTGCATATTATTTTGGCTAAAATCTCATGGATAATGCCAACAATAGGATTTGTTCCAAATCTGAAGGCATCAAATCCTGAAGATGAGATATCAATCCTATTTTCTTGTGATAGGATGGAATTGAATTTAATATTCAGTTTTCTTCTACATTTATAAACTGTAATCCCATAGAGGAAAAAGATATATGAGGGATCAGGAAGAGGAAGTGTTGATGTGAGAAATCTGTTTTTGTAATCTCATGTTGAATAATAAGAAAGCCGATACCTCTGTTTGGTGGATGTAGCCCAGATTTGTTGGGTGAACCACGTTAAATTCTGTCTCTATTTTAATTGTTGTGTGTGTGAATTATTTAATTCTATTGTGCATACTCTAACAATTGGTATCATAGCAAGTTGTATTTGCTGCCTAGCGAGGAGCGTTGTGTGTTGGTGCATATCTTTGCGTATGTGGTGGCTTCCGACGTTGAGAGGTTGCATGTGCGAGCACTATTTTTCCTGATAGAATTGACGTGGTATCCTGAAGACAAACCACTGAAGTCATTTAAGCTGTGATAGTTTATAAGGGGATCAATAAGATCAGATCGACGTCTTTGTTTTTTTTTATTTTTTTGCGATGAAAAAGAGCAGAGCTACTGTCGATCTACGCAGCTGCAGTGGAAACAATTAGATCTATTGTGTGAGCTTAGAGCAGAACTATCGTTGATCTACGTGAGACTGTTGACCATGAGAATATGTGGCCAAGTTCATATCTGTAGAAGGGTCGAGTCTGTGAGGGCCGATTCATCAACGTAATGTGAGTCAACAGATAATACATTGAACACAGCCGGTGAACGCAGGGCGACGTTGATGGTAGCAGTGAGGAGGTCTAAGCATCATTCAGTGTTGAATGCCTTTCAAAGATATAATCTAGTGTTGTTCATAGGATTTTTGCCAAGTCTTCTATTTGAAACTTATTGAATTATGCGCAAAGTTATTTTTCCATATTTTGATATTACACATTTAGTCAAATAGTGAGAACATTTGAGAATTGAAAATGTATTGATTAAATAAATCAATTATTATAAAAGTGTAAATTTGGTACATTTAGGTGGTTCTACATTTGATTGAATGTGTATGGTGTTGTTCTATTGTTAAATATGGAAAAAACTCAAAGTTCTTGGTTTGAGATCGAGAAGTTTAATGGGAGGAATAACTTCGAAATTCGGAAAGTCAAGATGCACGATTTACTCATACAACAAGGTGTGGCAAAGGCACTTTTGGGAAAATCCAAACAACCTTTCGCCATGACAGATGACGAATGGAGTGACATCGATGATAGAGCACTAAGTGGCATACGATTGTGTCTAGCGGATGATGTTTTATTTAACATTGTGTCAGAGAAAACAGTCGTTGGACTATGGACAAAGTTAGAAAAATTGTACATGACTAAATCCTTAACCAACAGGATTCTTCTAAAAAGACAGTTGTACAGCTTGCGCATGAAGGAAGGTACAACAATAACCGATCATCTGAATAATTTTAATACTATCTTGGTGCAGTTAGATAGCATAGAAGTAAAATTTTATTTAGAAGATAGAGCTGTAACTTTATTATGTTCTCTGCTTGAGTCATGGGATCATTTTGTTACTTCTATAAGTCTTATTTCATCATAAACCCTTGAATTTGATGATGTTGTTGGAGCTATGCTGTCTGAAGAAACTAGAAAAGTTCAAATTTAGAAACCTCTACATCAAAAGCAATGATGGTTAGAGGTCAATCTAAAGAAAAACACTTCAGTCATAAAAAAAACTCTCAATCAAAATCGAAAGGGAAGAAGAGTAAGCTAAAATGCTAGTTTTGCGGCAAAACGAGACATTTGAAGAAGGATTGTTGGAAGAGACAGCAAACATCCAAAGGAGACTCTTCAACAAAAAATAAAGAAGCAAACACGACAAATACAGGTTCGGCATCCAGTTCAAGTATAAGTGATGAAGTTTTATCAGTTAAATTTTCAAATCATGATCAACATTGGCTGTTAGATTCTGGTGCGTCCAATCACATGTGCATTCATAAAGAGTGGTTTAAATATTATAAGTCAATCAATGATGGAGTAGTTTACATGGGCAATGATTTCTCATGTAATGTTTTGGGAATTGGAAGCATCCATATTAAAATGTTTGATGGGACAATCAAAATCTTAACTGATGTAAGACATGTGCCTGAACTCAAAAAAATCTTATTTCTCTAGGAGTGTTACAAATGGATATAAAACTTTTATTCAAGGTGGAGTAATAAAAATTTACAAAGGAATCTTATTAGTAATGAAAGAAAAGAAGATTGGAAATCTTTTTTAGTAAGAAGGAAGAACAGAGTCAGATTATGCTTCAACTGTATCTGAAAACGACAGTGATTCTATTCGACTATGGCATCAACGGTTGGGCCATATGAGCAAAAGAGGATTAAAAATCTTATCTGATCGTATGTTACTTCCTAGTTTAAAATCTTCTAAGTTAGATTTCTGCAAACATTGTATTTATGGGAAACAAAGCAAGCAGAAATTTAAAACTAGAAAACATACTAGTAAAGGAATCCTTGATTATATCCATTTTGATGTTTGGGGTCCATCTCCTACAACCTCATATGGAGGGTCATCATATTTTGTATCTTTTATAGATGATTTCTCTAGGAAAGTATGGCTCTACATGTTAAAAATAAAGTATGATGTATTCACAGTTTTCAAGCAGTTTAGAGCATTAGTAGAAAATATCACTAGAAGAACCATTAAATGTTTAAGAACTGATAATGGTGGTGAGTTTACTTCAAAGGCATTTGATAATTATTGCAAGGAAGTTGGGATCGAAAGACATAGAACTACTTCATATACTCCTCAGCAAAATGGAGTTGATGAACGCATGAACAAGACTCTCTTAGAAAGAGAAAGAAGTATGCTAAGTAACGCCAATTTGCAGAAGGAATTATGGACAGAAGCAGTATCTACAACTTGATATTTGATAAATCGATCACCATCAACTGCAATAAGATGAAAAAATCATCAAGAGGTATGGAAGGGTCATCCTTGTGATTATTCTAAACTGAAAGTTTTTGGTTGTGATGCATATGCTCTAATTCCAAAACATCAGCATTCTAAATTAGATCCTAAATCAAAAAGATATATATTTTTTGGATATGGTGATGGGATTAAGGGATACAGGTTGTGGGATCCTACAACTCACAAGATCATCATTAACAGAGATGTTAAATTCAATGAATCTTCACTCGATAATCCAAATGTAGATATTAAATTGAAACAGGAAAATGTACCTAAATTTCAACATATTCAGTTTGAAACCAGTTCAAATACTGATGATAGTAAAGATGAACAATTTTCAGATGAAGATCATGAAGAAGTTCCTACAGATAATAATCAGCAAATTGTGGAAGAACCAGAAACATCTTTAAGAAGGTCCACAAGAATCAGACATCCGCCTAAAAGGTATGATGATTATGTTACTTCAGTTGCTTTAACCGCTAATGATGATGAACCTTTATGCTATCAGGAAGCTATAGAAGGTTCTAACAGTGATAAGTGGAAAGAATCTATGAAGGATGAAATGAAGGCATTAAACAAAAATGCCACATGGGACCTCGTAGAACTTCCTAATGACAAAAAAACTGTAGGATGTAAATGGGTTTACAAATTGAAAAAGGGCGTTGATGATAAAGGAGAGAGGTACAAAGCGAGGCTGGTTGCAAAAGGTTTTTCTCAGAAAGCAGGAATTAACTTTCATGAGATATTTTCGCCAGTTGTTAAAATTGTTTCAATTCGGATTGTCTTATCATTAGTTGCTTTACTTGATTTAGAACTACAACAACTAGATGTTAAGACTGCATTATTAATGGAGATTTAGATGAAGAGATTTATATGGAACAACCTGAAGGGTTTGTTCAAAATCGCAACAAGAAATTTGTCTGCAGGCTCAAGAAATCATTGTATGGTCTAAAGTAGTTGCAGAGACAATGGTACAAGAAATTTGATTCTTTCATGATGAGCCAAAATTATATAAGAAGTGAATATGATCATTGTGTTTACTTTAATAAATTGGGTAATGACATACTCATTATCTTCGTATTATATGTTGACGATATCCTTTTAGCAAGCAAAAGCATAAGTGAGATCAACAGGTTAAAGGCTCAGATGGCTAGGACGTTTGATATGAAAGATCTAGGAGCAGCAAGACATATTTTGGGCATGGATATTTTCAGAGACAGAATTAATGGTAAGCTGTGGTTATCACAACAGAAGTATATTGAGAAAATACTCTTAAGGTTTGGTATGAACAATGTGAAGCCAGTTTCAGTCCCTTTAGCTTCCCATTTTAAGCTTTCTTCAAGTTTATGTCCTAATACAAATGAAGAAAAGGAATATATGTCTCGAATACCATATGCCAATGCAGTAGGAATTTTGATGTATGTGATGGTCTGTACATGACTATATATTTCACATGCAGTTGGGGTTGTCAGTAGGTATATGGAAAATCCAGGGAAGGAACACTGGGCAGCAGTGAAATGGGTGCTTCGGTATTTGAGAGGCACAAGTAATTATTGTATCACTTATAATAGAAGTAGTGAATTGTTTGTGGATATGCTGATTCCGATTTTGCAGGTGATTTGGATAAGAGAAGGTCATCTTCAGGATATGTCTTTAGTCTTGCAGGTGGAGCTATTGGCTGGATGTCAAAGCTACAAAACATTGTTTATTTATCCACTACAGAAGCAGAATACATAGCTGCTTCACATGCTTGCAAAGAAGCGGTTTGGTTGAAAGTTTTGTTTGGTGAGTTTGGTAGGTTGCAAGAAAACATAAAGTTATTTTTTGATAGTCAAAGTGCAATTCATTTGGCTAAAAATCCAGCCTATCATAGTAAATCAAAGCATATACCTATAAAGTACCATTTTGTAAGATTGGTTATCACTGAACTGGAAGTCTCTCTTGAAAAAGTTAATACAAAGTTAAACTGTGTAGACATGTTCACGAAACCAGTTTTATTAGAGAAGCTACGATGGTGTCTGGCTTCTCTTGGCTTGCAGAAAAATGAATATAATAAAGAAACAAGGTATCAGGTTAATTGTTGTCAAGGTGGAGATTGTTGAGATTTTGCATATTATTTTGGCTAAAATATCATGGATAATGCCAACAATAGGATTTGTTCCAAATCTGAAGGCATCAAATCTTAAAGATGAGATATCAAGCCTAATTTCTTGTGATAGGATGGAATTGAATTTTATATTCGGTTTTCTTCTACATCTATAAATTGTAAGCCCATAGAGGCAAAAGATATATGAGGGATCAAGAAGAGGAAGTTTTGATGTGAGAAATATGTTGTTGTAATATCCTTTTTAATAATAAGAAAGTCGATACCTCTGTTTGGTGGATGTAGCCCAGATTGGTTGGGTGAACCACGTTAAATTTTGTCTCTATTTTAATTGTTGTGTGTGTGAATTATTTAATTCTGCTGTGCATAGTCTGACAATAGCTCATGCATAATTATAACCGATACCTGCATTGACACTCATCCTCTTGCATATCTTCACAAAGAATTTGGTAAAGGCTTGTGTTCATAAGCACTTTCAATGAAATCTGAAATTCAAAATTGAATTTTGTATGTCATGTTATATTGAGAAGTGGAATATTCTTTATAAAAATGCCATTATAAAGTATTATATATATATATATATATATATATATATATATATATATATATATATATATATTTGTAATTTCATTTTTAAAAGAAAAGAGAGTTCTAAGATAAGCAGATTTTATAACGGTTTTAAAAAGTGTTTTGTAATCAACTTGGGAGTCAGTTCCAAAACTGATTCTATTTTGAGAATTATTTAGTCAGGCTGGGAAAGGGGGATAAAAATCATAAATCAATGATTGTAAAGGGTTTAGAGTCCAATATCCATGACTAGAATTGTAATCATAAATTCTCTCTAAAATCATAAATTATAGTGCAGTTTGATTCCAACTTTGGGTAATTGCATAAATGTTTTTGAACTTGTTTTTTCATTCTTTCTATTAATGTTTTTCCTCTATCAGCATGAGTGTAACAATTTTTTTGGCTTCTTCTTATTAGAATATTTACTAATGTTGTGTCCTCAACAGAAAGTACCTGCAAATATTACTTAAAGAAGGCTTAAAGGGCGCTCCACCACACTGGAAATTCATCCATGATTCTTTCCCTCTCATTATTCTTTTTGCAGAAATTATATTCAGATTCTTGATTTCTTGGATATAAAATTTTTCTTCTTTATTTCTCCTCAAAACAGCCCTTCAATCCAAAGGCTTTGCAATCCTTAGTGTTTCCTGGACATTCTGTATTCGAAGTTGTGGTTTTAGAATTAGAGGCTTTGTTCCAAGCCCTCATGGCATGTCCTTTTGGATAGCGAATTTAATAGCTTTTCATCAATCTTCAAATGTCATGGGCACTAGTTCCCTTACAACCAGGAACTGTCTCTAGGGAACAACAACCGAGAAGGGATTTTAATGTAAATTAGACTTGGAGGGTATTTGTAAATTATTTATGCATTAATAGAAGAAGTTCTTGTGTTTGAGTATTCTATAATGTGTGATATTAAAACCTATTTATGATGTTGAATCGAGTGTGATACGGGTGTGTTGCAGGCCTAAGTCAAACTCATGAGGGATTAGTACACTAAAAGAATAACATAAAGGAGTGTAGAGAGGACTAGATTAGTCTTGTATCAGAGTTGCAGCAGAAGTAGAAGAACTCAATAGTTGTGAAGAATAGCAAGAAATTGCAGTTGCATGGAGAATTGTAACTATGATAGAGTGTGGTGGAAGAATGATCTCAAGAGAGATAAATGTTGATCGTTGATAAGAAAAGGATCAAAAATCCATTAACCAGAGATCACGAGAGCCTTTTTAGAGTACCAAGAATTTTGTACAAGTAGAATATAAGCTTGAATATAGAAATCGAGATCAGAGTGCAATGGACCACAAGTCAAGAAAAAATTATAACAAGGAAGAGCAGAAGACTTAGTTCTTTTTCGCCTCGACGAAGAGATCAACAACTAATGAAGACTAGGAGATTTTATTTCTAAAAACCGTCATTTTCCAGCATCGAGCCAGAGGATCCACCTGGAAGGAAAAAGGGGAAGTGCATAAGGAAACAACAGGGATGACTAGGCGCCATCATGACGTGGAGTTAAACCAATAGGGAAATGACCAAGACACTGTGAATGGGCTTGTGTGGCATCAAATCAAAGTGGGCCAATCTGGAGCTTAAGCCTGATACTTTTATGCCTGGAGGTATAAGAAGTGGAACTTAAAATTGCAGTAAGGTTACATGGAAAGGCAAAGATTAAGGCCAATAAGTATTGAAAGCGTGTGGAGTATGTAGTTGGATCAATCCAGAGGGCTTAAAGCCCGGGAATATTGTAAAATATGAAATTAAATAAGGATTCCGCCATTTTGGCCCGAGATTTTGGAAGCCTTGGTTTTGAGGGGTAGTTCTATCATAAAGAAATAAGGTGTCAACTGCAAGAGTATTAACGAGTCCACAGTAAAAATATATATTTGTGCGCGCTTCTAGGGTGCATAGACAAAATAGCATAAGAGATGAAAAAAGGTGGAGACCATGAGACCTATTGGATCTACATATATTATGAAAGGGTGTGCATTGGTCGTTTCAATATAGGGTTTTATTCCACCCTTTAATCTTCTCCCACTTATATATATGATTTAAAGGGATTTATTTTCCTCACCAGAAGAGAAGGGAGCGCCTGTAGAACTGAAAATTGGACACGGTGGGTTTGGAATATAGAGGAATTTAGGCAAGCTAAAATGGGGCCTTATCCTTACCATCACCTTTTTCCATATGAACTTGGCCCTATAGGTATTGAAACGCTACTTTGAAGTCCCCATGTTCTATGCATATCTCTTTGTATCCACCACAAGTAAAAGGCTCTATGTGTATAATATTTTTCAAAGCTGTAATTTTGAATGTGGTTGGCCTTGAAAGCATGTCTACAAACTTCTGAGTGTTTCCCTTCTTATATTTTATGAATAGATGAAATTCTTACAAAAGCCCCATCAATTCATAATTTCTTGTTTATTGAAGCTTAATATGGGTTTCCAAATATTCTAGCAACTAGTGATTAGTGTGGATAATTCTTTCTTTGCACATTAGACAACACTTCCACTTCTTAATATCTTAAACAAGGAAATAAATTCCTTATCATATGATGGTAGTTTAGAATTCCCCCATGAAACATATTGAGATGATATCATATTGAATTACATCCTTGTATCAAAAACACCCCCATAGCATAACCACTTACATCTAGTTATACTTTGAAATCCTTTTGCAAGTTAGGAAATGCAAGCATTGGTTCTTAACTAATCCTTTATTTCAGCTCATTGAATACATTTTATTATATTATTTCCATATAGGAAAATATTAGCATTCCTTATAATGGCATGGATTCATGTAAATACATTGAAAAGGATTCTATGGACTTCCATAAGTACTTATATGCCACCTTATTGTGGAAAAAACAACCCCCATTTTATTTTAGTGTCATAACAATAACGGGGACTCTTTAAAGTTTTCAGACTTAAATTAATTTTCAAATTCTCTTAAAAAAAACCATAAAACTATTTTCATTTAATATTTCTATGTATTATTTAATTTTATGTTTAAATTAATAAAACATATAATAAGTCTTTAAAACCAAGAACCACCGTAATCAATCTTTAATCAAACAAAAATAAGTATTGGACCTTTTTATTATAGAAAAAAACGTATATTAACCTTTTCAGACTCATTACTTCTATGATTAAAATGTAGCCTGGCGGTCTTATCCTAGGTCATTCCAAAATTCCACATTTTCAATTACATTCGGGATCCATCTCCTAGTAGGATGTGGCATGGATTCTTGCACTTTAAAATTCCTTTCCAGTGGTGATAATATTTTATTGGCCCCTCGCACTAACTCTTTTACACGGTATCCCAACCTTTCTTTCCCAAAAGATTCATATAAATCATTTGTTCTTAAGCGCCAGGATTAGTAAGCACTAGGAAAACTCACATCTTTTGGTCCCACCTACCCCAATTCTTGTTTTATCATTCAATGAGAAACATCACTTGTCCACATATTCCTGCTCCTACTAAAACCACTCTTTTATATTTCGTCTAGGATCTTCCTTTCAGGTTGACTTGGTATATACATTCAACACATTCATGACTTCTCATTGGAACATCCTTGTCTCTATAACAACTCAGCCCAGACATTATCAAATAGTTCTTATTTTGTTCCTTCTAATATTTAGCCCACGGGATGATGTAACCTTCCATGCAATTTTTCAACCCATTCATTTTTAGAAATAAAGCCTTGCTAACTGTCATCTTTAAACTAACATCACCAGGAATATTTATTGATCGAGGAATAGTTACTCTTGAGGAGAAGTGAAGAGAAAATCTAAAGCACAACTTGTTTTGACTCCTCTCTTGTCAACCTCTTGTGATAAAGTTGTCAACAAATCCTACTGGCTGTCATGGTGGCCTGTAGAGCATTTGAAGCAATTCTCTGTACTTACTTTACAAACTCCTAAATAGTTACCTCTTGGTTCATTATTCAAAAATAGTGAATAGTTCAACTATCAACGAATCAAAACATAGAGAATGGTGTGTACTTGGTGTTGCATATAAAGTTTCTAATTAGTTGACCCATATCATCTCCATATTAATCCACAAAACAACATACAACTGAAGTAATTTGAATAAGATTTTTCTGCTAAAACTTCTTAGGCATATTATGGCTGATTTAGGAAGCTGAATTGTGGCCAATGCCTTATTCTAAGCCTTCATCTAAGATCCACTTATCACTTCTATACTAAGGTCATAAATAATGTCTACTGTAGATTTTTGAAGACTATTATAGACATCTTGCAGAAATTATTTGAGATCTTGATTACTATAGTGTATGGGGGTTTTTTAACAGACAAATATGAGCTCTTCTTAGGTATATTCTAATCTGAATTTCATGAATGAAAAGTGACATTCTTCAAGAATTAAATCTCATTCTTATTGGCATCTTGAATTAGAATTTTGATAAGACTTCGTTGACCTGGACTGGTGTAAGGGTATACATCCCTATTGTTGTAGAGGTAAATCCCCTCTGCAGACAGAGGCGATCCCTACTAGCCCAGATCAGGTCTAGCAACAATCGTATCACACTAAGCCACAAATTCCTAATTGCAATAGACCAAATGTGAAGAAGGCCTACCTTAAGTCCAACGTTTTTGTTCGTAGAGAAGATAATGCTCCCGTTTCCTTGCTCCAGCAGATCACAATTCTCCCACTTGTTGCGATCGAACACCTGCACACACAAGAAACACAATGAACACACAAGCGTAAACCCAATATATGCAATTATGTATCAGTCAGAGAATATACAACTCATAATCACAATGAACAATACGAGTGGAACCATAACCAAAGTCTCTTATCATTAATTAATGCAAAGAAAGATACAACCTGGCTTTGACGTTGAATCCTCCTTTGGCAGGTCGACAGCAGAATACGTCTCGGTAAAGCCTATCAGGAATGGGACAAGCCTCTCTCTCCGGTTGGCTTGACAATAATCTCCTTACTACTGATTTGGCTCTATGAGGACTATCAAGGCTCTTGCATCATTCTTTAGGCTATGAAGGCTCTTGGAGACTAGCTTGCAAAGGAAATGGCAAGCTTATATAGATGGTGGAAGGGGATTTGGGATCCCTACAATCATGGGATTGGCCCTATCCTCAAGGAAGCTTCCATGAGAGGTGGAAAACTACTTCCTCTACATGGAGATTTGGAGCCAAACATCCCAACTCAATTTAGAGACCAGTTTAGGAATTGGTTGGAGTCAATCTTCCACCATTTATTTTTAAAAAACACTCCTTAATAAGCCTTTGCGGGGGTACAACACTAAGACAATGCGCCAGTTGGCGTGCCCTCTTTGGAGGATTTCCCCCATTCGCGCGAGGGCTGAACTGACTAGTCGCGCCAAGGAAAAAAAGGCTATTTTTAGGGTTTTTCACAAGGAATTATCTTCAGGGGAATGAATGCCCACGTCCAGGGGGATGCCATGAAAGTGGTTTCAGGTCATGTCACTACTCACAGGTCACGGAATAAGCCCTCCAATGTGTGGGACGGGGAATTGCAGGGATGGTGACAAATTGTTGTGTAACAGATGCCCCCTAAAGCATGAGGCCCAAGAGAGAGAGAGGGGTGAAATGCTTTACGAGAACATGTCCAACTGAAAACACTGCCATCGAAAAAATGCGTAGAGAAATACAACTGATATCTCAAATACATGATATATGTGGTATGGGCGCAGCCATCCATAACAGAGTATACAATAATCCAGATCCAAGGCATGGACACAGCCATCCAATGAGGATCGATAAATAGACTCAGGCATGGTCGCAGCCATCCAATGAGGATTGATAAATAGACTCAGGCATGGTTGCATCCATCCAATGAATGAGTCATGTAACCAATCATAATAATCCACATAATCACAGCCTGGATTCTAAAAGACAAAATCCAGGGTCTTGTGCTCCATCTCGACCCGAACAAAGTACAAGTTCAAGCATGTGAATAAGTTAGCTGAAGTCGAACATGCAAGAACATCATCTGATTACCAGCCAATGATGAAAGTTGTTAACAGACATGAGAGGTACCACCAATAGTGACAATGGTCCTCAAGGTACTATAGGTACAATCTACGGCATGTGAATCAGTGAGCTGGTGTCGAACACCCATAGAATCACTCGATCAGAGGCCAATGATGAAAACCTCACGTCGAACATGAAGAACCTGCCATTGAGGCATGCAGGCTCCAAGGTACCAGAAGGGAGTCTCTAGATCAGCTTCCCGGATAATGAGCTGAAGTTGACAGGAAGTGACCTTGATAGAAGGTGGGCCATAGTGTTTCCCACATCATCAACGTGAGACAGAGGAAAATAATGTCTTTGTGAATCAGGATCAGATGAGAATCCGAGGAGGGTTGAAACTTTGCAGAGGTTAACTTCTCTTGAACATATCGGCAGCACGACAGTGGATTTGGCAGTATTTGACATCAAAAGGTCAAAGGTCATGATGACGAGGCAAAGAGCAGATGAGAGGTCAAAAGAGATTACCCAAACCCACGTAGGCAAACAGATAATGAGATGAGATTTCCCCAACCCGACACGAATGTAGAGAAGTGCCATGTTCAAGAGCGACATACTGCCGACACGACGATGATACTGGTTCCATTTTTCCCCACCATTTCTGGCGAGTACCTCTTTATTTTTACACAAGCTTGAAGAGGATACCATATGCTTGTCATATGATTTCGTCCTTTCGGACGAATCCATCCTAGTACATTTAATGAGCCCTAGGAAGGAGAAACTCGAATATCGTCATTACGACTGAATCTGATGTCATCAGGGTTTAACGA
This sequence comes from Pinus albicaulis, assembly GCA_034641835.2. Lineage (NCBI taxonomy): Eukaryota > Viridiplantae > Streptophyta > Pinopsida > Pinales > Pinaceae > Pinus > Pinus albicaulis. The sequence goes on from CM076579.1 coordinate 676,759,013, forward strand.
GTCTGACAAAGGAAGAACTCGACGTCTTTTCATGTTTAGAGAGTTTCAAAAGATAGCGGAAAAGTAAACTCCAATAGTCCATTTTCGTAAATAGTTCCTCAGATCCGAAAAGGTAGAAAACTAAGTCTGAGAAAACCTCCTAGTCGCAATAGGCTAGGGTATTCCTTTTTCGTAAATAATCTATCCCAGCCTGAAAAAGGGGTAAACGTATACTGGGTAGATGTTGTTTCGCAGCCACTTTTAACGAGTTCAAAATGACAAGCGCCTCGGCAATCTTTTCATGTTTAGAGAGTCAGAAAAGAACTGAAAGGTGACTCCTCCTCGAGGAACGAGTGGTATAAAGGGTAGCAACTGGTTCCGGTAATGGTGGAACTGCTCAGAACAAGTAAAGGTTAAGAGGCTAGCTAACAAGACCACTCATCGCAGTGGTTCCTCAGGAATGGGTAGAACAACCAAGTGAAATCAGCCAAGCAGATAATGAAGATGGAGTGAGAAAACCAAGGCTCATCTGGAAAAAACAGGCTGATAAAATGGCAATCACAAGAGGTAAAATGGGAATGGTTTCATTTTTACACAAGACTGAAACAAAGAAACTTTGCTTGAATTTGGTTTCATTTTTACACAAGCTTGAAACAAAGATAAACTATGCTTGGAAAATTAAGCATGCCCCCCAGCATGGTGACTCAATTCGAGGTACATGCCCCCCAAGCTTCAATCCATGCACCTGAGTAAACAGATGGAGGGAGTGAAGGTTCAAGTTACGAGATCTAAAAAAGACTTGACTGGGATTTTATGAGATTTGATCAAAGACTCGAATTGAACAAGAATGTGTTTCATTATTTTAATTAGGTTGACACATTAAAAGAACTATCCTCAGGATACCTTGTTTCACGGTTTAAGGAGCTTGACACAAGAAAACAAACTCTGCTCCGGCAACGTTGTTTCATTTTTTAAGGAGCTTGACACAAGACAAAGAACTCTGCTCCAGCCGAGCTTGATCATAATGAAAAATAAGTCATCGATTCCAAGATTTCCACTCCTGATGGAAGGAAAACATCTTGGAAGTCAGGACCCAACGCCCCCAGCACACTATGCACGATGGCATCATCACTGAGTATAGGCACGGGGTATGTAGCCACATAGTTGACCTGCGGTGGGGCAGATACAACGGGTGGATAAAAACTAGGAAGGGATGATGGCAGGCCAATTGCCACACTGGGACCAAAGAACGAAAGCTGATCAATGGTCACGATCCGTCCTTCATGTGGAAAATAGACCACACGAAAAAGGGAGGAGACAAGCGCTCCCATGGCATAGGTGTAATCGCGCCCCAAGAGCAGATTGAAATCCAAGGGGCCTGGAACAACCATCACGTCCATATGGACAGTTTTACCTCCCAAAGTAACAAGTAACCTTGGAAGGATCTCCAACAGTTGGCTAGTTCTTCTGTTAAATGCCAACAGATTCTGCGTAACAGGCACAAGCGGTGGCGAATCGATCGCTTTCCAAGTAGTTGAGGATAGAACACTAAAATATTTGCCTTCGTCTATAATGGTGCTGGTTACAACCAGACCAAAGGCCTGTACTGTTATCTCGAAAGGCACATAAGATGGAAGGCGGTATCCTGCAAATCGACTCCAATCGAAGGAAGCAACCAAACTACTTGGAGGGGCTACCATCGAACCGAGATGGTCTTCCCCTAGTGTTACGGAAGAATAAGGAGCATCCTCCACAACCTCCATCTCGAAGGCGGGAGGAGTATCCTCCGGGACCTCCATCACAGGAGGCGGAGGAGCAGCTTCTTGAGATATAGGAACAGGAGAATATTTCTCCAAGTCCGAGCAATCTGAAGAAACAAGAAGAGCCTGAGGGGTATGAGGTCCACTCTCAACAGAAAAGACCTCGTGCACCACAGATGGGGCCAGTTCAACTGATCCCATGACCAATGGTTGTTCGGGAATGGATTCCTGAATTTGAATTTCCGAGGGAGCGGGATTGAGCAAGAATGACTCTTGACCAACCATAGGATTAGCAGGTGGAGGACTCAAATAAAGCCGATTATAACTAGTTAGAAGGCATGGTGTAGAGCTGGTCGAGTTGTCCGATGCTCTCTTGGCTTCATCCATATACAAACAAAGGTGAATGGCATGGTTCCTTTCACACAACTTACAGGGATTGGCAAGTTTACCCTGCTTCTTAAGAGTTTTACTAGCACAAGCTGAAGAGTTGCCCCCAACCTAACTCCCAGAAGCCACAGGCAATGACGGGCGACCGTTGGACCATACTTCAAGCACCTTGGGAATGCCAGGGCAGTCTCAAAGAAGATGGTTTCCTATGCACAACATTCAAGGGAACTTGACTTTCCATGGAGGGTTGGAATTTTTATCAAGAGGAGGCTTCTTAGGTGCAATAGCCACAGAGCTAGCCTCTCCTTTATCTAACTTCTTCTTCTTTTTCTTCTTATTCTTCTTCTTATCCACCTAGTTACTCGAATCCAGACTTTCACCAAGCGAAGTAGAAGAGGAGGATGCAAAAACAAGCGAAGAATGGGAGAGGTCCACCTTGGAATCAACATGATGTTGTTCAGGTGGAGGAACTGATTGACCAGTAGCTGAGACATTCGGAACCACAGAGGTTGAAAACAACCAAACGGGCAACCCAACAGTTAACCCAGGAAGGGACAACGTTGCCATATAAGGAGCACCAACATTCCCAAAAGGAGGAAAATGACCAGGATTCCCATCGGAGAAGATTCCTTGGTTGGTGAACTCTGGAAAATTTTCCATCAACAACTCAAATCTGCACACGGGCTAAAAACCAAGGCACACAATCAAACGACCAACAAGCAAATTCTAGCAGGGCGTGTGATCGCAGGTGATCTATTTTACCACATTGAAACTTAGAAACTTCACCGTTTCATATTTTAAGAGTCGAGAAACGGATGAAAGGTGACTCTATCTCTTTCAGTTTTGAATCAAGCATGAAAGGACAAGCGCTTGATGATCCTTTCAAATTTAAAGAGTCAGAAAAGATCAAAATGACTACTCAAGAATGCTAGGCAAAGGGTGTATCAAATAACCGTGAACTGCAATATACACCTTGGTTTCAAAATGAAGGAGAAATCAACCAAGAACTTGACATACGTGCATGCAATCTCCCCGAATGCTGTGTTCGGTGTATCACGGGTATAGGGCAGCAGACTCGGCTTCCTATAGATAAAGGATAGAAACCTAGTGGGGTCTCCCTTTATATACTCGACGTTACGGGGAGCACAAGTCCGTGCTAGTGTTGTCTAAGGCCAAGAAGCGAACAACATCTACTAGGTTTAACGACGCTGGAACACGTCTCTAGCTAGACCTCTAAATATTTCGTTAATGTTTCAATGCTTCCTTAGGTGTAAATTGAATAAATTTTAATGTTAATCTTCAATTATGTTTCAATTTTCAGGCCCTAGCGAGTGTAATGTCTCAAAATCTCCTAAATGCACACTACATGCCACAGTATATCATTTCATTCGATGAAAGCTCATTACGAGAGAGTTAAGAGATTTTCACACAAATAACAAAATGACCAGACAACAACCAGTGATATCTCTAATGCAGCTAATGGAAACTAAAAAGCTTCTTTCAGAGTTACTAATCACTAATAACACAGAAAATATTCAATTTGCATTAACTAATCAAGAGCAAAAGAGATTTTTTTTTGTATTTCCAGTGTTTGAGAGAAAATTGCACTAAACAAATGAAAACTAATGAAATGAACAATTTGAGAAGTGGTAGCAAAAGAGTAAAAGCAATAAAATTTCACTCAATGCAAACAACACAATCAGACCTCAAATTGACAAAAGGTCTCTCAAATCAACAGAATCCCAAAGACTCAAATGAACCATGTAATCTAGGCCCAAAATGAGACAAGGCAGAATTTGAATGAGGAAGAAACCAGTCACTCAAACAACGTTACACAACGATAGACAACCACCAAACGAATGCAGAGAAGCAATCACAAAGTTGACTGAACATATAGAAACCAAAAACTCCCACGGGAGGCTCGACACACTATAGCACCTAGATGTCCTAGGGCTAGAATGCGAAATCGATAGAAGAGGGCAAACAACCAAAGGATGAAGGCCACAGTCAGTCAAACAAGGCTCCAGAACACTCAAGCAGTCGTAAAAATGAAACCAAAATCATAGATCAAGCTCAGAAATCTCAAAACAGAGCAAACCCTAGCACCTTACAATATTGGCGCGACTGTCAGGCTGAATCTAGCGCCAGAACAGGATTGGCGCGGGTAAGACACTAGCAACGTGCGCCAATTGGCGTGATTTTCAGGCTATTAAGCACTCCAGTCGATTTTACTAAGAAAAAATAAAAAAGAGCAATCCAAGAAACAGACTAGTGATGGTGAAGCTAAATAAAAGCCAAGCACACGAAAAGAGCCAACCAAAACAGCTGATCAAGCAAGAAAAGTCAAGAATCAACCAAAATGATAAGACAATACTCCAAATCAACGTCTCCCCGATGGAGTCACCAATTTGTTGTAGAGGTAAATCCCCTCTGCGGATAGAGGCGATCCCTACTAGCCCAGATCGGGTCTAGCAACAATTGTATCACGCTAAGGCACAAATTCCTAATTGCAATAGACCAAATGCGAAGAAGGCCTACCTTAAGTCCAACGCTGTTGTTCGTAGAGAAGATAGCGCTCCCATTTCCTTGCTCCAGCAGATCACAATTCTCCCACTTGTCGCGATCGAACACCTGCACACACAAGAAACACAATGAACACACAAGCGTAAACCCAATATATGCAATTATGTATCAGTCATAATCACAATGAACAATACGAGTGGAACCATAACCAAAGTCACTTATCATTAATTAATGCAAAGAAAGATACAACCTGGCTCTGACGCTGAATCCTCCTTTGGCAGGTCGATAGCGGAATACATATTGGTAAAGCCTGTCGGGAATGGGACAAGCCTCTCTTTCCGATTGGCTTGACAATAATCTCCTTACTACTGATTTGGCTCTATGAGGACTATCAAGGCTCTTGCAACATTCTTTAGGCTATGAAGGCTCTTGGAGACTAGCTTGCAAAGGAAAATGGCAAGCTTATATAGATGGTGGAAGGGGAGTTGGGATCCCTATAATCATGGGATTGGCCCTATCCTCAAGGAAGCTTCCATGAAAGGTGGAAAACTACTTCCTCTACATGGAGAACTGGAGCCAAACCTCCCAACTCAATTTAGAGACTAGTTTAGGAATTGGTTGGAGTCAATCTTCTGCCATTTATTTTTTAAAAACACTCCTTAATAAGCCTTGGCGCGGGTACAACACTGAGACAGTGCGCCAGCTGGCACGCCCTCTTTGGAGGATTTATCCCATTCGCGCGAGGGCTGAACTGACTAGTCGTGCCAAGGAAAAAAAAGGCTATTTTTAGGGTTTTTCACAAGGAATTGTCTTCAGGGGAATGAATGCCCATGTCCAGGGGGATGCCATGAAAGCGGTTTCAGGTCATGTCACTACTCATAGGTCATGGAATAAGCCCTCCAATGTGCGGGACGGGGAATTGCAGGGATGGTGACAAATTGTTGTGTAACAGATGACCCCTAAAGCATGAGGCCCGAGAGAGAGAGAGAGGGGTGAAATGATTTACGAGAACGTGTCCAAATGAAAACATTTTCGTTGGAAAACCTGCGTAGAGAAATACAACTGATATCTCAAATACATGATATATGTGGTATGGGCGCAGCCATCCATAACAGAGTATACAATAATCCAGATCCAAGGCATGGACATAGCCATCCAATGAGGATCGATAAATAGACTCAGGCATGGTCGCAGCGATCCAATGAATGAGTCATGTAACCAATCATAATAATCCACATAATCGCAGCCTGGATTCTAACAGACAAAATCCAGGGTCTTGTGCTCCATCTCGACCCGAACAAAGTACAAGTTCAAGCATGTGAATAAGTGAGCTGAAGTCGAACATGCAAGAACATCATCTGATTACCAGCCAATGATGAAAGCTATTAACAGACGCGAGAGGTACCACCAATAGTGACAATGGTCCTCAAGGTACTATAGGTACAATCTACGGCGTGTGAATCAGTGAGCTGGCGTCGAACACCCATAGAATCACTCGATCGGAGGCCAATGATGAAAACCTCATGTCGAATGTGAAGAACCTTCCATTGAGGCATGCAGGCTCCAAGGTACCAGAAGGGAGTCTCTAGATCAGCTTCCTGGATAATGAGTTGAAATAACAACAAAAGCAGCATACCGTACCACTGACAATTCCTTCAAAATTTGTTCAAAACTTGTTCAGGCAGCAGATGACAAGGAAGCGAACACCTTAATACTCATGTAAAAAAAATACTTAACAAACACTTGTGTAAACAAAACACTTATAAGATACTTGTGTAAACACTTTAATATAGCTCTGTAAATACGCGTGTAAGAAATGCAAAATACATTTCATATCTCGCCTACAATTCTACCATTTTTCTGCCCCTATGGGCCCACAAACTCACCTCTTATTCCATTTGTCTGCCCCTATGGACCCATAACCTTACCTCTTATTCCTCTTTGCGAAAACTCAATGCCTAATGCTTTATGCTTTCTGAAGTTGTTGCCATGCAAACTCCCAAGATATTTATTCTATTTATTCTACAGCGAAAAGACATTTTTAGTAGTTCTATTTTGATGGAATATTAGGCTATAACAACCATCCAACTAGAGAAATCCGGCAAAAGGTTGGGCTAGAGAAAGCCTACAGAAGGTTGGGCAAGAGGGTAAAGTTTGCAAATTGCAAATGGTTTATCGCTTGGCTCCGTTTCTCACTTTCTACTTTGTCTGCATCTGCACATTCAAGTCAATATGCACCTGCCATCAATAGAGGCCATCCCACCAGCAACAGGTAGCAGTCAACATCTGCCGAATGCCATACCCACCATGCACGACACAACACGGAACGATATGGGATGGCACAGAGCGGGAATAAGCTATGGGACGGGAAGCAGATAAAAACCTTAAACCCTTGAGTCATTTATGCAGGGTCATGGAGGGGGATACAGTGGGGATGCACCTAACCCTTGAGTCATTTATGCATACAGCCTTCCTCCCATTGCAAATAGCTGCCTCTCAACTTGTTCTCAGAAATAATGAGAATCCATGCCTGGATATCTATATGTATGTTTAAAGGCAACGTTATATATATAACGTACAGTTAAGCTTTATAATTAGTTCATGACAATGAGTACTTTTTTTAATTTGCAGCGTGAAGTCTGTCTCTTTATCGCGGAGGGAATTCCGAAAAGCCCATCCCCTGAAAGCTGGAAAGGAAAGAAAGGCTTATACATGGTAGGTTTGTCTGGAGCAGGAATTCCAGGAGTGTGGATCGACTCTCAGCGAATTGTGGATGATATTAATGAGTAGCATCTACGTTCAGAGCATAATTTTGATACCTCTTTTAGTAAATATATGCACAGTACCTATGGCAAGCAGAGGTATTGAAAATCCTTCCCTTGCTTTCGCCTAGCCGTCTGTTGGTTGATTCGACTACCGATTTCATGCAGCAAGAACGGGGGTGACCATTTCCAATACCAATGACCACCTCGTTTCTTCAAACCCTAGTAGGTATTAGGAAAACGACAAGCAGGGTTTGAGAAATCGGCACAGCAAGCTCAAAGGAAAATGAAAAGCAGGGTTTACGGTAGACAAGGTTTGGGAAAACGAGATACATTGTTTACATTTCATACTCAACCTTCATAAAATACAAAAAAACAGAAAATACATTACTGATACTACCTTCAGAAAATATAAAGCTTCATAAAATATAAAAAGAATGCTTACATTTCAAATTCATGGTAGTAGATTCAAAAATCATGGCGGCAGATTCACGATTCATGCTGGCAGATTCATGGCAGCAATGGAATTTCCAAGAAAGTATAATGTTTGAAGACTGGATTTACCAAAAATGTTGGTGGAAGATTTTGAAAAGATTAAGGCCAACCTCGTGTGGGCGTTCAACTACAAATCCTACAAATCCTAAACACAAGCATGAGCTTTAACACTTGCATACAACATACAACACCAGGAGCTTCCATTCCAATAGTTATCAATAGCTATCAATAGCGAAACACCACCACCTGCAGAAAGATCAAAACACTAGTCAGAGACTTTGGATAAAACAACAAACTATGGCCAGTTAAAAACTTTGCATCAACAATAAAAACTTTGGTTAAAATGTTTGGATCAACATAAAATAAAAACTTTGATTAAAAAATTTGGATCAACAAAAAAAACTCCAAAGTTTTAATAACAATAAAAACTTTGGTTAAAAAGTTTGGATTAAAAAAAAAATGAAGAAACAGAGATAAGTCGCCAATAAGAGGTCCACTTTCTCTCATAAAAAACTTTGGCATAAAAAATTGAATGTTGAAAATAAATATTTCGAAACTTTGGGTAAACAAGATTAGCGTGTGCAAAAAATTATAAATATAATAACCTCGAGGGAATATTGTCAAAATACTATAGATCAACGAAAATAGAGGACCTCGATCATAGTATATAAGGTACTTTCAAGGCAGTTGTCAATTTCTTCAGATTGATATGGTTTTGAAATAGTCAATATACATGAAATTTTATACATTTCTTTGAATGGCGACCAAATCTGAGGAAATTCCAGATATCCAGACAATAAACTTTAATATTGTATATTATTACACTTCCATACAAACATCATAACCTTATTATTGGATCTATCAGTTTTAGGTTCAACTTCAGGAATGGTTTAGCATAGAATTGAAATTACCCATTAATAGCCGAGAGACTTTTACAACAATTTGCGGGGTTACTAAATATTACATATAATTTCCATGTTTATGAAATAGCCCAAAAAAATTTACAATAGTTTGCACAGTTACTAAATATTCCATATGATTTCCATGTTTATGAAATATAGCTAGGATTCAAACTATACATACTGAATATTCAGATATTGATCATGACAGTAAAATACAAACAGACAGTTCTTGAAATATTGATCTTCAAATGTCAAGTCCTCTAGAAGGGTAATCTCTGCAAGGTTGGCTACAAAATTTTCCATGGGATAATTGTAAAATTGTGAGAAGCATAACCTAAAACATTGGTATCTCATCCTTTGTTGGTTCTTCTCGAATGAGAAATAAGTCTTCTTACAGTATTAGTGTTCAAATTATGGAGTCATGCATTTTGAAAATAAATACAATGAAATAAGGAATTGGAAATTATTTACCACGGAGATGCAAGGTTGTTAAGTTCTATCTGAAAATTTCTTAAAATAACGGTACATCTTACCTACTGGCCTGTTTTGGATATCTGAGTTTGTTCAAAAATAAACTATACTAAAGTTCAATGTCAAAAAATTCTGAGAAACGTCCAGAGATGAGGGAGGCCTATGTATAATTTGGTGCAGCGTGATAAGGTTTTTACCATAAACATGGTAATGTCATCTGCAAATGAAAATTATTTTGATTCTTGACTATGATAAACCAACTTTATATTCAAAGTAAGGGAATAATGAAAATAAAACCAGGAGCGTGATAGTGAAGATTACCCTAAAGAAAGTGAACTTTCATGTTGAATACTTTTACCACTCCTATACATGAACATGATTTCAACAAACTGCTTTATATAAACTTGAAAATAATGCAAACTGGAATGAAAATGCATCAAACCAATACTCCCTAGACTTATTTACCCATTAATATTCCAAAGTCTTAGCGCTAGATTTAGAAATGTTTCACGACATAAAAAAAAAAAATAGAGTTCGTAAATCAAATTTGAGATATCACATTGAAATAGCTAAATACATTGAGAGTACTAAGTTTTTCTAGTCCATATTATTATTGACATGTTCAAGTAGCACTATACAATAGACTACATGAACACATACACTAAAATATGATCTAATTTTGATTCTTTTTGTTCCTTACATAATCTCTAGCATGTTTGCAGTAGGTAGGAACTCTGAAAGGTTTTAAGAATCATCCTTCACAAGACACTCTTAGAAACATACAGAGTAAACCACGAGAGGACCCTTGTCCCTCCTGCAGGAAACTCTTGGAAATCTCCAGATTTAATCACAAGAGGACCCTGTCTCCCCGAACCCACAATGTCCCCATACTGCAACATTAGGAGATCCAACCAGTTCGGCTAACGACACCCAAGAGCCCTATGGGAAATACCCTGTTTCTCAGCCCATGTCACAGCTAACGATGCCCGGGAGCCCTATCCCATAGGCTATTTAGGTTTGTTCAAATTTTTTGTGTAGTTTTAAGCTCGCATAGAACGAAGTTGAAAAACTAGAACAAAACAAGGGTGGCACCTTGCGATAAAAAAATAAAATATGGGACAAGTGGCACTCATAAATGAAACATGTATTCCATGCATGATCGTTTTAATATATGTGTGACTACGTGTATGACTTATAATTACAATTAAAATGTAATTACAAATATATGTGTGACCATGTGTATGTGTATGACTCTTAAGTACAATTAAAAAATAAATCCAAAGTAATTAGAATACAATTGAATTACTTGCTTTATTTAAGAAATTATAAATTATCTTTAAAACTATTTTTTTGAATGCCCATGGAAGTTGTAACAATCAATACATTTCGTTCCCTCATTCTCACTGCCAATGTTTGTAATTCCAGACCAATTCAAATAGTACTAGTCTTCATCTTCAAGACATCATCGTGGAGTAATTAATATCAGATCTGTGGTTGTTTAACCACCTGCGTTTCTTTAGTCCCTCAATATCGAAGCAGTCGTTAAGGTCATCTATGACCTTTAAGTATTTCCTCTAGCTGAAGCACCATAATTCTTGCAAGAATATGAAGTCCAAACAATGTCTGAATTAGGCAAGGTCTTCACATGCTCGCAAAACAAATACTACTCCTTGTAATTCAAAGTCATTGTGGGATAATAGCACCATCAAGGAAGAGGCTCCCCGCCAATATAGATCCGTAGTACCTTACCACAGTTGTTACCAATCCATCCTCGAAACTCCTATGGTCAAGTCAAAGTGATATATTTTAATTAGTGTTCAGTATTGCAAAGAAATTTTAGATATAATAGACATAATAGGAACCACAACTTCAGTAAGTTTCCAATATTCTTTCCATGTAATTTCAGATTACTTTTTTTAAAAGTAAATAGTTATAATAAATCATTTGAGCTCACTATTTCACTATGGAACGATTGCATATTTTTAAAGAGAAGTTATGATAGTGTGAGTCGATTAAATATTACTAGTAATTTCGCTTGTCTATCCTTGTATTTCCGTCAATTTCCATATCTCCACTTACCATTCTACTATCTTTGAATCAATGAATTAATTATCTGTGATTCAATGAATTATATGCATAGGGATAAGGAAAGAGGCATTCTTGCAATAGGTGTGGAAATGGCGCGAATGGTTGTGAGCTATAAGCGTTTTTCTTTAGAACATCTACATTCAAAATATTGTATGAAGGGTTTGTTATTGCATGCATATATGCATCAGTATAAAGTAGCGGTGCACATCATATTTGTTCCTAGTGTATTGGACTTTTCTAACTATTCCTAGCGCATTGGATATTTCTAACTAAAAAAAATTTGAATTTGGTTTTTTTTGTGGATTTCGTGTTTTTAGAAGCACAAGATGCCCATAATAGTAATACATACATGCCATGCAAGAGGGTTTATATAAGCCAGGCTTGATATAAGCCACAATGTGATTGAGACAGGTCCCAAATAACTAATAGCTTGTTGTGTGTAAGTCTAAGGCCTACCTGAGAGTTAGTAGGCTAGTAGCATACTAAGTAAAATGGTTATGACATTCATCATCAAGAGCCTACGCCTACCCTTGTCCCTGACTATGTATGGTTCATCTTCAAGAGCTTGCGCTTACCCTTGTCCCTGACCCTGTCTGGTTTTCCTTGTCCCTGCTCTTTCCTGATTTTCCAGTAGGTTAGTAGATTACTGGTTTTCCAGTGGGTCAGTAGCTTTCTAAGTAGAATGGTTATGAAATTCATCACAGTGAGCTTGCGCCTACCTTGTCCCTGCACCTATCTGGTTTGCCTACCTTGTCCCTGCCCCTATCTAGTTTAACAGTAGGTCTCCTAGCCTTTTGAAAAAATCATCAATAACAATGAATGCATACAAATTATGGCCTTTTAGCGATCGAGGAAAGATACCACGGGAAGATATGTGTTGTCAAAGAGTCATACATGTAGCATCCATTACAATACAAGTGTAAGCGATGGCAGGAAAACTCTAGAAATTTCTTGATAAAATATGAATGTCTTGGGGGAATATTAAAAATTTTAAATATCCTTCTATCTTTTTTGTGAATATTAAAAACTTTGGATATCTTTTTTTCTAAGTGCTTAAATAATAAAAACTTTGGATATTTTTTTTCTTAAGGATAGGTTGCCTCGAACAACGTGAGGTTTCCAATAAGAGGTCTAATTGGAAACTTTGCTTAAAATTTAGGTAAACCTAAATTGCCATTGAAAATTTTGTTTAAATTTTGTTAACCGGTAAATATGTTTGGTCAAAGGATAGATTAATAGATAGTCAACGATCTAGCGATTGCTAGGGTCCACCCCTCTAAAAGGAAATAACTTCAACATAGACGACATTTACAATAGTAACCTAGAATAACATTGATAACCTATGTCAATAGATTGAATGGTTGATGAAAGATTTATCCTAAAAAACAACTCCTTGTAGGGAATTAATGATTTTCCACCACAAGTTCCAACAAGAAAAGTTTGCAATTAGTAATTCTTGAAGAGCTAAAGGAATTAGAGGAAATTATGAAATGATTGTATGATGAGATGATAACTGGATAAGGTAATAGATCCTCTAATTTAAATTAAGAAGGAGTTAAAAGAAAGAGGAAAGTTACTAAGACTTTGTTTCTTGGTGGTATATTTTATTCAATAATGCAACACAAAGTACCACAATGCACCCACATAGTTGCCTAAGAAGGACATGATAGAGGCTAAATTATATAGGGTGGAAGTGTTGATGTTGGTGCAATCAAATGAACATTTACGAAACAACGTGGTTAATACTATATAAACCAATTTTAAATATCACATTGGATTAGATGCATTGGTCAAAACATATAAGATATCGTCTATTGGTGCACTGGGAGAAGTAAGGTTTAAAAAATAAATGAAGCAAGAAATTTGAGAAACATTGTATATCATAATGAATATTACTATGCAAAAACAATTATAAGTAACAAAAGAGGCCATTATTTAGTATGTTGCAGATCCCACCATGCTACATGGAAAATTAATAATTCTTTGGAACAAGTTGCAAGTGGAATCAAATAAATTGCTACATATGCATTGGAATGCAAGGTTAGATATGATCTAGAATTATCTCAAAGAGAGAAGGACATGGTTTCTGAGTATAAAACATGGTATTCGTATGTGACCAAAGAAATTCGTATCAAAGTTCCACAGATTTCCATTGCACAAATCCTCACATTAATGAATTTTTTTTCCCCAATTTTGATTGTACTTTTGTGAATAATTATTTTTTGTAATTATAAATGTGAAAAGAAACTGAAAATTCACATGAAAGTCAAAAGGTCACACCAGTAGTCGAAAATTTAAATCCCATTTTTTATAAATGCACCCTTCTTTCTCAAGCAAAAGGACTTTTAGCTTTGGTTTTCCATTGTAAACGTATTTTTATAAAGCTTGTTATTGTTCTCTGAAATAAAGTAATAGGATTAATGTTGCATTATTTTATCTAGTGAATACTCCTTGTATTCGTGCTCTTCAACATTCCTTATTAATATTTAGAAGCTCTTTAACATGGGGAATTCACTAGGGGAGAAATACTATACCACGTGCGTTCATATTTGGGGATATATATTGAGGAAAAAATGACATAATATGTTGAGCATATAATAGGAGGTAAAGGGTTTTTATATTGGAAGGTATAAAAAATGGAGCTCACAGTTAATGAAAAAATATAAAGGGTTGTAAAAAATGTTAATGAAAAAATGGATAACTACAATATCTAGTGAAAGTAGGGTTTTTTTAAATTGGGAAGTTGTACTCGGTTCGTATTGGTAGGGGGTTAAATAATGTGAATTTTAGAATTATTTTCCAAAATGTAGTCAAATTAAGGTCATTTTTTAGTATGCCACAAATGCACATGATATGTCATAGCTTTATTGAATGAAGCCCCCATGTTCTTTGAGATAAAAAATAGTTTCATACATGCAGGATAAAGTGGTGCGGGCCTCTCCTCTAAATGGTTCCTGGTATGTGTTCATATTGAAATGTGTTAAGGAAAATGAACCATTTTGATATTTATAACACACATCTTATTTGAAATTATATATTAGATATGCTTTGATGATAATTATTCGTTGTAAACTACTTTCTCATGAATGAATAAATATTTTATTTCACATGTATCTTTATTAGATTAATGCTAACATTATTCCTATAAAGGTTCATGCCACTAATTTTGGGTTTGGAGGTGTTTTGTGTGCATTATTCATATGTATTTCAAAAGATATTTTTACTTATGTTCATAAAATGTTATATAAATTTTCTAAGGTTTTCTCAATTTAGACCGTAGTATATCATAAAGAAATTGAGATGACAACCATTCTAATATACTGGATGGGACTCCTATTCCAAACATTGTAGGGAAAAGTTAGGAATTAATATTGGGGAGATCCCCTAATCATTGGCAGAACATTTGGGCTCGTACACATATTTTTGTGTTGGAAGGAAGGTTTCCATTTTATGGTAGGTTATTTTCACACTCTTTTCCTAAGTCCTCCCAGCATGCTAGTAATTATCCAGGTTTACCTCTATCAAATCCTCTGATATTAAATTGCCACCTTTGCATCATCCTAAACATGCTTTTGAAGCCACCTATGTTAAGCTAATATCTCTATATCCTATCACATCTGAGTTCTTAAGAAAACTTGGAGTAATTATAGTTACAAGGGGTTTTCACAGTGCTTTATATTAGATATCATTTTTTTTTGGGATTCAACTACATTTAGTAAGTCATTCATCTAAGACCATTTCCATGAGAGGTAGTCGTAGCTGACTAATTTATCATGATTTTTGAATAGTCCACTTAACACTCATTGCATCGAGTGATGCTCATAGGGGTAAAGAAGTGGGATTGAAACTTGTGAAATGAATCACATAGCGTCAATCATCACTTCTGGGGCTTGCACCTCATAACCAGGACTTCCCAGGAGGTCACCCATACCAGATCGGCTCTGGCTCAAGCATGCTTAAATGTGGATTTTTTCCCAACAATAAAGCCCACTACCTCTCATGGAAATGGTCATAGATGAGTGACTTACTAAACACATTTGAATCCCAAGAAAAAAAAATATATCTTTATATAGTTACATCAATCCTCCCTCATAAGTGTTCAACTAGATACCATACAACTTGTGGTGGTGTGTGAGTTAGTACACTTGAAGAATTGGTTAAGGATTTCTTGGATAATATAGTAGAATTTTTGAAAGGAATTCAGATGAGGGTAATCAGGTACCACTCGATTCTAGAATATAGAGCGAAAAAAAAAGGAAAATTTTGATATACTGGAGAGCAAAGAGTATCAAGAGAATGAGAATGGGATCGTGAATGAGAATGATACTTAGGATTCTGAAATTAAGGAGAATAATAACAACGATATCATGGTTGATAATAAATACCTATACTTATGGATCAAGGGCCACTTAATCTTCCAAGTGTTCTACATTGTTTACTACAACATTTAGAGAAATTCTTCACAAAATATGATCCAAATAAGTCTACCACTATAGAGGACCACTGTATTAATTCTTATTTACAATTACGGTTACTGCATGTATGTTATGATGATGTAGATTGCAATATTTCCCCATGCACACTTGAGAATAAATCATTTTCATGGTATCACACCCTCCCTATTGATTAAATTAGGAATTGGGGATATTTGAAAAAGGATTTTCTAGTGAATTTTGTTGATGACAAAAAACCAACCATGTTGTTGAAGGAAATGAGCAATCTAAAGATGGGAAATAAAGAGAAAATGAAGTATTTTAACCAACAATTTAACTACATTTTGAATTCGCTTCTCATGGACATCCAAGCTCATGATTCTATTACATTATATTATTATACTTGAGCCTTGCCAGCTAACATTTCTATGTTTGTCAAGAGAACTACCATGAACCCTTGCATGTGGAGAAAGATATCAAATATATTGGAGTAATTACTACACAAGTGGTAATGCACGAAGTGGATTACCAACTTTCTACGGGATTATCTAACTCACTACCAAAAGAAAATAAATGAGCTTGGACTATCTTTTCCCATTGCATAGGATCATATATTTTGAGTAATATGAAGGAAGCATAAGTCTTGGCACAAGAATTAGAGTGTAATATCCCGTGGACACATAAAATATTATTAATTTTCATGTTATCATCATGTTAATGTTTTACAAATTGTTGAAATCAAGAAACTTTTTTACTTGTAACTAATATGAATCAAATCCTTTCCTTCATGCAGTGACACAGGGAGGTCCATTTTTTTTTAAATTGTGTTTTAAAACTAAGATATCCATGTATGTTGCAGGGAATGAAGTGTAGTGCTTCCATATACCTCTGGTATTAGTTCAATTATGCGGTCAAATTTGTTGATGATTTATTTGTATCATAGATCTAACTACTCTCTAAAGGGGTTTTGTTTTTTATCCATGCATCAATATTATAATACAATGTCGATGTAGTCCTGATCATTATTTGATTACTCGTGAATGGTATTACAAAGGGTTTGGAACACTGAAAATATTTTGCACATTATTTTAGTAAGAATTTGCGTTGAAGGTAACAGGGGAAAGGAATCAACCATTCACAGGGATAAACAAGTGCTGCATGTGGCCGATAGCCGATAGTCCCTGCCGGTAGTTTGTTTCAATTGCAAATTTAATTCCCTGCTCGTAGTTTGTTTCAACTGAAAAGTTAAATTATATGTATTAAAAAATATAATAATTTTATTTTTAAACGATATATTATTATAATTCGACAATGTATCATTTTCGCTGATGAGAACAGTTTTGGCATGTGAGCCATTGATTTTCTCAGCAAGCAAGCATAATGGCAACAACCTTGAAATTTTTTGGAAATAAACATACTTGGATATACAAAAGTTTAGTTGGAAATAAAGATACATGGATATACAAAATTAAACTTGAAAATCAACATTTCCATAGATTTAGAGTAATTTTCTGAATCGATAATATAAAGAGAACTTATATTTGACTTTTTAGTAGCCAATGTTTAACTGAATATCAATTAAATTGGTACAATGATAATATGTTTGATGATCTCGTATCAACGTGATGACATCCTAATATCATGCTTTAATATACACATCCTTCAAGTATTAAAAGTATATATATGTCAGTATATGTACCCATCTGTTAAGGTTTGTCTTTATTGTAGTTTTTAATGTGGCAACATAATGTGTGGATCCTGACACGTTTTTAGGGCATAATATACCATGTGACAAAGCTAGTGGTAGTTAAACTTAGGATCATAACTCAATGAGCATTGTATGCCTATTGTTTGGAAGAAGTAAAACCAGCATAATACGGTCTTAAATACGTTGTATAGTGACTCCCAACATCTGCAGGCTGTATAGCCGCTCCTAACTTACATAGTCAATAGGTCTTTGATAACCATTCCATTATGTTCCTGATAACCATTCCATGATTGTTTTTAAACAGACTGTTCGGTAAGTAATAGGAGGCAAGGCGTGATCTCCCAATTATGTATTAGAAATTGGAGAGAGTATCCATTGAACAGGGTTCACATACAAAACAATTGAATTCTATATTGCAATAATCAGAGATACATCAAATATATATAGTTGAACTAATTCTAATCTTAGAGAGAGAAGTTGAGAGAATTTCTCAACTTCCTCAACAACCCAATCCAAACTAAGTAAGCATAATAATTGAGGCATTATCTCAAACACCCCCCCTTAATGCCCACATTACAGAAATGGAGAACACACTAATGTAATACAAACATTTGTCTGCCCTGGTCTTCATTAACATTTGTACCCACTCTGAGATCTCATATAAAATGCTCTTTTCTCCACCATTTTCGAGCTACCATTCAATCCATTTAAAATACATTTGTCTCTGACCAGCAATGCTGAATTTGTAAGATCAAAGATTCTTGACACATCCGAAGAAGAGTCTAGACACTAAACTATCCTATGGAAATATTTCCATATGTGAAATAATCTCCGAAGAATAAATTTCAACAGTCTATAGGAAAATACTCTAGGTACAGAATATGAATAGCAATCAATCCTACAAAGTGACCTTTACAAGGATCTCATTGTATAACTTGTAACTGATGCTCTTGGCCCGAAGCACAACAAGATCAACATATAACAAATTCACACAATCAAATTAGTCAATTGTTCTCTCGTCCCTGAAGAACGTAGAGAACGACTAATTTAAATAATGCTAATTTGTTCAACAATTGGTTCTTAGCAATAAATATAAGCTTAAACCTCATACTATAAGTCAATAAGATGTAGCCGGAAATCTGCAAGTGATAGTCCAAGGATAGACTTGGCTCTTTCCTCTCTTTTTTTGCTCTAATTTTATAACTCGCTTGGAAAATGCCTTTGAACTGCGTTTCCAGCCAGTCCCTTGTAATACATCATCGTCTGCAAAACAACTGATTGAGATAGTGCATAAAGCACTCCAAGATGCATGCTCAAGATGCTCTCACTTCTGCGCAGAGTAGCCACATAACGAATCAAAATTTGAACTTAATAAATTTTTTTATTTTTTATTTACTATCTACACTTCTCTGTACTAAAAACGTGTATTACACGCCTTTCCCCAGTACAGCATAAACACAGCATCCCGCCATATCGAGACCGGGAACCATCTGTCAGCTTGCATTGTGCCGCGCCATTCCTCTATCCAATGAATGGGTGCCGAGTATGCACCCAATCCATCCATGAAATGACGGTACTACAAATAGTCTGCAAAGATATCAAATCATTCACATGACCCTGTACACCTAAATGCAAAACATGCGACCCCAACCCATCATAAATATGCATTGGCTCCTGAGTTCTGCTTATCAGGAATCGAACACTCGACCTGTCAATAGAATTTGGTATAGAAAATCTTTTATCTGTCGTCACACGATGTCTGAGCAGCGCCGCCACCACCATCGTCGGGAACCTTCAAGGGCATTGCCGAGTTCCTTCAATGCGTCGGATTCTCCCACCGTGGATCCACTAGATGCCACCTCGGCTCCTCCACCTCCTCCTGCCTGACTAATATTAATTCCGTGATGGCTCTTTGGCTCTAAAAAGTATTTTTGACAGCGTCTAATTTTCAATTGATTGCGTCCTTCTGTCTACTGTAATTTTTCCAAATTTCTTGAACACTTTTCGAAGACAAGACACAGAAATGTTGGCAGGAAAATTCTCAACATAGATAGTCTGCCTGATGTCAATATCCTTACCTTGAATACGCTGCCCACAACGCGTTTGAGAATTATGAGTACTGGCTACCGAGCTTCTCGCTGTCACTAAATTGAACTATTTAAAAACAAAACCTCAGATCTTTTTCATCTCTCTGGGCTCTCCAGGAGGGAGTCAAGCCCACAGTGGATCTGATACCATATTAGAAATTGGAGAGAGCATCCATTGAACAGGATTCACACAAAAAACAATTGAATTCTATATTGCAATAATCAGAGATACATCAAATATATATAGTTGAACTAATTCTAATCTTAGAGAGAGAAGTTGAGAGAATCTCTCAACTTCCTCAACAACCCAATCCAAACTAAGTAAGCATAATAATTGAGGCATTATCTCAAACATTATGAGTTCAATATCAGGTCCAAAGCCGAAATTATGGATGGTAACAATAGTTCGCTCCCAACTCCAGCTTGCCTTCCTTCCTATCTTTCCTAAATGATGGGCTAGACATTTAGTAATGTTGCGATGGCATAAACTACGTTTGCTTTCACGTGATGAAATAAACCATGATTTATTTCACAACCAGTCAAAACTACATAAACTGGGTTGAGGTACTATGCTACTGAGCTACCTCACATAGTTTGTAATGTTTAATTTGTAAATTTTTTTAGTATTTCAGTGTTTTGAAAACTAGAAAGAGTAAAAAAAATGATGGAAAATAAACCTAAATGTGAGCAAAATTTTGTTTTTCTGTTGTAGCACCAAGGTGTTACTCGCTTGGCGTAACCCACCATTCCAGGTCAGGTAAGATGTGGAGACCATATGGAGCCTGGACTTGAGTTGAAAGGGCTGCAACTCTAAGATGAACTACTTGGATTTAGGAAATACAACAGCCATACCCCTTATCTTTTAAGAAAGGAGTTGCTCGGGCTCCTGTGACTCACTTTTATACCCACACTAATGGATCTCAATTTGGTCTAGAAACTCTGCTTCTTGGACCACAAGGTCCACTGACTACAGATTTCGAATAATTTTTTTTCGTCGTGCTCTTCCCTATTTTACTTCATATTCCATCCAATATTTAAAACTCATTTGAACCCATTTAAGATGAAAATCTAAATAGTAAGTTTTAATGGAGTTTAACATGGATATTAATGAGTAATTTCAAAAATCTACAATTGACATACCTCGACTTAAACCTCAGTGACCTTGATCTGCAATGAATCCAACCCCAAGGAAAACACCATATTGTACCAAAATTGAAAACGTTATTCCAATACCCAAAAAAAAACATTGTATCCAAGATTATTTGTATTCATCAAAAGCATATCAACAACTCATCAATTTCACCTGTGCTCTTTCTCGTTGAAGATATTTCTCAAGTTGACTGAGCTTCATGCGGCTGGACTGTAACTGTTGAACATAAGCTTGCCGAGCATGGTGTGATAAATTACTATTTCTAATTTCAAGACCCAATCTATCAGCAACACAAGGAAAACACCCAAAAATATTCAGATGGAATACCTTGTTTCCCAGTCTACTTTTCTTTGTTGCTTCTCTATTTTTGGCAAGACGCCTCAATTTCTGCATCCAAAAATGTCAATCGTTCTTGGTCTATCGCAACATTTTTAATTTTTCCAAGCGATATTATTTCTAGAATGTGTATGTAGCTCTCAGAATTTTCTCAAATAATCGGTTGAAAATACTGGTGGGACATAAAACTAGAACTCTGAATTATACTTTAGCATCGAGTAACTTGGATGCAACCTCATGTCCAATGTCATGTCGTGTATGCAGCCTTATACCACAGGACGTCAACCTTGCAGGATGTAGAACAAATTTCTTTGAATTACAGTTGCAGCGCCGATGTTTTCTCTTCAGTTATTGTATAATTATTGCAGGTCTTTTCTGTATTCATTGCATGTCTTCCTGCTCCTCGTAGGAAGAACAGAACCTGTATTTCACTCCTGGGTAGGAAGAACAGAACCTGTTTTTTGGATCCTGAGATCTTGTGGTAAGAAGAACAAGACCGAACAGGACCCCGGTCCTCTATAATGGCGGTGGAATGAAGTATTGGTGTATTGGCGGTGGAATGAAGTGGTGAAGACTGTCGAGAAGTCTCTAAAATGTGGCATTGATGGACATTGACACCAATGTTAATGTTAGAATGTGTAATTACTACTTGTCCAGTTGTGAATCTCTATGAATAGAGTCTGTTCCTATTTCCTAGGTTAGCTAAATCTAGTTTCCTTATTTGGTGTGAGGTTGAGATATTCCCTCAACCAACTTATTGTACGTCCAAGATAGATATCCTATCTTGAGACTAATTCATGTATAAATGTGTGTAATCTATTTAATTAATATATAGTTTGCAGATTAAAGATTTATTTTGGTATCCGAGCTGGTAAGAGCCTGTACCTCAGCCCCTCCTGGGCTGAGGGAAATAAAAGAATATATTTCATTTGTTTTGTCCATTGGTTTGGGCGGACTGGCGCGGTGAGCATGGCTGCACCTTGTTATTAGCTGAGAGCGTGGATCTACTTATAGATCTACCCAGCGTGGATCAATTGGTTCATGGCACCAGGCGGAGCCCTCGACCGGGGCTCCGCCTGGTGCCATGAACCAATTGTACTTCAATGTATACATAAACGACCAGCGAATCCCTTGCTGTATCGCCTGTACAGGTGCGCGGTCCAAGCTTTGTTATTGTAAGCATTTCAATTCTCGGCGTGAGAAGAAAGAACTCTGCCAGAATTTCCAGCGTGTGGCGTTGACAGCAGGTTCGTGGTTGAACGTGAAGCTTGCTGCGCATGAGTGGTTTCTATGCGTGCCAGCTCGAGCAGTCGATCTCTGCTCTTTTGCCCACGGTGGAGGTTCTGATAAAACTAATACAGTTGCGATTTTTGGGTCCATTGTAGGAAGCATTGCTGCAATCGGATTGTTGGGAATAGGCTTTTGTTTGTTTTCTTGTACTGTGCTGCAACTTTCCTAAATATCACCCATCTGAAATTGATCACCGATATGCAATCCGAAATTTATATATCTACTTCTGAGAAGTGGATAATTAAAGAAACAGAACGTGATCTCAGATATGTCTGGGGAGGCAGAGGAGACTTTAAAAACTCAATGACTGCCCACATCCATCACGTTACCGCACTCACTGAAATGTCAAATATTTCGCTCCACGTGTTTGTCAGTCAACTATGCATGGTATTTTTAGTCTAACTCTGTGTATAGAGTTAGTTTTGAGGAATTTTTATCCTCAAAAAGCGGAATCAATGACACAATATGCATTTCTGCTACTCCTGTGGAAGAGACAGTGTGTTAATCCTGCATGTTGAGAGAAAACTGAAAAAGAAAATCCACAGACTGAACTTGAGTGAATGTGATCTGATTCGGCAATGGTAACTATTTACGGCAATCCTCTTGGGAAAATTGAACACCCTGTTTCCGACTTTAAGAATATTTCGTGAGGACGGACAGCAAACATTTCTGCTATGTTGGTTGAACTTTCGAGTTTTTTTTTAAAGATTGGGTGCGGATTTGTGTTCGTACCAGCGCAAGGAGTTTGTGAATATCGACTGTTGTGTGAGCAGATTGTTGACTACTGAGCAGATTGACCATAGCTGCTCGAGGTTGCGTGGCGTTTTTCATATAAGTTTTTTTTTGGTGCCTTGTTACTGCTCTAGTGTGCTGCTTGGTTGGCACGGTTATTTTTTTTTTACATATTTGGGTAAATGATGTGTTTTATGGTGAAAGTGTTTTGGAATTAAACTCAATATACATATTGAGATTAGCCATCTCAATATGAAGTTACTTTGTTAGAATTGGCTACTCTAACAAATGACAGGTGAAACGTGAAGTTCCAAGTTTCAATTGACAAAGACAAAGATGCCCAAGATGTGAATGAAGCAGCAACAATTAATATGATGGAGATTAATCTAGTTTGTGTGAATTTTTTATGAGTTTCCTGGAATAGACTCAATAGCATGTTGTATAATGAGTCACTCAGTTGCATGGTAAGCAAGTCTAGAATGGTTTTGTAGTGGTCATTTTATGTACCTGGTAATTCCAAGATATGGAGTATGTAAGCCTTATAAAGGCATGTGTATCCCTGTAAAAGTTCGTGGTCATCTCAAAACCACTTTGTAACTACAGGTTCATGGTTAGCCAGAAACCATTTTGCAATGTCAGTTTGTGGTCAGCTAGAAACCACGTATAATAGTGAATCAGACTGGAAACAGTTCTGTGTCAGTGTTTGCCACTGAAGGAAGTGCATGGTTACGGGTCATCCGATAAAACCCCGATGAAGAAAGAGCATGGTTACGGGTCATCCGATAAAACCCCGATGAAGGAAGAGCATGGTTACGGGTCATCCGATAAAACCCACGTTGAAGGGGGATATGTGGATACAGGTACATGTATGCAGTGATAATGGTTGACAGAATCATGTATGCGAAGGACATCCTACAGGACTAGCGGTTGCAACAGTTGGTACTCATGCATTCCGGTAGATGGTTGCTCTTTTATATGGACGTCGACATATTCTTTGTTATGTTTGATCACAACTAGATTTTGCGAAGTGATATCGAGACAAGTAGTCATTAAGGGGGTGTGTTAGAATGTGTAATTACTACTTGTCCAGTTGTGAATCTCTATGAATAGAGTCTGTTCCTATTTCCTAGGTTAGCTAAATCTAGTTTCCTTATTTGGTGTGAGGTTGAGATATTCCCTCAACCAACTTATTGTATGTCCAAGATAGATATCCTATCTTGAGACTAATTCATGTATAAATGTGTGTAATCTATTTAATTAATATATAGTTTGCAGATTAAAGATTTATTTGTTAAAAAACGAAGTATATATAAAAAATTGTGGTTAATGGAATATAACCTCGACTTTGGGTAAAATAAAACTTGCAGCACAACATTTCTAAAATCTCCATGGGCTCCACCACTAGCCCAAACTTTGCATAAAATTAAAAAAGCCACGAGTAGTCCAAACTTTGCATAAAAATAATAAGGCGAATCCAAACTTTGGATAAGATAAAAAAGCCAACTTGTAATGTGAATCCAGACTTTGGATAAAATTAAAGTTTGATGTGAAAGCCAACTTGTAAGGCGAATCCAGACTTTGGGTAAAATAAAAAAGCCAACTTATAATGTGAATCCGGACTTTAGATAAAGCTCAAATTTGATGTGAAAGTTTTGAAATTTTGCAACACCACAATAAGACTACAAAAATAATTTCCTTAGTCGCAAATATTGTCCCGTTTTGGATACTTATTGACGGAAATTCAATTTCCTTTGCATAGTTCCTCTGTTAGTCCAAAGTTTCTGTTTCTGGTGATTAACTATTTTTTTATATCCAAACTGTTTTCTATACCCAAATTTTTTCCTCTATTCGAACTTTTCTTTGTATCCAAAGTCTTACATACAAATTTTTTTGGGCAAAGTTTTCCATGCCACCCTTACCACTGCGGCAGGCCACATGCCACTTTTTCTGGCCCCCTGTCTCCTCTTCCATCATCATGCCCCCTCTTCATTCCACCGCAACATTTCAACATCCTCTTGTCCCTTCTTCATTCAAAAGCAATATTTCAATAGCGTGAGCTTGTTTCTCCCAATGTGGCTTGTATACATCACAAGCTAGAGCTTTCTTCTACCTCATCATTGAAATCCTGCATACCTTGCCATTGAAATCCTTCATAAACCACTGAAATCTGTCGTAAATCACAATGATTTTGCCACTAAAATCCTGCATAACTCAATGATTTAGCCGCCACTGAAATCCTGTATAAATCAGGATGAATTAAGCTAATACAGTTTTATATCTCAACCAAACTGCACAGTAAGTAGACTTAGCTCCCCTTGCCACCAGATTGAGCGATGAGTTTGCAGCTCAGAGTAAGAAGAAATAAGCCGAATAGAAATAATAGTTGCTTCATGAAATACAAGTATACTTACATCCATAATTTCACCCATATCCATAATTTTGATATAATATATCGGATATTATATGCAATCATATATGCAAGTACAAGAGACAAAGAAGAACTACACTCCAGCGAGATAGTAGAGAATTGCATTCCATCATAGAAGACTATAGCATAAAAGGCTACAAGAAGGACTTGATTAGAAGCTGAAATCCTTTTCTAATATGCAACCACTATCAGGGGAGTGTTCAATAATTTGTACAAGTCATCATGATATTTCATGAATGGTAAATTTCATTAGCTATTTCATGAATAATACATATACATATCTAGGTAAATACTCATATATATACTTATCTACTTGGTTGAAACTGTGATTCTATAAAATACATGTCTGAAAGATTTAGTTTCATTTGGATGCATTTAAGGGATGAATTGGGTTGAAACTTTGATTCTATAAAATACAAACTTCTTCTGAAATATTTAGTTTCATTTGGATGCATTTAAGGAATGAATTGGAGGTCAAGTGTGCCTATGGGGATACACTCTAACTTTTCAATGTAACTATTAAATGTCTCATTAGGGCGATGTTTGTGTGGGAAGTTTGGTTTGACAAAGTCTAGCTTGAGACTATACGGACCTTTTTTTCCATAATTACTATGAAAAACCTTATGTCTGAAAGGGTCAATTGAACTTGATAAAGTAGACTACAGAAAGGCTAACATCAATCATACAGACACAAGGTTGATACTTCCTCTAAGAAAGCAAGAAGCTCATGTTGTGGCCTTCACTGTAAACCTAGAGTGTGTAGAATTATTGGTCTTCCAAGCATCCTTGTTAAGGAGTTGGGTTAATTTTTTAATGCTCCTTGTTGATGGGTATTAGAACAAAAATATATGAGTATTTTCATATATGGATAATTATACAACATTAGAGAATGATTAATAATCACCTCTCAAAAGTTCAGCATAATGCTATGGGCCATATACACCTTGTTTTGTCAAAGAATGTTTTTTCACTATTAATATATTCAATGACATGACAGCTTCTTATGTATGATTTTCCTTGACGGCTTCTCTCACATTCTATAATCCAGCCACCAAGCATATCCCTGAGCCTACTAGTGTAGTCAGTAGAAAATGAATTTTAGCGATGGCTACAAACATTCCACTTCTCTAGAATTCAGAGGACACTTTTTTTCTACTATTTAATAATCCAATAGTTAAATACTGCTATTTAATAGTCTAATTGTTAAATATTGCATGGAGGTCCAGACATGAACCCAATACACTGATAGCATAGTAATAGAGTAAGCAAATAAGGAGAAATCAGTGTGCCTGGAAAGGCTGAGGAGCAGCATCAAGTGCCCCCAATTTCGCAACAATTTCCTGGCTAAAATAAAAACAATAACAATCCCCTCACTAGAAAAAAAATAAACAAAACAATAAATAAACTACAAAGTAAATTGTTGCAGTTGTTACCTCACAATGAGTGCTCCCAATTTCGCAACATCCCCCTCGTTAAAATAAAAACAATTAACAGTCCCCTCGTTGAAAGAAAAACAAATGAAAAAGCAGATTGTTGTTGTTGTTGGAGGACAATGAAACGACCAATGCAATGCGCTCCCTCAAGGCCTAAAATGCAGCCAAAGAGATGGAAATACCTCCTACTTAAATGATATCTCCATGGGAGTTAGTATGAAAAATATTTTTCTTTCAGTAAAGCAGAAAGAACCACAACAACAATGCCAATTTCTGGGTCGGAGTCGTCTTCACAATAGCAACGATCTTCATTAGATTACATGCTCAACTTTGATCTTCACAATAGCAGAGATATTCATTACATTACATGCTCAACTTTGATCACCTTTGCTTCTTTGAGCTGAGTGCCTGCACACCACAACAACAACATAAAACTTGTCCCAATTATTAAATCACTAGGAAAAAACATAGTTTTGTGGTGAAATAATAGGTGCATATTTCAGTGGTGAAATAATAGATGCCCTAGTCATAGTTGATGGAATGAAATACCATAACCTGAGGGTGCTGGTTCTCTTTACCTTTACCATAACAAATGGCACACATGCATAAATATGAAAGATATTGGACAACTCACAAATTGAGACATAACTATGTTTATCTCCCTTGCGAGGAGATGCTTCCGAGACTTATTCAATAAATAATTGTTTTCCTCTTTTTGCCCTCTTAAATCCATTCTTAAATCAAGAAATTTGATTAAGAGAGTTTAAATCGCAATGAAATGCTTATAATTATATATTTGTTTGGTTTTAAATGCTTATAATTATATACTCTTCTAGTTTAACTGAAAAATATCGTGTTATTGATGGGAATGAGGCTCCCAGAAATGAATGTGCTTTGGAGATGGAAAAAACATAATATTTAAAAAAAATGATAGAGATTAAAAAAATAATATTTACACATTAATGCTTACTAAATAAATCTTTATTTTTTTTGTTGCACCATTGATGTAGGTTGAGTGAACCCACCGGAACCATATAAGAGAAAAGGGGTAATGCTTACTAAATAAATTTTTATTTTTGCACCATTGATGTAGGTTGAGTGAACCTAGCAAACCATATAAAAAAAAAGATAAAGATGGAAAAAAAAAATATTTAAAAAAAAATAGAAATAGAAAAAAAAAATATTTACACATTAATACAAATAAATCGTAATTAAATAAGAAAACTTTAAAGCTGCCACTAAAAAAATCAATAAAATATGTTCTAAGTGAAGTACTAATTCAGGCACAACGATTTCATACTGAAATGAAAACATAAACCTCATAAATTGTATTCAAAAGTATACCATTATTATTCTCCATTGTTTTTAAAATCATGTTCGGCAAACCTTACATATCTGGGAGACCATCACCATTATACGTGGGATATGTTAAAAAATATAATTAACATTTATTTTCTTAGTAAAATTTATTTTGTCACAGTGGCTCCCACACGCTATTATTAGAAAATCCTATCCATGCTGATGTGCACCTTCAAATTTGATATTGAGTTTTTATTTTGATTTTGATTAGTATAAACAGAGGGCTCCAAGTTTATCTCATGACTTTAATTCTACGCATAATATTTATCACAATGATTTTAACTTTACTCGTAATATTTATGATATTTTTATTGAAAACTTTAACTAATATACTCAAAATATTTATGATATCTTTATTGAAAATAATTCCGCCGGTTATATATTTATATGTGGCGTCAATTTCAAACCCCATCATTTCTTCTATGGAAATTCAAAATTTCAAATTTTTGGTCATTTGGGTTGAAGATTTGAATAATGTATATTTTACAATTTAAAAAATTTATTATTAAAAAATGTGATTATAATTTTTTAAATATTAAATAAATATTTATCAAAATTGATCTTTTATAGGAAATTTATCAAAATTTTATCAAAATTGACTTTTCATAAATTAATCTTTGTCAAATTCAATATAACGATAAAAAAATATTAAATTCTTCCCAAAATGATTGCATAAAAAATGGTGGAGATACAGAAAGCAAAGAGATACAGAAAGTTGAGTTATATAACCTTCCTAGTGGGATTATCAAATCCAAACGCTGAGAGATACAAAAAGCGAAGTTATATAACCTTCCTAATGGGATAATCAAATCCATCTCTTTGATGTGGAGACTCATAGGTTTCTCCAGCTAATTTTGACAAATTTGACCCATACTCATATACAGACCACCTAGACTCATATACGTAACCTTAAAATTGACTTTTCATAAATTAATCTCTGTCAAATTCAATATTACCATAAAAAATATTAAATTTTTATAATAAAAAATATTAAATTCTTCCAAAACTGATTGCATAAAAAATGGTGGAGATATATTAAGCGGAGAGATATAGAAAGTGAAGTTATATAACTTTCTTAATGGGATTACCAAATCAATCTCTTTGGTGTGGAGACTTCAAAAGTTTCTCCAGCTAATTTTAACATATTTGACCCATACTCATATACAGAGCACCTAGACCCATATAAATAACCTTATTTATAGTTAATCGAAAATACCTAGACCCATATACATAATCTTATTTATAATTAATCCAAAAATTTTATTTTGATCATATAATATATATTTCTTACACTTGTATACAAAAATATTTGGATCTTGACATTACAAAATAATAAACTTAATATGAAGCAAATTAACTTTCATATTTTTAAAAAAATCAAAACAAACTTACGCACAGGGACATTGCAAAATAACATACTTTATGTGCTTCAAAAACGTCAAAACAACAACAAACTTATGGAGACGCAGGGACATATTGTGAAAATGAATACTTATTGACGGAAAAGTCCCTCCAGATGTAATAGAACCCACAAGATACGAGACATATTATAAGGTTATTTAATTTTCGTTTTTTTGTTTGGTTTAATTGAGTTAAAATTATTTTTGTTATTTTTTTGAGGACCTGACATACTTACACATACGTACATACATGTCTCTCACACTGCAATGTAAAATGAGCCTCATCGCTCAATAAACACACACTTTCTGTAGAAAGAGAAAGTTCATACTAAAATATATTAGTTAATATGAATATTCAAACAATTTATTTAAGTTATATATATATATATATATATATATATCTAAAAAATTATAGTATTTACCATAGATATCCAAATATTATATTTATTACTTAAAGAGTGAAAGTGAAATCTCAACAACTGAGTTAATTGTTTTGTTAATAGATTTTTAATTGTTTATTTATAAGGCTATTTAATTTTTGTTTTTTTGTTTGGCTGAAGCTAAAATTAATTTTTTTATTTTTTTTTGAGGACATTGACATAGTTACACATTTATCTCATAGTGGATTGTAAAATGAGCCTCTAGGCTCAGCAAACCTTAAATTTAAGAACTAACCAAGTTTGAAAAATATCATGTTAAAAAAATTATAAATATATTTTAAGCTTAAAAATAAAATATTGCATAAATAAAAAAACAAATTAATAAAGTAATAATGAAAAGGGAAATTTAACCTAATAACACAACATGTGTATATATTGAATGCAATCCTATAGTTGAGAGGTGATCTAATGCAATGCATTAAATATTCAATAGACTGAGATATATCTTTTTAATCACCATGGCTTATATACTAGTTGCGAGTGTTGTCTTGTTTTGTTATGAAATGATATTTTAATGTACACGAGACTAAAAATAGTTTATGCGACTATGAGTTACTTGTTTTTTGTTTTTTGCATTTCAGTCTTTTTCTTATTCAAATTGATGATGGGCTGGCACAACTTTCCAACAATCCCATAGCTAAAAACAATGCCAAGAAACAAATGCTAACATATTCCCATAACTTTCTCTCATATCTTTAAACACATCACATTCGAAATGAAATGTTTTTATGTAACACCATACCATTTACTTAGATAAGAGTTGCTCCAGTTTCATTGAGCAATATCTCAGAATTTAGTAGGTTTGATACTCTAAAGGCATAATCATCAAAATCAGATTTATTAAGGGAACACGGCAACAAAAACGACAAAGCGGCATATCATGGATATAGTGTCGACAATATCATGACCACCTTGCTTACGAAAAATGAGAAACGATTGGTGGTCATCCAGTAATATTTCAACAGACAAACCGCTTCGGACGAAGTAAGGCCACCGACAAAATACGTGGTAACACGCCTGCACTTAGTGGAGCCCTTCACTCTGCGCATGGCCGAGCATTCCTCACGATTTGGTAAAACTTACCCTTCACCTCTGCGCACCGAGCATTCCATCACGATTTGGTAAAACCTACCAACTTATTGACAGACACACCAAGTCTGCTTAAGCCTTAAATTAATTTTGAAAAGGAGAACAGTAAATTATTTTAATGTTTATGAGGTTAAAGATAGGTTAGGAGGGAGATTTTATTTTATTTTGCTTTTGTATTTGGTTGGTTTTTTGGTTTTTTTTTCTGTGAAGTTTTATAATAAATTTTCTAAGCTTTTTTATAAACTTTTGGCTAAATAGATTATTGAAAAGACATGAGTGAAGTGACAAAATTGACTTCACTGTGGAATCCCAAAAGGAGTTGGCTAATTTCTCCGCAGCAACCAACTATAAAATCTTAAAATGTTTTGATGGTTGAGTCTTTAATTTAATTTAATTTATTGTGGAAATAGATTTATTACCATCAAAAACCTCAAAAGTTTCACGTCTTTTAAAAATTAATTGAATTTGATTAAAATTTTAAATTTTCTTTTTTTAGTGAAATTGTAGTATTACTAAAGTAGTATTCTTAAGTAAACTTAATAATTGAAAGTACGTGTTTTCTCCTCAAAAATCACAGATTAAAAAAACAGAAAAAGTAGAGTATATACTTTCTTAAACTTAAGATAACTTGATAGTAAACTTAAAATTAGATCATTTAAGAAGACAAAATAACTCTACCATCACAATTATTTCTAAATCCCTGATTGACATCAGCATCTTTCGCGATTTCTTTAGTTTCATTTTATCTGCATTGCATTAATCTCCCTTCTTCATCTTCCATTCTGATCCAATCAGAAAGAAGAGGTATCAAGTATGGAGCAAGTACCAACGGCAGAGCAATACTAGGTTTTCATCAGCCACAGGGGACCAGACACCAAGAATAATCTTGCGAGCCTCATCTACCATAACCTCACATCTTATGGGTTGAGCGTCTTCCTGGACAAGGAGGAATTGCGCACGGGAAATACCCTCTGCCCTGCAATCCGCGGAGCCATTAGCAGTGCCTCCGTTCACATTGTCATCTTTTCTCCGAATTATGCTCATTCAAACTGGTGCTTAAATGAGCTATGTTGGATATTGAAATCATCCCATGACTGCAAGTTTCTACCTGTATTCTATGATGTTGAGCCTTTTGAGCTTCGTTACAGTGAGAGGGGATGTTATGCCGATGCCTTTCAGAAACACCAACAGAATGGAAGAGTGTCAATGGAAGTCGTGGAGGAATGGAAGGAAGCGAAATCATTGCCCGAGAGCTGTTCTGCCGTCATGCCTTCCGTCGATTGAATCCACCTGAAGAATACGAAGATCTGGTGGAGGA
Organism: Pinus albicaulis; assembly: GCA_034641835.2. NCBI lineage: Eukaryota > Viridiplantae > Streptophyta > Pinopsida > Pinales > Pinaceae > Pinus > Pinus albicaulis. Next base: position 676,791,583 of record CM076579.1, read on the forward strand.
TACTTTGGAAATTTGCGGCGGATTGCCTCTCTGCTTAGAAGTTTTGGGGGAACAGCTCGCTGTCAAGCTTGACAGGACGTATTGGAAGCAGCAGTTGAGATTATCCTTTCAAGGACAGCCACTGACCGAAGAAGATACTGTAATTAACTCGCTGAAATGGAGCTATAAAGCTTTGGAGATCGAACAACAGGAGATGCTTTTGGATGTGGCTTGTTTCTTCGTGGGAGAAGACATGGAACTAGCTGTTCGAGTACTAGAGGGATTGGGTTATCTTAGATACGTTCGGAACTGCCTCGAAAGCCTCCGCCGAAAACGCCTGGTTGATTTCAACAGCGATGTGGAGTCTCAAGATTCAATTGGGAACCCAAGGCGGGATCGAAGAACAATTTATATACGCTCTCTTCTTTTAGGCCTTCCATGATTGGCAGGCTGTCTGTGTCCTGGGCAGCTCTGATTACTGCTTTTCCCACTGCATCTTCAGAGTGGCTCTTAAAAGCCTGATCGCCTTCTTCTTGTATTTCGAAAGGCAGTGGAATCTCTTCTTTTTTAGGAGGAGGGAGACCTTCCAAAAAGGCTCTGGGGTCTCTGAACTAATATGATTGTTCTTGTGAGTTCAAGAGTTCGATCTCAGCTTCATATCTTTCAACCATCGATTCTAGCAAGATTTTCTTAAGCACCGGATTGAAACTTGAGCTGAAAAGAATAACTCGTGGAAGGTGCTTTACTTTCAGTTTTGCCAAGTTGTGTGACATTTCATCTCGAATCTCAGCCATGAAACTTGGATGCATTTCTGCAAACTGTTCAGGGTCTTCGAATGGAGAAGTGGCTTGGTCTTCAGCGTGGTTGATGTTGTACTGCGACATGGTCTCCCGGTGGAGTCTCGTGAGACCAAGATGATCAGCGGCCTATTGATCACCAGTGGAGTCTTTTAATCATTTAGGAACTATGGAGTCGCCAAGGTGAGGGATCTACAACTCTCAACTCTCTGTGCTCACCTACTTAGAGAGTGAATATGATTTGTCGAGGCCCAGGGATTCTGATTTTCTTAACTTCGATCCCCGGCAACGGCGCCAGAAAGATGTTGTCGCTCCTAGAGACAGCCTAGAGTTGTGATAGACCAGTTCCTAGGACATCTTAGCATAACAAGGAGCGTATAATATAATGTGTGAAGTTGTCAACTTCAGCTCACATGCTATCTCCTGTAAACAGGGAAATAAAATAGAATGAGACCAAATTCTCAGAAACTGATACAGGAAAAGAAATACTGCAGAGACAAGATGTAGAACTCTAATACGAAGCATCGGACAATTCAAAGACAGTTTACTGCAAAGCGGGCCGATTCAAGTAATATGTCACAGAAATCAATTATTGGAAGGTATATGTAGTGAAAGAAATGTTAGGAGAATATTAGTTGTCATTGAGCTGATATCTAGATACAAAATACCACCATGCATGGGCTTACCAATCTAAGAATCCATACACAATGATAGCGTTTTAAAAACACCCTCCCAAAGAAACTAATATAGCAGAAATACGGTTTAGATGAGTAATGGAACAGAATATAATGCATGAGCTATATTTAAAGCACTTGACTGACTCGAGCATGGGCATCAACTAGGATGAATCCATACCAAAAATCAATGAGCCACTCGCATTCCAAAATATGATACAGGAAAGATGGATGAAATGAAATGATCTATTTAAATAACACATAAGAGAAAGTTACAGACTGTGAAATACTAAAGACCAGAATCCTCTTTAACAGATGGAACTCCTCCTCACTGAAACCCTATGGGCTCTGAACCTTCATACAAAAGTTCTACAAAATGTGTACAAAGAGCCTTTCACTGCATAATTTCTGATAAAATCTGGAACCCCTTACAATGTGTTTCTTCATGGTTTTTATAGCTAAAAGAGGAGCAGAGGTGGTAGGTGGAAAACTAAATGCAGAATTAAAACTCAGAAGAAAAAGAGGGCCGAAGCCCATTCTGTTTAGACTCTCTGCATTTATCTCTAGTACCTTTAGGAACGAAAGAGTGATCTTCTTCGGCTTCCATTTACTCTGGTATGGTCCTAATGTACTCTGACTGCAGTACTGGGTAATACTCTGGTGAATAAACAAAATGATGAAGTGAATGACTGAATAGTCTACCATACCACATTAACAACTTCTCTGGTAGCTTGGGACTGTGGTCAAGGCGGAAATCTTCAGGAACACGGTAAATAATAAAACTAATATGGGTGCTTTGTCCTTTAGAACCATTTGCTGATGTGAAGCCCCTGCTGACTTAGTTTTCTGTGTATTGAACTCTCTGCTGCTTCGTTTATATCTCTATCTATGACATCCCTCCGCTGTAATATGGACTTTGTAATCATGGCGGCCCTTCGCACCTGGTAACCCTGCAGAACACGACACTCGGTCATGAAATCCGTGCATACGGGGGTGATTATGGAGGATGGGAGAACAATGGCACGACGGTGGTGGAACAATGGCGGGGATCAACGACAGAGATTGATCCATGGAATTCTTTATGAACATTGGCGGAATGGATACAAAACTTTAAACTATAGTGCAAATATGAAAATTTGGACTATGGAGGAAATACAAAGGAAATACGTGAAATGCAACGGAAATGCGTATGAGGTGGGACCCATATGGAATCGCAATCGGAAATCGGAGTAGGGCGGAGATACATATATATGAAACAATATGTTCGATGCGATTGGAGTGGGCCCGGGGTCAATCGCATCGGAGATCGGGAGTGGGAGTAATCGCAATCGCAGGCAAGAGGGTGTGCGATGCGATTAATCGGAGGGAGGTGCGATCGGAGGGGAGGTGCGATCGGAGTGATCGGGAGAGGAGTTGCGATTGCGATGATCGAAGGTGGGACATGCGATGCGATCAATCGCATCACAAATATCTCCGATGGACTGATCGGGGGGCTTCGTATAAATGTTGTGATTGCGATCCAAGCGGGGGTGCGATAAAGCGCCAGCCGTTCGATCTAATCGGCGGATCAATGGTGCACAACGCATCGTGGGACTTACAGACTTACGCCAATCGCATCAAATTTTTTCTGCTGTAACGAAGGAAAAACGCCCGCCCAACACTCCGATTGAGATTGGCGCTTAAGACTTAAGAGCTTGGTCTCAGCGCTGGGGCGTATGGGGGAAGTGGTTAAGGGGCTTGCGGCAAAGGGGCTAGGCCCTTAATATAAGGTGGGAAAGTGGTTTTTTGCCCATTTTTAATGATTTTCAAGGCCAAAGAAGAGCAATGATAAAGGGGAAAAATGGGAATTTGGCCAAACAAACGGTAAGGGTGGAATTTAAAGGGGATTTTGGGATGGAAAGGGGACTTTGAAAAGAGGGAAAAAGAGGTGAAATAAGGATTTCTGCAGAGGTAAAAATGGGTAAATAAAGGCCCTTGGAGCACAGCTTTTTGCAGTCAGTGAGGCTCATTGGTTCTAGAACAGCAGAGGGAAAGGGTTTGAAGAGCAGGGAACATGAAAGGCTTCAAGGATGATGTCTTTCCAGAAGGAAACCATTACTTTAAAACTCAAAGACAGCTTGACCCCCCTGTTTGTTTTTCAAAAATTAGCAAGGGGCTAAGATGATCAACAGAACATAAGGCTGCAGAGCATCGTGTGATAAATTACTATTTCTAATTTCAAGACCCAATCTAGCAGCAACACGAGAAGGAAAACACCCAAAAATATTTAGATGGAATGCCTTGTTTCCCAGTCTACTTTTCTTTGTTTCTTCTCTATTTTTGGCAAGACGCCTCAATTTCTGCATCCAAAAATGTCAATCATTCCTAGTCTATCGCAACACTTTTAATTTTTCCAACCGATATTATTTCTAGAATGTGTATGTAGCTCTCATAATTTTCTCAAATAATCGGTTGAAAATACTGGTGGGACATAAAACTAGAACTCTGAATTATACTTTAGCATCGAGTGTCTTGGATGCAACCTCATGTCGAGTGTCGTGTCGTTTATGCAACCTTATACCACAGGACGTCAACCTTGCAGGATGTAGAATGAATTTCTTTGAATTACAGTTGCAGTGCCGATGTTTTCTCTCCAGTTATTGTATAATTATTGCAGGTCTTTTATGCAGTCATTGCATGTCTTCTTGCTCCTTGTAGGAAGAACAGAACCTATATTTCACTCCTGGGTAGGAAGAACAGAACCTGTTTTCTGGATCCTGAGATCTTGTGGTAAGAAGAACAAGACCGAACAGGACCCCAGTCCTCTATAATGGTGGTGGAATGAAGTATTAGTGTATTGGTGGTGGAATGAAGTGGTGAAGACTTTCGATAAGTCTCTAACATGTAGCATTGATGGACAGTGACAGAAGTGGTGAAGACTATCGAGAAGTCTCTAACATGTGGCATTGATGGACAGTGACACTGGTGCTAAAAAACTAAGTATATAAAAAAAATTCTAGTTAATGGAACATAACCTCGACTTTGTGTAAAATAAAACTTGTAATCTGAACTTTGGCTAAAATATGCATGGGCTCCACCACCAGTCCAAACTTTGCATAAAATTAAAAAGGCCACCAGTAGTCCAAAATTTGCATAAAAATAATAAGGCGAATCCAGAATTTGGATAAAATAAAAAAGCCAAATTGTAATGTGAATCCAAACTTTGGATAAAATTCAAGTTTGATGTGAAAGCCAACTTGTAAGGCGAATCCATACTTTGAGTAAAATAAAAAAGCCAACTTGTAATGCGAATCTAGACTTTGGATAAAACTTAAGTTTGATGTGAAAGTTTGAAATTCTGCAACACCTCAATAAGACTACAGAAATAATTTCTTTAGTCGCAAATCTTGTCCCGTTTTGGATACTTATTGACGAAATTTCAATTTCCTTTACATAGTTCCTCCCTTAGTCCAAATTTTCTGTTTTTGGTGATTCACTGTTTTTTTATATCCAAACTGTTCTCTATACCCAAATTTTTTTCTCTATTCGAACTTTTCTTTGTTTCCAAAGTTTTATATACAAATTTTTCTGGGCAAAGTTTTCCATGCCACCCTTACCACTGTAGCAGGCCACCTGCCACTTTTTCTGGCCCCTTGTCTCCTTTTCCATCATTGTGCCCCCTCTTCATTTCACTGTAAAATTTCAACATCCTCCTGTCCCTTCTTCATTCCAAAGCAATATTTCAATAGCATGAGCTTGTTTCTCCCAATGTGGCTTGTATAGATCACAAGATAGATCTTTCTTCTACCTCACCATTGAAATCCTGCATACCTTGCCACTAAAATTCTTCATAAATCACAATGATTTTTCCACTGAAATCTTGCATAACTCAATGATTTAGCCGCCACTGAAATCCTGTATAAATCAGGATGAATTAAGCTAATACAATTTTATCTCTCAACCAAACTACACAATAAGTAGACTTGGCTCCCTTGCCACCAGATTGAGCGATGAGTTTGCAACTCCGAGTAAGAGGAAATAAGAGGAAATAAGCTAAATAGAAATAATAGCCGCTTCATGAAACACAAGTATAATTACATTCATAATTTCACCCCATCCATAATTTTGATATAATAGATCGGATATTATATGCAATCATATATGGACGTACAAGAGACAAAGAAGAACTACACTCTAGCAAGATAGCAGAGAACTCCATTCCATCGTAGAAGGCTGCAGCATAAAAGGCTATAAGAAGGACTTGATTAGAAGCTGAAATCCTTTTCTAATATGCAACCACTATCAGGTGAGTGTTCGATAATTTGTACAAGTCATCATGATATTTCATGAATGGTAAATTTCATTAGCTATTTCAAGAATAATACATATACATATCTAGGTAAATACTCATATATATACTTATCTACTTGGTTGAAACTGTGATTCTATAAAATACACGTCCGAAAGACTTAGTTTCATTTGGATGCATTTAAGGGATGAATTGGGTTGAAACTTTGATTCTATAAAATAAAAATTTCTTCTGAAAGATTTAGTTTCAATTGGATGCATTTAAGGAATTAATTGGAGGTCATGTGTGCTTATGGGGATACACTCTAACTTTTTCAATCTAACTATCAAATGTCTCATCGGGGCGATGTTTGTGTGGGAAGTTTGGTTTGACGAAGTTTGGCTTGAGTCTATACGAACCTGTTTTTCCATAATTGCTATGAAAAACCTTATGTCTGAAAGGGTCAATTGAACTTGATAAAGTAAACTACAAAAAGGCTAGCATCAATCATACGGACACAAGGTTGATACTTCCTCTAAGAAAGCAAGAAGCTCGTGTTGTGGCCTTCACTGTAAACCTAGAGTGTGTAGAACTATTGGTCTTCCAAGCACCCTTGTTAAGGAGTTGGGTTAGTTTTTTAATGCTCCTTGTTGATGAGTATTAGAACAAAAATATATGAGTATTTTCATATATGGATAATTAGACAACATTAGAGAATGCTTAATAATCACCTCTCAAAAGTTCAACATAATGCTATGGGCTATACACACCTTGTTTTGTCACAGAATATTTTTTCACTATTAATATATTCATTGACATGATCACTTCTTTTGTATGATTTTCCCTAACGAATTTTTTTAAAGTCTATAATCCAACCACGAAGCATATCCCTGAGCCTACTAGTGTATTCAACAGAAAATGAATTTTAGTGATGGCTACAAACATTCCACTTCTCTAGAATTCAGAGGACACTTTTTTCTGCTATTTAATAATCCAATTGTTAAATAATGCTATTTAATAGTCTAATTGTTAACTACTGCATGGAGGTCTAGACATGAACCCAATACACTGATAGCACAATAATAGAGTAAGGGGAAAAGGAGAAATCAGTGTGCGTGGAAAGGTCGGGGAGCAGCATCAAGTGCCCCCAATTTCGCAACAATTTCCTGGCTAAAATAAAAACAATAAAAATCCCCTCACTGGAAAAAAAAATAAGCAAAAAAATGAATAAACAACAAAGTAAATTTTTGTTGTTGTTACCTCAGAATGAGTGCTCCCAATTTCGTAACATCCCCCTCACTGAAATAAAAAACAATTAACAATCCCCTCGTTGAAAGAAAAACAATTGAATAAGCAGATTGCTATTGCTGTTGGAGGATAATGAAATGACCAATGCAATGTGCTCCCTCAAGGCCTAAAATGCAGCCGAAGATATGGCAATACTCGCTGCATAAATGATATCTCCATGGGAGTTAGTATAAAAAATCTTTTTTTTTTTCAGTGAAGCAAAAAGAACCACAGCAACAATGCCAACTTCTGGGTCGTAGTTGTCTTCAAAATAGCAACGATCTTCATTACATTACATGCTCAACTTTGATCACCTTTTCTTCTTTGAGCGGAGTGCCTGCACACCACAACAACAACATAAAACTTGTCCCAATTATTAAAACACTGAGAAAAAGCATAGTTCTATTGTGAAATAATAGGTGCATATTTCGGTGGTGAAATAACAGGTGCCTTGGTCGTAGTTGATGGAATGAAATACCATAACCTGAGGGTGCTAGTTCTCTTTACCTTTACCATAAAAAATCGCACACATGCATAAATATGAAAGATATTGGACAACTCACAAATTGAGACAGAACTATGCTCATCTCCCTTGTAAGGAGATGTTTCCAAGACCTATTCAATAAAGAATTGTCTTCCTCTTGTTGCCCTCTTAAATCCATTCTTAAATCAAGGAATTTGGTTAAGAGAATTTAAACTGCAATGAAATGCTTATAAGTATATATTTGTCTGGTTTTAAATGCTTATAATTATATACCCTTCTATTTTAACCGAAAAATATGGTTATGTTATCGATGGGAATGAGGCTCCCAGAAATGAATGTGCTATATAGTTTTGCACCATTGATGTAAGTTGGGTGAACCCAGCCAAACCATGTAAAAAAAGGGTTGGATAGAGATTAAAAAAATGATATTTACACTTTAATACTTACTAAATAAATTTTTATTTTTGCACCATTGACGTAGGTTGGGTGAAACCATTTGAACGATATAAAAGAAAAGGGGTAATGCATACTAAATAAATCTTTATTTTTGCACCATTGATGTAGGTTGGGTGAACCCAGCCAAACCATATAAAAGAAAAAGGGATAGAGATGGAAAAAACAAATATTTAAAAAAAAAAATAAACATAGAAAAAAAATATTTACACATTAATACCTACTAAATAAATACTAATTGAAAAACAATTTTTGAATAAAAATACTTTAAAGTTGCCACAAAAAAATCAATAAGGTATGTTTTACAGTGAAGTACTGAATTTCATACTAAAATGAAAACATAAACCTCATAAATTGTATTCAAATGTATACAGACCTTATATATATATGGGAAACCATCACCATTATACGTGGGATATGTTAAACAATATAATTGACATTTATTTTCCTAGTAAAATCTATTTTGTCACAGTGGCTCCCACACGCTATTATTAGAAAAACATGTTCATGCAGATGATGTGCACCTTTAAATTTGATATTGAGCTTTTATTTTGATTTTGATTTGTATAAACAGAAGGCTATGACTTCAATTCTACTCATATGACATTTTTATTGAAATTTTTAACTCTGCCAGTAATATACTCAAAATATTTATGATATTTTTATTAAAAATAACTTTGCCAGTTATATATTCATATGTGGCGTCGAATTTCAAAGATCATCATTTTCTCTATTTTAAGCTTTATGGAAATTTCAAATTTCAAATTTTGGATCATTTGAGTTGACGATTTGATCCATGCATAGTTTAAAATTTAAAAAATTTATTATTAAAAATGTGATTATAATTTTTTAATATATTAAGTAAATATTTATCAAAATTGATATTTTATAAGAAATTTACCAAAATTTTACCAAAATTGACTTTTCATAAATTAATTTTTGTCAAATTCAAAATTACCATAAAAAATATTAAATTCTTCCAAGAATGATTGCATAAAAAAGGGTGGAGATACAGAAAGCCGAGCTATATAACCTTTCTAATGAGATTATCAAATAAATCTCTTTGATGTGGAGATTTTAAAGGTTTCTCCAGCTCATTTTGACAGATTTGACCCATACTCATATACATAGCACCTAGACCCATATACATAACCTTAAAATTGACCTTTCATAAATTAATCTCTGTCAAATTCAATATTACCATAAAAAATATTAAATTCTTCCAAGAATGATTGCATAAAAAATGATGGTGATACAGAAAGCGGAGTTATATAACCTTCATAATGGGATTATCAAATCCATCTCTTCGATGTGGAGACTTCAAAGGTTTCTCCAGCTAATTTTAACAAATTTAACCCATACTTATATACAGAGCACCTAGACCCATACACATAACCTTATTTATACATAATCTTATTTATAGTTAATAGAAAATTTTTATTTTGATCATATAATATATATTGCTCACACTTTTATAGACTTAATATGAAGCAAATTAGCTTTTATATTTTTTAAAAAGTCAAAAAAAATTTACAAAGAGGGACATTGCAAAATAACATACTTTATGTGCTTCAAAAACGTCAAAACAAAAGCAAACTTATGGAGAACAAAAACAAACTTATGGAGAGGCAGGGACATACTGTGAAAAGGAATGCTTATTGACGGAAATGTCCCTCAAGATGCAATAGAACCCACAAGATACTAACACACATGTACATATGTGTCCCTTACACTGAGCTTCTTCGCTCAATAAACACACAAAGTTCTATATCCACATATATATATATATATATATATATAGTATTTAAGATAGATATCGAAATATTATATTTATTACTTGAAGAGTGAATGTGAAATCTCAACAATTGAGTTAATTGTTTTGTTAATAGATTTTTAATTGTTTATTTATAGGATTATTTAATTTATTTATTTTGTTTGGCGGGAGCTAAAATTATTTTTATTATTTTTTTTTGAAAACATGACATGGTTACACATGTACCTCATACTGGATTGTAAAATTAAACCTTAAATTTAAGAACTAATCAAATTTGAAAAATAAAAAATATCATGTTAAAAAAATTATAAATATATTTTAAGTTTAAAAATAAAATATTGCATAAATAAAAAACAAATTAATAAAATAATAATGAAAAGGGAAATTTAACCCAATAACACAACAGGTGTATAAATTCAATGCAATCCTATAGTTGAGAGGTGATCTAATGCAATGCATTAAATATTCAATAGATTGAGACATATCTTTTTAATCACCATGGCTTATATACTAGTAGTGAGTGTTGTCTTGTTTTGTTATGAAATGATATTTTAACTAAAAATAGTCTATAGGACTATGAGTTTTTTGTTTTTAGTTTTTTGCATTTAAGTGTTTTTCTTATTCAAATTGATGATCAGCTGGCACAACCTTACAACAATTTTATCGCTAAAAACAATGCCAAAAAACTGATGCTAAAATATTCCCATAACTTTCTCTCATATTTTTAAACACATCACATTCGAAAATAAAATGTTTTCCCTTTAACACCATAACAATTGTTTGAATAAGAGTTGCTCCCATTTCACTTAACATTATCTCAAAATTTAGTAAATGTATTGCTCTAAAGGCGTAATCATCAAAATCAGATTTATTAAGGAAACACGGCAACAAAAACGACAAAGCGGCATCAACATCATGGATATGGTGTCGACAATATAATGACCACTTGCTTATGAAAGATGAGAAACGATTGGTGGTCATCCAGTAATATTTCAATAGACAAACCGCTTCGGACGAAATAAGGCCACCGACAAAACACGTGGAGCCCTTCACTCGGCGCATGGCCGAGCATTCCTCCCGATTTGGTAAAACTTACCCTTCACCTCTGCGCACCGAGCATTCCATCACGATTTGGTAAAACCTACCAACTTATTGACAGACATACCAAGTCTGCTTAAGCTATAAATCAATTTTGAAAAGAAGAACAATAAATTATTTTAATGTTTATGAGATTAAACATAGGTTATGAGAGAGATTTTTTTTTTTTTTTTTTCTCGTATTTGGTTGGTTTTTTTTTTTTTTTTTTAAGTTTCACAATAAACTCTTTTAGCTTTTTTATAAACTTTTGGCTAAATAAATTATTGAAAAGATAAGAGTGAAGTGACAAAATTGACTTCAGTGTGGAATCCTAAAAGGAGTTGGCTAATTTCTACGCAGAAACCAACTATAAAATCTTAAAATGTTTTGATAGTTGAGTTTTTAAATTTAATTTAATTTATTGTGGAAATAGATTTATTACCATCAAAAATCTCAAAAGCTTAACATTTTTAAAAATCAATTGAATTTGATCAAAATTTTAAATTTTCATTTTTTTTAGTAAAATTGTGGCATTATTAGACTATTAAAATACTATTTTTGAGTGGACCTAATAATTAAGAGTATGTATTTTCTCCTCAAAAATTAAAAGTAAAAAAAAACAGAAAAAATAAAGTACACAGAAAGAATAAAGTATTTATACTTTACTGGACTAGACTTAACCTAACTTGATAGTAACCTTAAAATTAGATAATTTAAGAAGACTGTGCCTTCACAATTATTTCTAAATCCCTGATTGACATCGGCATCTTTCGCGATTTCTTTAGTTTTCATTTTATCTTCATTGCGTTAATCTCCCTTCTTCATCTTCCAGTCTGATCCAATCAGAAAGAAGAGGTATCAAGTATGGAGCAAGTACCAGCGGCAGAGCAATATCAGGTTTTCATCAGCCACAGGGGACCAGACACCAAGAATAATCTTGCGAGCCTCATCTACCATAACCTCACATCTTATGGGTTGAGCGTCTTCCTGGACAAGGAGGAATTGCGCACGGGAAATACCCTCTGCCCTGCAATCCACGGAGCCATTAGCAGTGCCTCCGTTCACATTGTCATCTTTTCTCCGAATTATGCTCATTCAAACTGGTGCTTAAATGAGCTGTGTTGGATATTGAAATCATCCCATGACTGCAAGTTTCTACCTGTATTCTATGACGTTGAGCCTTTTGAGCTTCGTTACAGTGAGAGGGGATGTTATGCCGATGCCTTTCAGAAACACCAACAGAATGGAAGAGTGTCCATGGAAGTCGTGGAGGAATGGAAGGAAGCACTCAGAGAAGCCGCAGATATTTCTGGTCTGCTGTTCAAAACCAAGGACAGGTGAATATATACCTTCTTTACTTGATTATCCATATTTTTTTTTTTATCACAGATTACATATTTCACTCATTTATTAACTTTGTGGATCTTGAATTATCCGTTCTCTAACTATGATAGACTGCAAATATTTTTTTCTCTACAGCGATTACGGGAAGTTTGTGAAGAAAATTGAAAACATTGTGATAGAACAGGTAAAATATCCCTTAGAGGTCGCTACTCACCCAGTTGCACTCGACCAGGCCTTGAAGGATTTGGATGCTCACATTGAGAGACAAGGCTTCACAAAGGTAGTAGGGATTGCCGGAATAGGTGGAATAGGAAAGTCTACTCTGAGAGACATATCTTTAATTCGAGACGTTCGAATTTTAGCAGGGCTGGTTATTTGTTTAATGTCAGAGAAAAAGCCGATTTAACATCTTTGCAGGGGCAGCTCCATCGTGATTTGCTGGGCAAAGAAAGGGTCATTCCGAATACCAACATCGGTAAGACTATTTTACGAATTAGTCTAAAAGGATTAAAGATTTTGATTGTTTTTGACGATGTGGACGACGGCGAGAAAATAAAAAGGGTTCTGGATATGGACGCGTTGGAACCTGATAGTCTGATCCTCATAACATCTCGTGATAAAGATATACTCAGGGGCTCTTCTGCAAACACTTTCTGGTATGATATGAAGACATTGAAGCGAAATCATGCCCGAGAGCTGTTCTGCCGTCGTGCCTTCCGTCGATTGAATCCACCTGAAGAATACGAAGATCTGGTGGAGGATATTTTGGAAATTTGCGGCGGATTGCCTCTCTGCTTAGAAGTTTTGGGGGAACAGCTCGCTGTCAAGCTTGACAGGACGTATTGGAAGCAGCAGTTGAGATTATCCTTTCAAGGACAGCCACTGACCGAAGCAGATACTGTAATTAACTCGCTGAAATGGAGCTATAAAGCTTTGGAGATCGAACAGCAGGAGATGCTTTTGGATGTGGCTTGTTTCTTCGTGGGAGAAGACATGGAACTAGCTGTTCGAGTACTAGAGGGATTGGGTTATCTTAGAGACGTTCAGAACTGCCTCGAAAGCCTCCGCCGAAAACGCCTGGTTGATTTCAACAGCGATGTGGAGTCTCAAGATTCAATTGGGAACCCAGGGCGGGATTTTGAAATTCCAAAAGGAAATTATCTAATACTGCCACAGCGCAGTTCAAAGATTATAATGCAAAATCAAGTCAGGGAATTGGCACGACGTATTGTTCGAGAAGATCTACGCACCACGGATAAACCAATACGCCTTAGTTGTCCCATAGATTTAGAAAAATTGTTGCAGTTGCAGGTATGCACAGTTTTGGAATTTTCTTTCACTTCAACTAATCAAACTATATTTTTTACCCCTCGAGCTTGAATGTTTCCTGTCATGAAAATCTGGTTTAAAATTAGGCTTTTTGATGTCTGGTTACCTCGGTTTAAAATTATGTTTTCTATGCATTTCCAGTTTGGATATTTCCTGTTTGAAAATCTGTTTAAAATTATAATTTATGATGTTTGGTTAAAAGGATTAATGTTGGTTATAAATAATGTGTTAGAGGGGAAATGAGAATTTCTATCATAATAAAAAAAATTACACAATTATTTTTCCACATTTGATAATCTTAAAACCCATTTCTATCCATTCATTTGATAATCTTAAAACCCACCCAGACTCCTAGAACTCTGATTGTGTCGGGGATATGCTCTGGAAAAGAGGAGTTGACAAAGCTCCAGGGGTCATTTACTATGCTGCTTATAAACATAACTCTAGGGGTCATTTACTATGCTGCTTATAAACATAACTCTAGGATTATTGTTGGCAGCATATATACTTTTTAGTACCTCCACATTCTGTTTCCTTTTTCAGACTTTGCCTACAGGTACCTGCATATTCTATTTTTTTACAGAGTTTTCCTGCAGGTAGAACTATTTTCGGTTGAAGGATTAGGATTCTGATAGTATAATTAATTTTTCCACGGACTACAATTTTAGATTCTTAATATGAAATGAAGAGAAATATGTATTTTCCTGGGACAGCATGACATAGATACCTCATTACTGTACTCTGTATTCTCTTTTATATTTCTAAAAAATAGGGTTTTTTCCTTCTGGAAAAAAAATACTAGAACTCTGTTTAAAACACCAAAAAAGCCAATTCAAGGATTAGAAGAACATAGCCCTGTAAATGTCTCGGGACGGGCATTTCGCCCTGGATCTGCATACCATTTATCTGTTTATCTCTTGCGAAAAAGTATTTACTATGTTAACTTGATTTTGAAAGCAAAACACTAAAATACTGATCAAAGAATTCCAGTCCATATACATTGCCTACATTGCCCACATTTACAGAAGACAAAACGGGATTGCAAATTGACTATCAAAAGATGGATGTTCAACAGTCCCCAACCAAATATTTTATCAATCGTTCCTGCAGAAATGTCTGCTTGAGTCGGGCCATATTGAGCTATAAAACCCACTGTCCGGAGATAAATGTGGTGTGAGGTGCTTGGTATTGAAATATATATCTCAACCCTCAGATGAAAGACTCTCTACATTATCGAGCATAATGGATTAGAGGGACATGTGTCTGCCCATAACAGACCCACATCTGGTTAAAAGAAAACCGAAACTCCTCCACAAACATATCAGAGAAATGAGGCAGAGTATACTCTGTTTTTGGAGACAGAGGTCGAAAAAGTGAACAGTCCCTTACAATCTCGTTAACTCCTTGGGTATAATTAACATGCAGAGTATTTGATTTTACACTTTCTCTACAGGGGATATAAAACACATACTGAGGATACAGATTCTCTGCTTTATATAACACACCGGGAGAGCCCTGTAGAATACTAAAATTGTATTTTGTAAAACTGGATCCCCAGATCCAAGTAACAATGTATTTCTCTTACTTCCAGTAATAGAAGCGTTTTTTTTCGTTGAAAAAATAACTTGATTTTGAAAGCATATCAGACTTATTTTGTTTTTGAATGTGCTTGCCAGGGCGGATCAGTTTCATGTCGGATACGAGGCATCTGCATCCGTAAAGCCTGCACTAGTCTACCTGAACTCCCTAATAACATAGATATGAAGGGTATAAGTCTTCTGGTGGTTGAACATCCCATAGACTCCTCGTGGTTTCTTCGTTCGGGTATCTCTGGGGAGTTGGTATGGCTTCGTTGGCGTAATTCTCACTGCATCTCCCTTCCTCATACCATTTCACTGAAAAAATTAAGAGTTTTGGAACTGCAGAGTCCCACAGACGACCTCGAAATGTTTTTCAGTTCGATTGATGCGGCAAGTTAACTCTACTTTTTTGGTTTTTATTTTAACGTATATTGTCCCACGCTTAGGTTCGATCATGTAGTCAGTTCGTCATTGTTCACAAATTATGAGCATCCGCGATGGTTATCAATTATGAATATCAACTATGTTCATTGCAGATACCTTTGGGGTTGCGTGAGTTGAACATTAATGCGAGGGAGGAGGGCACAACTTCAAGTACTTTGAGCAGCGCCGAGTACTTTGAGCAGCGCCGAGGAGGGCACAACTTCAAGTACTTTGAGCAAGGCGTCATGCCATCTTTTTCCCGTTTTCTTCAATCGGTAGGGAGTTTGATGAAAAACTTGGTTAAGATAGTGTTGAAAAATATCACAGATCTACAATCCCTCCCATTTGATTGCTCGGAACTTCGAAACCTAAGACATTTGGATCTATCAGGCTCTACTCATCTGACCACATTGCCGAATTCCTTCTCTCAATTATGTCAACTTCAACATTTGGCATTGCGAGACTGCATTAATCTGGATATCCCAGTGGATATTTTGGGAGAAATTTCCACACTCGAGCATATCGACATCAAAGGCTGTGTTCTATTGTATCGTTTGCCACAGGGAATCAGCTCTCAGAGGCGTTTGAGATACTTAAACCTACTATGCACTCGTTTACTAGAATTTCCCTTGAACTTAGAACCACTAGACATGTTAGAACACCTGAGAATAGGAAGCCGAAGCTTGGAAGAGTTACCAGATTCTGTGGCCTGTTTTGTGCACTTAAAAGAGTTGATTCTGGTCGACTGCATGAGATTAAACCATATCAGCACACGTATTGACCAACTAACATGTTTGGAGAGGTTAGAAATATATTGCTCCAATGTGCACATCTTACCAGCAACAATTACACTGCTGAAGCATCTGAAAACTTTGTCTATATGCAGTTGTCCATTAAATTCTTTTGCCTTGGATAACAATGTCATGGATGCTTTAACAGACTTGACTTTGTGCCGCACGTCCATATCTGACATTATCATTCCTGCCAATGCTTGTCCTAGGCTGGAAATTGTTGATCTTTCCTTTAACTTTCAGCTGCAAAAGGTTCAAGTCTTCCAATCAACCCTTGTAAAACTGAATCTGGATAGTTGCTCAATGTTGTCTGAGTTGGAGCTTGTACAGCTTAAATTTCTCAACATAAACGGGTGCGGTTGCCTCCAAACCCTGAATGTTGAAAATTGGGGATTCCTGGAAGAGATTATGGCGGAGAGGTGTTGGATATTGCGGATGAGAGAAGCATGGAGTCAGTTGCAACGGCTAATTTTTTTCAGCTTCTCGCAGTTGTTTATTTTCAGTGATGTGAGTACTTATAAAATCCTTGTTTCGACAAAATTCATTTATGCATTTTCATTGGCACGAACGGACATATTTACAAAGATTTCCTTCCAGTGCAGCACTTATCAAGCCGTGGTCTAACTGTTTTGTGTTTTTCAGGTTAAATTTGTTCAAAGTTTTATAGGAATTTGTTGAAATTATAATTTTGATATCTTAATTTTTTCAAAATGTTTCAGGAATTTTCAAAAGCATAAGCATTTAAAAATAATCTTTAAACCGTACAACTATTTTGAAATCGATTTCGAATTAATCACATTATCATTAATATTTGCTGGTGGAAATTTGGAAGAGTCTACTGTGATTCATCCTCAAAATCAAAATAAAAAAACCAATCTAATTTTGTGATTCATTTTCAAAATCAAAATGAAAAAACCAATACTTTAAGATTGAATAGCAGGGATGTATCAATTTCAGCAGTTAAAAAATATAAATTATTTTAATCAATATAATTAAATAACAGAGATGCATCAATTCCAAAATTAACGGTTAAAAAATATAAATTATTATAAATTCATATAAATTCATTAAGAGATGCATCAATATTTAATAAAATATTAAAAATAATTTGGTCAATGATTTTAATCAAAACAATAAATTATTATTTAATAAAATATTAAAAATAATTTGGACAATATATTAAAATACTAAAAAATTAAAGAAACTAATTGATAGAAATAGAAAAATCCAAAAATGAGAAAATTAACATAAAAAGAAAGAACAAAATACAATTGACCAAATTAATAACAAATTATTATATTACATATTAAATTAAAGAAAAGGAAATGAAAAAAAATTTAATTTTATTGTTGCTATATTGATAAATTTTAAAGAAAAAATATTATATTATTATATAAGTTATTAAATTTTAAAGAAAAATTTATTAATTTGATTAAAAGTCGAAAATAAAAATAATAAAGTTTATATAGAGATAAATAATATATTAATAATATGATGAATCATAAAGTCAATTTAAAAAGATCAATATGAATCGCAAAAGTTTGAGATAAAATACCAAAAATACTATTTAAGTAAAGAAATTGGCAAAATTTTATCTAAATTTTAATGGTAAAATAACCACATATATGTGTTTGTGACGAAAAACATATTTGTGTATGCAGGGGAAAAGCTGGACGATGATGGACGGGCCAGAATATGTAGAGGTAACCAATTAAATTATATATTTCAAAACAGATAATAGACGATTTCATATTTTGGGATTCAATTAAATCATTTATTTAAGACGATTTTTATGAGAAGTAGTTCAAATTGACTAATTTCTTATGATTTTTGAATGGTTCACGCACTTATTAGTAATGGTCACAGAGGTGAAAAAGTGACATTGAAATTAGTGAAATGATATCAATCATACTGAAGTGATATAAACTTAATTGTATTCTGAAATTTGTGCAGGAGTTTGAGAAATTCATGCTGAACAGTTCTCATGATGTCACAAAGATCCCTGATACAATCACAGGTACATCTCCGCTGTTGCTGAAGAATGTACATTCCCACAGTGCAATATTGATGTGCTTTCTCACAACCGACAGAGGTAATAACTTTGAGGTAAAATTTGAGGCGTGTAATAGTCGTGAGCAATCTAAGGTGTTTGAAACCGCCCGTGGAGACGGAAGAGGCGGATTGCGGCTGCATTTGTATATGTGGACACAACACTCCCAATTATTTACAGATGAAGATAATTTCTACAACAATGTGGCTATTTGTAAAGAGGGCAGATTAGATACAGGGATGGGGGAAAGGGGATGGATAGTGAAGTTTGCAAGTGAAAACCATGTTTTAAATTTTTGTGAACAAATCATAGAGAAGAGTTTTGGATACTCAGAATAAACTCATTTGTAACCTTCTCCATCTCCTCCATAATCCACCATCAATATCAATATGAAAGAAAAATTATGCAGTGAAATATACAAGCTCACACAAGTTATAAGTTATTTAATTCTTTTCATCTTACGTTTTTCGAACAACTTACCTGTCATCTCATCGCTGCAGCAAGGATCCTCGAAATGTTTTAATGGGAATGTGCTTTACAATCATTATATGTGCAGCCCATCTGTATTTTTCTGTGAGGGCACCCTCAAAAATATTATGTGAAAAATGGACTCGGAAAGAAGGAATGAAAACTGTTGATGGATGTAGTGAGTGCCAATTTTTTCAGACCAATTTCCTTTGCTGGAGATATTTTGCGGAGTTAGATTTACTTGGCTATAAATAACTGTATTGTCCTAAGTTCACAGTTATGGAGGAGGCTCGTTCACATGAGTAGGTTACAGTTGCGAGATGTCCGGTATAGGGAGCCATGAGGCTTGTGTTATTTACTCAAGTGAGTAATGACAGTGAGGGCCCACCCCACAGGTTCCTCCCAAAGTCCAAAGTTTCTGTTTCTGGTTATTAGCGTGTGCAAAAAGTCCCGGAATATTGACGGAAATAGTCTATTTGTACCTTATATACTGTGATGTGGGTCTGAAGTGTCTTGTATATATTTATATTTTTATTTTGTGTCTGCCAAAATGATTCGATGTCTGCAAGTTCTATGCTTCGGTTTCATTCTTCAGTTCGGCTTGTCCTAATTTTGTTGAAATCGGGACAAGGAAGTTTGCACATTTATCTATGGTCTAATTACATTAAAATCATTTCAAACTAGAGTTTATCCTTATGGAATGATCTAGATTTGAATCTAACATATTCTTTTGGCCACAGTACGATCAGTGTTTCCGAATTCCTTCCTTGAAAATGAGTCTAATTTGAAGAAATGACCTAACACAGGTACTCATTAATGGCATGCCTGTAGGTACCGCTGAATGTGCGCATTGCACCAAGCTACAGTGTGATGTAGTTCTTCACAAGTTTGCCATTTCAAGATGGAAGCATCTGTGAATGGGTAAGTATCCAATAATCATCATTAATTCAGTCGCTTGCCAGACCGAGTCTCATCATTATCTTGCAGCAGCCGTAGGGTTATATGTATACCTGATATGCATCAATTTTGTGAAAAGACAAAATACAGAATAATTATAAGGATGTCAACAGTGCGGCCTTCCTAATTTCACTATATGATTGTTATAGGTTATTCTCATCAAAGAATAGGCCGAGAAGGTATGCTTGAATGCTTCTTTTTGAGTACAAAGGACAGTTTGTGATATATGCGTAGACTTGAAGTTAACCTTGTCACGATAAAGGGGCCGAAACATTCATCAATAGTAGTGACATATCTCTTTTAATAAATGATTATAAAGACTATTCTTGTGATTAAAGTATGAGAAGGAAACCGAGACATATACTTAAGAGAATAAAAAGTTCTTAAGATATAGCAAGTCTCTTGGTATATTTATATAGTTTGAAGTACTTGTATGATTCTATTCATAGCTGCTTAGAATCCCTGTTGGTCATAGCATGTGAGAGAGACCGCCAGGACAAGTTAGGTTGTAATGTTTCTTGGAAGTATCCATTTCTTCCTCGTATGGTTTGTTTTCCTTTTCTTTTTTCTTCTTGTTCTGAATTCCAGGCTATATAGCTTTTTTCAGCCTCACTTACTTTCACAGTGACATGCCTTATGTTTTATTTTTCTACATTAATTATTGATTATAGTTTCTTCTCTTTTTTTTCATATTTTTCATCATCACATTTACTTTTTTTTTCCATTTCTCGAAGAGTTGAAGCCACTGTATTTAAAGATTTATGGGATATTGTTTATTGTAAATAACATTACTATATCTGGAAGGTAAGCTATTTAATCAAACAATCTTGGCTTCCTCTTTTTCTATGTTGGCACCTATGTCTACTCATTGTTGTATTAATGCTTTAATTTCAGTAATATGGCTGGACATATATTCTTCTTTACCCATTTTTAATGCAAAAACTTGTTTCATTGAAGGAAACTTTGCATTATGAGATTTTATCCCAAACAGTTCTATCAATTTCTATCATACTTCGATATTTGTTTCAAATCTAAATGATAGAGTTGAGTATTAGACATTACTAAATCGATATTGGTTTTTCCTTTGTCATCTCTACTTGTCCACTCCACTAAATTTTTATGTATTTCCACTTCTTGCATGAAAAGTTTTTATCTATTATTTTTTTTTCTTTTAATTCATGTGACTATATTTCTTTTAAACAAAAATCTAAAGATAAAGTATCAAATTAGGCATGTAATGGTGTGAGTAACGCATCTCAGTGTATTGTAGTGGTTTATATTATAAAAAAAAATCTAGATAACTAATCACTTTGAAAGATATACACTTAACAAAAGGCACGATGACTGGTTGCTTTTGTTGAATCCGAGTCCAATTTGACAATTTCCACATTCTCTGGATGTCGGGGAAGCGTTTCATCTGCCCTTGGTCCCCTCACAGTTTTAGTAAATAGACTACACTTAGTTGGATGCTCCAAAATGCTTACCTTTGGTCAAACTGATGTTCCTATTTTTGAAGCATGTTACATTCAACTTCCAGGGTTGTAATCCGATGCTTCAATTGTAGTAAACTACCCAAAATTCAAGTACCTGTTGATATTGTTTATGAATTTTAGCTATGGTTGTTAGGATCTATCTTCTGTTCCCTTCAATAACATTATTCTTTCATATGTAGTTGTACTAAAGCCCCCATAGTTATATGCAACATTATGTGTCAAATGGGGCTATTTGACAATAGATGGAATCCTTTAATAGTCCTACTCAAATGACAAGTAGAACTGACGTCCTCAAGAGTGGGATGAACTCTAATTTGTAAGGGTCCCTATAAATTGATGGGCTAATGGAGGATGAAATAACCTATCTGACTCGGATGAAATAGCCTATCTGACCCCATATGCTATAGGCTTGATAAAGGGATAAAAACCCATTTTTTTCAACATTGGGGCAACATGGTGAAAATATTTGGGCAAAAGAGCCAAAAATTGGGGGTTTCTTATATAACTCTTCAAATGAGGAATCCCATGAGGAATCAAATCAATTAGCATCCTCGGAATTGAATTGTCTCTGTTTTCTTGAGCTTGAAATTGGGGGTTTCTTATATAGCACCGTCGAGAAGAGCTTTGCCTTAATGGAGAGGAGGTAGTGAGTGACCAGGGAAGTTGCCTTCCTCCCTTAGACGTACTTGTCAGGTGTCGGCTTTTATTTGTCTGTCTGTTTTGCCCCAGCTCCGACTATGTTATCGGTTAAGTCAATAGATCAAGTCGATCAATCAAAATATTTATGTTTCAGTAGAAATCCTTCCTCGTCTCATGGGGTCGTATGGAATAGAATGCGGGGCTTACAGAACATCTAGTATGCATTTCATATCTTTTGGCCGCTGATGTAGAGCGTTGGGAGTATTTTGGATTGGAGAAGAGGACACAACGCAGGAACTACCATTGCTTGCAATCCTTCCTTGTTAAATCATGTTTTCGTAACATGTAGTCGTTATCCTCTGTGTGCTCAAATTGGTTTTCATGAGGACGATTACTCTAGATATGGCTTAGCATTTTCAAATCGCTATGGATTCCATGTTATTTAATTATCCTACTTTTCTTTGAGAGAACTATGATTCGGCGTGAGAGGTTATAATACTTACATTGTGAAACTTATTTTGGAAACACTTTTTATATTCTATGACTCAATTTTAGAGTATCGAGGGCTCCTTGATATGTGTATATACCCTCAAATTTCTGACAGAAAAAAGGACGGATGTTAATTATGTCTTGGTGATTGTGGAACCTGTGATATATTACTGTTAGGTTTTTCACTATTTGAATAACTTCAGTAGTCAAATGCTTAAATATACATAGCGTGTTTGAGATCAATGGTTACTTATCTATGTGTCTTTTGAGTTTCTTATAACTTTGTTTTTGGGAATTTTTAAGGAACAATGATGTTATTTGCACAGTTTTGACTAATAAACTAATAGTGAATTGACTACATTTTTCCTTACTATATTAGACCTATTTTATATCATTTTTTGATCACGTTACCATTTTTATGTCTGAAGTCTGAAATGTTAATGTTGATATATCCATTACGTGGGTCAGAATTTTCAGAATTTTTTGTGGTAATTTAGATCATTGCAGTAAGTGGTTTGTTTGTGAAGTGGCCCACTAGTACTTTGACTATAATAATTTTTGTGTTTATATAGTATTTTATGACTTGTATGTTGAATTATTTCACGGTGTAAGTGCTAAAAGACTTACTATTTCATAGAAATTGTTATAATTATTAGAAATTGTGTGTGTGTGTGACTTTAGGATAACGATAAGATCTTCCTCGTTCTCTTTCCTTCGCGAGAGGAGGAGAATCCCATGATAACAAAACCTTTAAACCCATTAGGAGTGGCTATTTAAATGACTTAGGTTATGTGAAGAAGTTTGATCTTGGCCACATCCCCTTGTTTGTTGAAAAATGTAACTAGGTCGGTCTTCATGTTGACTATGTAATTATGAAAAGAAGAAGTCAAAATATTAAAATGTATTTTTGTTTCATTTATCAAATAGATGGACTTCTTCTTGATGTCCATTAGGTTTTGTGTCCTCTAGGTATAAACTTTTATTAAGTGTCATGATCATCTATTATATATTCCCCAAGATCATGAAGAAGAAGGACACCTAACTAGGTTGGAAGACTAGCTCTCAACAACCCTCAATCAACGATGAAAGACAAGCTATAGTTATAGTAAAGGATGTTGCATTAACGCTGAAATTATAGTCCTTCATGTCGGCCTATATTCATTGGGAAAGTTGGCCTACAGGTCGGCCTAAAGGCCATACATAACACTATATGTAACCCTGTCAAATGTGGCTCATTAGCTAATCATCAATTGCGGCTGTCTCTGCGATTTTACAGTGAAAAGTTTGCGGATAACTCAGAGATTATAGTGCAGATATTTATGAAGATTACATTGTGGATATTTCTAATTTTATAGTGAAGATAAAGGAAGGATATAGTGTCGATAAGGGACAACACAAAGTGCGGACTTAAGACAGTGGTGCAGGAAGAAGATTGATGTGTAATGCAGTAAGAAGATTATTGTGGAATGCAAGAAGAGAATTAAGGATAATAAGTGTACTGAACTGCGGATTGATGTCACAAGATTTCAGATTAGTGTGGGAAGGATACAGTTGTTGATATATAGTTGTTAAGGGTTGTTAATCTAAAGAAAGAATGTGTTGAAATTAAGACAGTCATCACAAGGTGAAGAGCGAAGTTCTGAAAGTGAAATCTAGGTCTAGGGTCCAAGTGTGGGTCATGGTACTTGTCATTTGAAGATCAATAAGAAGAATTCTTTGCAGGTTTTCCTCTCTAAGAGGGAGAGGTTTTTCCCTAGATCTACTAGCCTAACCTTTGTGTCTTGTGTTTTGATAATTGAGTTGATGAAAGATTAACTTAACTAAATGAAGAGAAGACGTAAGTACCTCAAGTATGTTCACAAGTAATTATCAAGAAGAGAATTTGTATTAACCTACAACCTTCCAAATTCTCAACATGGTATCGGAGCTAAGGAGCTGAATATAAGGGCTACTTGGCAACAAAGACACTCAAAGAAGCAAAGACCAAATTTTGGGTTGGAAAGACAATCCAGTTTGCAAGGAAGACTATCCAACTAATTCATGTGAGAAGATCAACTCATTTAAGAAATTAATCTTTGGCATCAAAAGATTTGCACTCAAGACATTGTTTGAACGAAATCTCAACTTCTGAAGATAGTCATTATAATCAAGGGTTCAAGTACAACAACATTGAAGAAAGGAAACCCTTGACTTCATTTTCAATCATCATCAAGGAAGCTGCAAGAAAATCCATTCAAGTAAGTATTCATGAACCTATCTACCAAGATGCCTTTTTGTAAAGAAAGCAACAAGCTGGTTGGATCATCAAACTTCAGTGCATGGAAGAAGAGAACAGAATTAAATTTAATTGAAGAAGAAGTAATGGACTATATCAAAGGATTTATTGTTCAACCTCAAAAAGAAGATACTTCAGCCCATGCCAAGTACATGAAGGGAGAAATTAGAGCCCAAAGGATTCTCATAGAATCCATCAAAGACTCTCTCATTCCCTATATATCAAAACTAAAGACTGCAAAACAAATATATGAGAAATTGGTGGAGCTATTCTCTGAGTACTGCTGGAGAAACAATCTCTCTGAGACAAGAACTATACAAAATGAAACTATCAAGGGAAGCAAGAATCACTCCATACTTTATGAGGATTTTTGAAATAAGAGATCAACTGTAGGAACTAGGAGAAGTGATGTCTGACACTGATATAACAACAATGGTGTTGAATTCTCTACCAGAGGAATGGGGAAGCTTCACTTCTAGTCTATATGGGAAGAAAGAAGCCACTCCATTCCATGATTTATGGTCTCTATTTAAAATAGAGGAAAAAAGACTAAAGGCCAAAGCTGATACAGGACCAAGTGAAGAGAATCATGCCTTTGCAACCTCATACAGGAAGAAAGGAAGATTCGAAAAATTTGGCCCTCACAATAAAAGAAGAAATATGGACAGCATGCAATGCTTTAGATGTGATGAGCTTTTATATGATAAAAGATATTGTCCTAAATCTGGAAATGGCAAAAGGAAAAAGGAAGAAGCCCATAGAAGCCCATATCACTTATGAAAGAGAAGACCCTGATGCTAAAAGATCTAAGGAGGAGGAAGCAAGAGATCTCTATTATGATTGAGATCATCTTCCTCTGTAAGTTATCTCTGATTAGTTGTATGATAGCATGTACATTAAGAATAATCTCCATAAAAGTATGGAAGGAGCTCTCGGTGAAAAAGCTTCGGGAAAACCTCTCTACTAAAATTAAAGCAGTCATCAGATCAAGGGTCATCATGGAGACAAAATTTTGGGATGTGATCACATATAGGTGAAGCAGGTCAAATGAATGAAGCTCTTCATTCAAGAGAAATTGCTACAGGATGACTCAAGGAAAAAGGTATTAGGTATGTATATATTTATATGCTAACATTGGATTTTGTGAAGTCATGTCATATGGTTGCAGGTAATGGAATTTTGTATTTAGAAGTATGATTTATGGAAGAGTATCTCTCGATGCGCACATAGATAAAATCAACATAATATGTCCTCATGAAATATGAGGTGGCTGTATATGAACAAGGAACTGGAAAATGTGTAAGTTCCTGGGAATGGAAAAAATGTGCAGAAAGGAAGAGATCATGAAATGCCACCATGTCAAGTGGAAATTATCATCCGAAAGCCCAGAAGATGTGACTTGGAGATCTCCTGGGAAGATATGTAGACTTTGACAGAAGTTTGGTAAATAAGAAGACCCTTGACAAAACATATCATTAGTAGATGAGTCAATCTGTATGAAGGATGTCGATGCCTACAGGAAGATGTCATGGTGAAAGATCATCACTAAGGTAACTTAATTTCTAAAGGTTCATATGTATATGTTTATTCTGGATGAATCTATGTAGGGCTACTAATCATATGAAAAATTTATGATCCTTGGCGATGATTCAAAGGAAAGCAGCATGGCATAACGGTGGACCAGATGAGGAAGACTGATGAATCACTTTCTGACTTAGTGGACATGACTCGTGACTGAAAGTGATGGATAATCTATGCCCTATGAAGCCAAAAGTTGAAGATTCCTCAATATCGAAACCCATGACATCGAGGGGAGGAACTCTTCATGAGTAGCTGGATTGCTGCTGCAGGACCCTGGTTGATGAGGACCCTGGTGATAAGTTTATTTCTTGGAAGAAACTTGAAATATGTCCTTCCTATGTTAAGAGGGAGTGACGTATGTGATTCTCTATTACATGTGTCATGCACTAGACCAGGACTAACAACAGTAAGTCTTAGTGAAGGCCATGTGAAGAGAATGGATAGACACATCATTCTAGTCTTCACCTAGAAGACAGAATGGAGGATTGGGTAATCATCTAGCATTCGATACTCTTTGAGAATGAGATAGGGCATTCAAGGTAAGACTAGTCATGGACTGATATTATTTGAGGGTTGGCTACCCAAGATAATAATATTCCAAGAAGGTCATACTCTGGGACACCTAGGTGGGGTATGTACCTTGGAGAGACAATGACTATGGTGTCTATTAGTCATGTGTCTTGCTAGCATTGTAGCCCATTGTCTCGTTGAGAGGATGGGGCTATTATTCAAGGCCTTGCACTAGGACAATGTTGGTTGATATGATGCTATACATATGCGATTACCAATCCGATTCTTCTGTAATATTCCGTTTCGGGGATATCTCTATAACACGGCAAACTCCAACCAGAGATAGACTGGGAGGGAATTTACCAGATATTTCGCCTCTGAAAAGAGGACGAGATCCAGAGGCTACCTGGCCCTTTCCAAACTTTGTCTAAGAGTGAAAGATAAATGCACCAATTGGTATAGAACTAGAATGCTCAAAAACTATAATAGTGTAGCAGACATATAATATAATAGAAAGAGAATACAACAAATACGACAACTATTCAAAAAACATAGAGAGGAAATGCTGAGCCATTTTATTAATCTAAGAATTATAATGAAGTACAATAGGCGATCAGAGTGATGGCACCTAATCTTGCTCAACGCAAGTGAGAAAACACTCTCAGAGAATACCGAAAATGGTTTCTCTATGAACTGCGTCCCAGCTGCTGGAAAACTGCCGTGTAGCTGCTACTGCTAGAATGAATTGAATACTAGGGGCTGATCCCCTTGCCAGAATAAGCTAAAAATTGGCAAACCTCCTCTCCTCAACAACCCGGACAAAATCCAGAAACCATACCAAAAATGGCCAACCCCGAAAATCACCAAAAAATGCCTCCCCAGTGAATTACGCTGGCCTCCAAGGCTCTGCATAGGCTAGATGTAAATACCTGAAACACTGCCTCAAACTCTGCCAAAAGCCTCCTATGGGCAAAGGCTGACCCTCTGCTCAAAATCCCGGCTAAATCACCTGCAGAAACCCCAATACGAAGCTCCTCCACAATGGACTGCGTCCTCTCTCCCAGTGACTGCGCAGTCTCTTAAGCTCCAGCGTCGCAACAAACCCAAACAAAAAAATGACTCACGAAACGCTGAAAAACCAACCATGCTCGAGCAGGCACTCGAAGTCCCCCACGGCTAAGGGCGAGATCTCCGACCAGAGACACTCAATGCACTAAATAGTGCTGCACACAGGCTAAACAACCAGCGTGCTCAAGAAGACAAATGTCTCACTCAAAAATAATCAACTCAAGAATGAATCAAATGAGGAGGCTCCTCCATCTTTTATAACATTGGTTTCCCTCCAAAACCCAACGTAGCCTCTCTCTCCTCCACATACTCATCCTCATCTATGCAGAAGCTTGTAGAAGCTTCTAGAGTGTACGTAGGCCCCCCTTCTCTACGTGTTATTAGGCCCCCCTTGACTCCCACTTAAGTCACAACGTTGTGCTACTAGGTGGATGTCTTATTTCACTTAAGTGAGTTAGACCCTCTTCACTCACCTTTTATTTATTTACAAACTATAGACGACAAACTAACAAAATCGAATATTCCAATTAGCTGTCGCCAATTAGGAATATTATAGTCTCCCCCGAAAAATGTTGCTTGTCCTCAAGCAACTGAAGTGATGGATGTTGCAAAGTCTTCTCACTCTCCCAAGTGGCATCCTCATCCGGCAAATTCTTCCACCTCACCAAGAATTCTCGGATCGTCCTGCGCCATAACTGCCTCTCCCTGGTATCAATAATGGCCTCTGGCTGCAACACAAAGTGCCCCTCATCATCTGTAGGTGGTAGTTCCTCTATCACTGTCACCGACTTCCCCAGCACCTTCTTCAGGCATGATACATGGAAAATGTTGTGGATCTTGCTACCTTGGGGCAGCTCCAACTCATATGCAACCTATCCAATCCTGCGTATCACCTTGTATGGCCCGTAAAAGCAAGGCTTGAGCTTCTCAGCCCCCTTCTGCTTCAGCGATGACTGTCGGTATGACTGTAACCGTAGGTAGACCAAGTCCACTACCTCAAACTGTCTCTCCACCTGACCTCTGTCGGCATACAACTTCTGCTGGTTCTGTGCTGTAGCCATATTATCCTTGAGAGCTCGGAGAATTTCCTGACTCTCTTGGATCCAAATCTTGGCTCTAGGAGCCTTACTAGCACCAAACATCACATCAGAAAAATATAAAGGATGGTACCCATACAAAGCATAAAATGGTGACATACCAATAG
Organism: Pinus albicaulis; assembly: GCA_034641835.2. Lineage (NCBI taxonomy): Eukaryota > Viridiplantae > Streptophyta > Pinopsida > Pinales > Pinaceae > Pinus > Pinus albicaulis. The sequence continues at coordinate 676,820,576 of CM076579.1, forward strand.
ACATGTGATGTGTTGTGCTATAACAGTACTCCCCCAAATGAAACCATCTCAACCACGCTTGCTGCTGCCCACTGACATAGTTGCGCAAGTATCCCTCCAGCCACTTGTTAACTATCTCTGTCTGTCCATCCGTTTGTGGGTTGTAACTGGTACTCGGTGTCAACTCCATCCCCACTAGTCGGAAAAGCTCCTGCCAAAATCTTCCCATGAAACGGCTGTCGTTGTCACTGATGATGGTCTTAGGAAGTCCATGCAACCTGAAAACCTCTCTGAAGAATAGCTCGGCCACCTGTGCTGTTGTGTAATGCGCGAATATGGCGAAAAAGTGCGCATACTTTGTAAGTCGATCAACGACGACAAAGATAAAATCCTTGCCCTGCACCATGGGCAACCCTGTGATGAAGTCCATCGAAATGCTCTCCCATTTCCCCTCCAGAATGGGAAGAGGCTGCAACAGTCCTGCGAGATGGATCATCTCCCCCTTATTCCTCTGAAAAAAATCGCACTCCTTGACGTGCTGGAGTACGTACTCCTTGAGGCCCTTCCATGAGAACCTCTCTCTAATGGCCCTGTAGGTTTTGGTAAATCCCTGATGGCCTGCTAATGGAGAATCATGTGAAGCCTCGAGTATCTTCTTCTTAAGTTGAGATCCCTCAGTCAAGAAGATCTTGTCCCTGTAATAGATGATCTCATCAACCACCCTGTACTTGTCATCCGCCACCTGTCCATCTAGCACCTAACATGCAAATCTGTCCTTGGAGTACTCAACTAAAAGTCGAGCCCTCCAATCTGTATCCAGGCTCATAAGAGATAACATGGCTGGTTTGTGTGAAAGGGCATCTACTACCACGTTATTCTTACCCTTGACATACTCAATGTCAAATTCATATGCTTGGATCTCACTGATCCACTTCTTTTGTCTCTCTTGTAGCTGCTTTTGCTCCAAAAAGAACCTGAGGATGTTGTGATCAGTCCTCACCCTGAACCTGTTCCCTACCAGATACTGCCGGAATTTTTCCAAGGCATGCATGATGGCCAACATCTCCTTGTCGTATATAGGATACAACCTCTCTTGTGGAAGGAGTTTCCGGCTCTCAAAGGATATAGGGTGTCCCCCCTACATCAATACTGCGCTGATCCCCTCTCCCGACGCATCACACTCCAAAACAAATGGCTACGTAAAATCTGACAATGCAAGCACTGTGCAGTTACTCATCACCTCCTTAAGCCTATCAAAGGCTTGCTGCGCTGTATCTGACCAACTGAATGCCCCCTTTTTCGTCAAATCTGTAAGGGGTGCAACAAGCTGTGAGAAACCTCTGACGAACTTCCTGTAATAGGTACATATCCCAATGAACCCTCGAAGTTCTATCACGTTCTTCGGCTCCGACCAGTCTCTGATGGCTCTAATATTCTCCTCATCGACTCTCACTCCGTCCACTCTAATAATATGACCCAAATACAACATCTTTGTCATACCAAACTCACACTTGGAGAGCTTAGCATAGAACTATTGCTCTTCCAAGATGCGTAGCACTACCTTTATATTCTGGAGATGCTCCTCCCAAGTCCTACTATATATGAGTATGTCATCGAAGAAAACTAGTACAAACTTCCTCAGAGGACTGCGGAAGATATGGTTCATGCAAGACTGAAAGGTGGCTGGTGCATTGGTCAGCCCAAAAGGCATAACCAAAAACTCAAAGTGCCCATAATGACACCTGAAGGCAGTCTTGGGAATGTCCTGTTCCCCCACTCGAATTTGATGGTACCTTGATCTCAAATCAATCTTCAAGAAGAACTTAGCTCCTCTCAGTTCATCCATCAGCTCATCGATCCTGGGTATAGGGTACCTATTCTTCAGAGTCTTCTTGTCCAGGGCCCTATAGTCAATGCACATCCTCAAGGTGTCGTCCTTATTCTTCACCAGCACTACAGAAGAATCGAATGGACTCGTGCTCGATCTGATGTGTCTAAGAGCCAACAACTCGTGGATGGCTCGCTCAATCTCATCTCGATAGGCTTTGGGATTCCTATAGGGTGTAGTGATCACCACCTGAATACCCTGCTCAAGCTCGATGGTATGCTCAAACCCTCTATCTGGTGGCCGACCTGGTGGTATATCCCCAAACACCACCTCATGCCCGTCAAGGATGGCCTGTATATCTAGATGAATTGCTCGACCGGTGGTCTCTGCCTCTAATGCCCGCAACTCAACCGCCCACTCTATGTCTCCCTTTTGGAAGTCTACCTCCATTCGGTGTGTCGAAACTGTCTGAGGTGGGTAAGTATGCATCCCGGGGATCTTCTCATGCTTTCTGGTCTTTTTGTCATCCCACTCCATCTCTAAGGCCTCCCAATCCGTGGTGACCTTCCCCAGAGTAATCAACCACTGAAAACCCAGTACCACATTGGTATCTGGTATGTTGACCACGAAAAAGTGATCAGTCACGGTGTAAGTACCCATCGTTACTGCTAACTCTGGAACATACCGGGCACACTGCATCGTCTGGGCTCTTGGGACCAAGACTGAAAACCTGTCAAAAATCTCGGTCGGTATACCCCTCCGCTCGACCATCCGTGCATCAATAAAGTTGTGGGTTGCCCCACTGTCAACCAAGACTGATACTCGCTGGCCACGTATTGTCCCTCATATGCACAATGTCAAATACTTAGGAACTCCTTGCAAAGCTGCAAGGGCCCCTCTTGTGGGTGCAAAAGCTGCACCACCTGTCCCTGGAGGTGGAGGCGGCAAATGATCCTGGGCCGTCTGACTATCTCCTGCCTCCTCATCCTCTTCCCCGCTATCATCGGAGAAGACCTCAATGAAGTGTGCTTTGCCAGCAGCACACCTATGCCCTAGTGCCCACAGATCCTGACACATGAAACACAGCCACTTCTTCCTCAACTCCCTCCTGGCATCATCATCTATCTGTGCCCATCCCAGATTCCCCTTTGGATGAGGAACCCTCACATCCTTCCCCTTGGGCTGGAATCCCTGTCTCTGGGGGTAAGGTGTGCACGTCTTGGGCAATGCATCCTGTAAGTCCCTGGTCCTGCTGATAGCGTATTAGAGTGTAGCTGGTTTAGTAGATCTGACTAGACCTCGAAGTGGCTCTGCCAATCCCTCCACAAACATATAGATCATCCGTGTTGTGGATAGATCTGGCACCATCACCGAGACCCTCAAGAAATCTGCGATGTATGTCTCTAGGCTCCCTGTCTGCTTGATCTTTGTTAGCTCAATAAAATGCTATTCTGGATCCCTCCGGTCAAAATGCTCCATCAACCTCCTGGTAAAATCAGCATATGTCGTCACTGTAGAGTGTCCGAGTGTAACCATCCCATGGAACCACCAGTCTTGGGCCTCACCATCCAAATGTAATGTCGCCACCTTGATGGCCTCCGTCTCTGACATCTGGTTAAGCTGGAAATAGATATCCAGCTTCTCCACCCAAGACTTTGCCGAACTGTTTTATGATCCATCAAACGTAGGCAAATGAAATCTACTAGAGGCACGGTGGGAATCTCCATCATGATAATGCCAGTGTCCTTTATGATGGTCGCGGGGTCTATTGTCCCGCTTGAGCTGCACAAAATCTCTGAATGTGAGAGCATCCCTGAACTCCTACCCGTAGGACTGATACTCTGCAAAATACTCATCTAAGTGTCCAGGCTCTACCTCATGCTGGGCTCTTGCCCCTGTATCTGCCCCCAAAAAAGTGGGCATGGTAGAGCGGGTAGGTGCACGTGAAGCCGTCGACTGAGGAATATCACGCTGAGCATCACCCTGCTTTGGCAAATGGTGGGATGTACCTGATTCCTCTCTGACCTGGAAAACCCATGGAGTCTCACACTGCCTAGCCTCCACAACTATGAACCTCTGTCCCATCACCTCAATCTATCTAGCTAAATCCTGCACTGACTTGAGGAGTGCCTCTCCAAAATGTTTGGCCTCTGTTTCATCTGCCATCGGCTCTTTCTGCCTTAAATATACTACAAGCTCCTCCTGCTCTACATCCGTCACAGGCTCTCTCTCATGATCTGTGTCCTCTACCCGGTCACAATCTTCCTCTTCGTAGGTGGTATCAAACCTATGCTCACGGTCTCTATACTTCCTGCCTCTATATGGTATCTTTCCCGATGTCATAGACCACAAGCTGAGCCAGAAATATGCTCTGATACCACTGTAATATCCCGTTTCGGGGATATCTCTATAACACGGCAAAATCCAACCAGAGATACACTGGGAGGGCATTTATTGGATATTTCGCCTCTGAAAAGAGGTCGAGATCCGGAGGCTACCTGGCCCTTTCCATACTTTTTCTAAGAGTGAAATATAAATGCACCAAGTGGTATAGAATTAGAATGCTCAAAAACTATAATAGTGCAGCAGACATATAATATCATAGAAAGAGAATACGGAAAATACAACAACTAATCCAGAAAACATAGAGAGGAAATGCTGAGCCATTTTATTAATCTGAGAAATATAATGAAGTACAATAGGCGATCAGAGTGATGGCACCTAATCTTGCTCAAGGCAAGTGAGAAAAAACTCTCAGAGAATACCGAAAATGGTTGCTCTATGAACTGCATCCCAGCTGCTGGAAAACTACCGTGTAGCTGCTACTGCTGGAATGGAATGAAGACTAGGCGCTGATCCCCTTGCCGGAATAAGCTAAAAATTGGCAAACCTCCTCTCCTCAACAACCCGGACAAAATCTAGAAACCATACCAAAAATGGCCAACCCCAAAAATCACCAGAAAATGCCTCCCCAGTTAATTATGCTGGCCTCCAAGGCTCTGTAGAGGCTAGATGGAAATAGCTGAAACACTGCCTCAAACTCCGCCAAAAGCCTCCTATGGGCAAAGGTTGACCCTCTGCTCAAAATCTTGGCTAAATCACCTGCAAAAACCCCAATACGAAGCTCCTCCACAATGGACTGCGTCATCTCTCCCAGTGATTGCGCAGTCTCTATAAGTTCCAGCTCCGTAACAAACCCAAACAATAAAAAGACTCAAAAAATGCTGAAAAACCAACCTTGCCCGAGTAGGCACTCGAAGTCCCTCGAGGCTAAGGGTGAGATCTCCGACCAGAGACACTCAATGCACTAAACAGTGCTACAGACAGGCTAAACAGCCAGTGTGCTCAAGAAGACAAATGTCTCACTCAAAAATCATCAACTCAAGAATGAATCAAATGAGGAGGCTCCTTCATCTTTTATAACATTGGTTTCCCTCCAAAACCCAACGTAGCCTCTCTCTCCTCCACATACTCATCCTCATCTGCATAGAAGCTTGCAAAAGCTTCTAGAGTGTACATAGGCCCCCCTCCTCTACATGGTGTTAGGCCCCCCTTGACTCCCACTTAAGTCACAACGTTTTGCTACTAGGTGGATGTCTTATTTCACTTAAGTGAGTTAGACCCTCTTCACTCACTTTTTATTTATTTACAAACTATAGACGATAAACTAACAAAATTGAATATTCCAATTAGATGTTGCTAATTAGGAATATTACATCTTCTTATGAGATTCTTCAGTTTGAAGGTGACCATGTACCTGTATGAATACCTCCCAAGTTAAGAGGGAGTGTTGAAAAGTGTAACTAGGTCGGTCTTCATGTTGACTATGCAATTATGAAAAGAAGAAGTCAAAATAATAAAATGTATTTTTATTTCATTTATCAAATAGATATACTTCTTCTTGATGTCCATTAGGTTTTGTGTCCTCTAGGTATAAACTTTTATTAAGTGTCATGTTCATCTAGCATATATATGCCCCAAGACCATGAAGAAGAAGGACAACTAACTAGGCTGGAAGGCTAGCTCTAAACAACCCTCAATTAACAATTAAAGAAAAGCTATAGTTACAGTAAAGGATGCCACATTAACGCTGAGATTATAGTCCTTCATGTCGGCCTATATTCATTGGGAAAGTTGGCCTACAGGTCGGCCTAAAAGCCAAACATAACACCATATATAATCCTATCAACTATGGCTCATTAGCTAATCATTAGCTACAGCTGTCTTTGCGATTTTACAGTAAAAAGTTTGTGGATAGCTCAGAGATTACAGTGCGGATATTTCTAAAGATTACATTGTGGATATTTCTAAGTTTACAATGTGGATAAGGGAGGATATATTATGGATAAGGGACAACACAAAGTGCTGACTTAAGACAGTGGTGCAGGAAGAAGATTGTTGTGTAATGTAGTAAGAAGATTACTATGGAATGCAGGAAGATAATTAAGGATAACAAGTGTATTAAATTGCAGATTGACGTCACAATATTTCGGATTAGTGCAGTAAGGATACCGTTGTTGATATATAGTTGTTAAGGGTTGTTAATATGAAAAAAGAATGTGTTGAAGTTAAGGCAGTCATCACAGGGTGAAGACCGAAGTTCTGAAAGCGAAATCTAGGTCTAGGGTCTAAGTGTGGGTCATGGTACTTGTCATTTGAAGATCAATAAGAAGAAATTTTTGGTGGTTTTCCTTTCCAAGAGGGAGAGTTTTTGCCCTGGCTCTAGGAGCCTAACCTTTGTGTCTTGTGTTTTGATAATTGACTTGATGAAAGATTAACTTAACTAAAAGAAGAGAAGACACAAGTACCTCAAGTATGTTCACAAGTAATTATCAATAAGAGAATTTGTATCAATCTACAACCTTCCAAATTCTCAACATTGTTGATATATGGTGCAAAGGACCCATCAACACGAACTTTTCAAATCCGAGACTGTGGCACATTGTAATCAAATGGCATTCTCATTGCTTTGTTATTGTAACTTCCTATTTGGAATTGGTTACACTATGGGGAGTGGTGATGATGTAGCATGTGTGTGAACCAATATACAATATAGAACTAAAATTTATTTTAACATCCTCATGGGGCTCGTCACATGTGGATAATTCTTCATTGAAACGATTACAATTATTTTGACACCCACCATATTTGTTATATGTTACAACTATTTAGTGGAAATATTGGCATTGTTATCTAAAAACTAAATTATATCATTCCACGCTATAATTATTGAAAATTGTAATAATGTGGGAAACTTCTGCCATATTTGGTTGTGTTTGCACAACCATTTGGTAAACATGGGATGCGGGTTTGTGGTGCTACCAAGTATGGTGGCCCGCCACCCCAATTTGTCTCCACCACCAAATAAAAAAACTTTAAATACAATTGAAGTCATTTATATAGCAAGTGACAATATTGGTAAGACATAGAGTTTTTTGGAGGTAGGTCCGCAGTTTGATCCGTATTGGTGCAAATTTGTTAAACAAATTTTAACCTAGCCCTTATTGGCCATATCCAGGGTGTCATGTGCAACTACTCAATTGTTTCATTTGTGACCCTCTGATTTATCCACCTTTCACAGTGTTGCACACTAAACTTGCCATGTCACTCTGCACTTTCCACGTGTTGTGCCCAGACTCTGCCAACTCTGCACCATGTCATCAATCTAACATATATGGTCCTGCCACGTGTTAAGTTTTCATACTGTCACATGTAATAATTCTACTATTGTTCAATACCTTCATAAAGTGATAAATTAATCATACGAAATCCATTTGATGTGATTCAAGAAATGTTGGAATTGAATCAACAAGCTCTTAAAAATGGAATTGTGATCCTCAAGTTTTGACAACTTGAAATTTTAATCATTTTTTAGATCATCTGGGATCACTAGCTTCAAACCTCAAATGTTCCTCCCAGCCATAGACCACATTTCTCATATTATTTTAGCATCTAATCACCACTGAGCTATGGTTGTGACTCTGCTCGACATCAACTTATTTAGTTATCTACATTCCTTGTACAACAAATAACATGCCCAAGGTACCAAACCCGAAAGTCTCCATCCAGTAGGATCACATCCCCCATTAGCCCCATGCCCCAAATAGTACACTCCCTCACTACACCTGTATTCCGTCAAACTATGCCACCACCTCCAAGAATTTTATGTCAATTAGCCAGGGATGTACAAATTATTCGACTCCAGGAGTTCTCTATGCCCGCATAGGTCACTGAGTATCCTCGAGGCCCTCACATCACCAATGTACCAAACTCAGAAGCATCCAACTAAAAGGATCACTTCCCCCATTAGCCCTTATCTCCACCAATCATGGACGTACATAGCCATACTTATCTAGTAATTCCCGCTCCCTCATAGATCTCCAGGTACTTTCAAAACTCTCCCTTGAGGAAATTTATCCCTTTTATTTTTTTCCCTAAATAGGGCAAACACCATTTTATATACATTATGTGTTTTTTACTTTATACTATAATATTATAATGTTATAATATACCTTCATAGCATGATATTTTTTTCCTATTATGGAGTATTAGCCCCCTATACTCTTTCTTCCCTACATCCATATAAATATTAATGTTTGTTAGTGCCACCAACCTTTCACTGCACATGTCCTCTACCCTGATTCACTTAGCCACTTTGGCCTTAAAATCATTAATTTGTTGGACCTCTAGCTTAATAAATCATACATACAAATGCACACAAGCTTCAATGGAACTCAACTCGCTAGCATACTATTATAGGTTCTATGGCCTAATTACATAAGAATACCTACCTTAAACCATATATGTACACTTAGGGGTATGTAGATATCGACAAAACCTGACTGACTAACCTAGTGACATATCACATGTATAAGTACATTGAAATATAGGGGGTTAATTTAAGGGTATTATAGTCATTCCACATTAACAAAATATCAGCATCCCACATCAACATCATGTTAGCATGCCATGTCACCAAAATTTCCATTCTGACATTCCACATCTAATACCTTATCTAGAGGAACTCCTAGAAGTTGGGTCTTCATCTACTGATACTTGACATCTGAAAGCCTAATATCTTTATAATAAACACTTTGGTATTTTCTCTTTTTAAATAATGGCTTCCAAAATTACTTTTAATCGAGATATCATTTAGGTTATATTTTCATTGGTACTTTTCACAATAGCAGCCATTATATTCTCTCGAAATTTGATAATTGAAACATCGAGACTTAATGGTTGAAGGCTTTATAGCCCCCTCTAACTAGACTCCTGGTCACAACTCTTGTTGTCCATATGATCAATGGATAGATATAAATTATCGTGATTCCTAATAAAGTGTTCACTTGTTTGTTGTATAATTCTCAACATTAAAGGGGTTGAGTCCTAATTTTCTAATACTCATAAACTAATACACAACTAGCAATTAAAAAAAAATATCTATCCACCAATTGACATGTAAGTGTCTATTTGTATCAAGACTTTGGGGTGACATATCTAAATTAATCTTCAAACATTTAGGGCTTGATCGCATAATAGATATGGCCCAATAATATCCTTATGGCTAAGTTATTTGTCATGGTTCGTATTAGGCGATACGACCATGGGTTGAGGTTAAAGCTTCTAATCGCAAAATTTTGAAAATTCCAATAGAGATTCTAGACATGTTTCAAAGGTTTGGAATGACCCTAATAGGGTGGGGACTGTTGGAAATTTATTCACTACTAAAGGGGGGTTGAATCAGTAGTGATAGCCTTTATACGAATTTTAAATATTTTTCCATAACCTTAAATATCCATGCACATTCACAACATTAGCTCATCAAAATATATATGTAGCAATAAACTCAAACATAATAACCATGAAAAATATCAACAAAATCATGCACAGATAAGAACACAATTATTTTTGGTTGAAATCATTTTGGGAGAAAACCACCATTTTGTTGTTGTGCTGCTCAAATATTTTATAAATCTACTGAAAATATTGTACATGGATGATCTTACACCTATAAGCTAGAAGAGTTGGATTCCTCTATAGTATGTTGGCATTTATCAATTCATAATTATTTTTCTCTCACGGATCTACAAAATACCATCTGTTGGAAGCTCCCACGACCAACGATCCTCTCCCAACTACCATTGGACTTTCCCAATCCTATTGGATGAAGAGAACCCTTCCTACTACTGAATTTTCCAAATCATTGTCTATTTTGAAGCCTCCACGCCTTCACTTCCTCCACGTGAACCACATTTCATAAATTTTTCATAATGGTTTCTTAATTCATTCAACATGAGAAATCCAACATCCTTAGCGTTCTACACATAGAATATGAATCAAAAAATTTCCAGGAGATAGATTCTTCTTCTCTTCTACTCATACCAAAACAATGCTCTAAAGCACACCACAAGCTACCAATACTTCTCCACTCTGCAATACATAAAATATGAATTTTGCATACACACTCTCTAAAATACAATGTGAGTAGCTTTAGGAAATTATACTTAGCCACAATTCCCCCATAATAGCGTACTCTTTCACTCTCACAACAACCAACCAAATAGAGTCTAAGCTTTATTCTATTTATCATTATCTCGGGTTGAGTCACTTAGTAGATACTACAGGTTATGGACCACTCAAAACCCATTTTCATATGCTTCAGATTTGGTTGATACAATATTCTTGAACAAATCAAGCCACTTACTCCATTATCCCTTTCATATCTTCAACCTTTATTAGCTTCTATAGGGCCCACGAGCTTTTTCGACCATATTCCAAAAAGTTATGATCAAGAATATCACCATAACAATAAAATTTGCTGAGAAACGCAAGGAATGAAGAGTAAAAGTTGTGGAAACACCTTATCCACTCCCACAACACAGTATCTATGTGACTGGAAGCTTCAGTCGCTCCCATAGGCATGCATGCCAACGATTAGGACTTTTTAGCCGCTTCCTTGACCCATCATGCAAGCGACTATGGCAGATGATGCTCTAAACTATCTTTCTTCTACTCATAACCTCCTCAAAATTACTCCACTGCTTGATAGCCTTCTTTAAGACCTCAGGAATTCACTGGAAGCTCTACAACACTTCGCCTAATCATTGCCACATGACTTTTATCATCAAAAATCAAATTAGGTTGACTATGATTCCAACCAACACCATATTAAATATTTAGGCCATCAAACTTCTCCACAAACATCTCTTCCATTAGTATGCAGCTCCAATACCTTTTATACATCCTCCAACACATGAAAATTCATATAAAGCATCCATTGGCACATGTATATCCTCTCCAAACCAAAAGTATAACATCATCAACATGTAGACCTAACTAAGACATGGAGACCAATAAACAAGGCTCCTTAGCTCTAACTCTTATAGAAGCCACCAAAATTTGTATGAAACAACATGATCAAGAGTATCATCATATATCCATGTTAGTAGGCATGCTAAGGACCATCTACACCTCAATCATCATATCCAAGCTAGTCGAAGCTAGTAGGCATTTCAAGGACCATCTACACTACAATCATTTGTAGCCACACATACTCATGCATAACCAACTCACTTGCAACCAAAACAACCATGTTGATATCAAATCCAACCAACCAACACATATGAAACACTGAAAAACACATCAATGTCAACAATCTCCCCATTGCTCATTGATGTCAATCCCTACTGAAGTAATCATATGATCAAACATCCTCACATTCTCCCATTTTAGCAACAATGGAAAAGGGATAAACATGTCAAGGAGAAATTCTATATACTCCTCTACATGCAAGGGGCTCAATAACCAAAAACATAAACTCCACTCAAAATCATATGGAGGTGATGAACAATGGAGTGTAAGACTGAAATAAAATTAACACTTCCCCACATAAATTAAAAATATATATAGTAAACTCCCTCTAGACACAATATTTGTTCGATCAACAACATACTAGAGAAGTAATATAAATCTCTTACCAGCAACAACAATAAACTCTCTCACTTAGCTTTAAAAAAAAATCTTAAACACATGATCTTTCCCCTGAAACAACAACAATGTAATCCATGACATAATAGTAGAAGAAGGTGTTGTACTGTACAACAACCCTCCCCATTTTTAAATTTTAGAATAAACCTCATTTAGAAATAGGTCCCCTTTTTTTATCTTTCTTTCTAAATAGAAATAAAAGATTTAGAAAAAATCCCAATCATTTTTAGATTCGTTGATAAAAGGATACATATCACATTTTTATTTGCAAAGTGTACAACCTTTAAAATAACTTTCCGATCGGATGAAACATAAAGCTTTTGAATCATCTCAAAAAACATTATGAAGTCTTTATATTTAAATGATCGATATGAACAGTAATTTAATTATCCTACTTTTCTTTGAGAGAACTATGATTCGGCGTGAGAGGTTATAATACTTGCATTGTGAAAATTATTTTGGAAACACTATTTTTATATTCTATGATTCAATTTTAGAGTATCGAGGGCTCCTTGATATGTGTATAAACCCTCAAATTTTTGACAGAAAAAAGGACGGATGTTAATTATGTCTTGGTGATTGTGGAACCTGTGATAAATTACTGTTAGTTTTTTCACTGTTTGAATAACTTCAGTAGTCAAATGCTTAAATATACATAGCGTGTTTGAGATCAATGGTTACTTATCTATGTGTCTTTTGAGTTTCTTATAACTTTGTTTTTGGGAATTTTTAAGGAACAATGATGTTATTTGCACGGTTTTGACTAATAAACTAATAGTGAATTGACTACATTTTTCCTTACTATATTAGACCTATTTGATATCATTTTTTGATCACGTTACCATTTTTATGTCCGAAGTCTGAAATGATAATGTTGATATATCCATTACGTGGGTCAGAATTTTCAGAATTTTTTGTGGTAATTTAGATCATTGTAGTAAGTGGTTTGTTTGTGAAGTGGCCCACTAGTACTTTGACTATAATAATTTTTGTGTTTATATAGTATTTTATGACTTGTATGTTGAATTATTTCACGATGTAAGTGCTAAAAGACTTACTATTTCATAGAAATTGTTATAATTATTTGAAATTGTGTGTGTGTGTGTGAATTTAGGATAACGATAAGATCTTCCCCGTTCTCTTTCCTTCGCGAGAGGAGGAGAATCCCATGATAACAAAACCTTTAAACCCATTAGGAGTGGCTATTTAAATGACTTAGGTTATGTGAAGAAGTTTGATCTTGGCCACATCCTCTTGTTTGTTGAAAAGTGTAACTAGGTCGGTCTTCATGTTGACTATGTAATTATGAAAAGAAGAAGTCAAAATAATAAAATGTATTTTTGTTTCATTTATCAAATAGATGGACTTCTTCTTGATGTCCATTAGGTTTTGTGTCCTCTAGGTATAAAATTTTATTAAGTGTCATGATCATCTATCATATATTCCCCAAGACCATGAAGAAGGAGGACACCTAACTAGGTTGGAAGACTAGCTCTCAACAACCCTCAATCAACGATGAAAGACAAGCTATAGTTATAGTAAATGATGTCGCATTAACGCTGAAATTATAGTCCTTCATGTCGGCCTATATTCATTGGGAAAGTCAGCCTACAGGTCGGCCTAACAGCCATACATAACACTATATATAACCCTGTCAAATGTGGCTCATTAGCTAATCATCAATTGCGGCTGTCTCTGCGATTTTACAGTGAAAAGTTTGCAGATAACTCAGAGATTACAGTGCAGATATTTATGAAGATTACATTGTGGATATTTCTAAGTTTATAGTACGGATAAAGGAAGGATATAGTGTGGATAAGGGACAAAACACTGTTACCGATGAAATAGGTAACCTGTCCTCAAAACGGGAACTCTAACCCAAAAAGACTCAAAAAACATGAAAAAACACCCCCAAAACAAAAAAAGTGTATTCCAGAACGCACTTCGTTTTTTTTGAAGGTCAAATTTCAACATTTTATAAAATTATGCTAAAAAAAAAATTGTTTCTTGAAAAAAGGATTGAAAAAACACCCTCAAAACAAAACCAGTTGACGCTGGAATAACCAAAAAAAAAAAAAAATTGTCATATTTTTGACATTTTTAAAAATAGAAATAACATTTTTTAATTTTTAAAATTCAAACATTAAAAAAAAACCTAAAATTTAAGAAAAAAATAAATTTAAAAAATAAAAACATTTTAAAGCTTAAAATTTAAAAATATATAGGCAATAAAAACATAAAAATAAAAACAAAATAAAAATTTTAATTCAAACATTAAAAAAAAACCTAAAATTTAAGAAAAAAAAAAATAAAGATTAAAATTTCAAAATATATAGAAATAAAAAAAGAAAAATAAAAACAAAAACAAAATATTAAATTAAAAAAGGAAAGAAATTATAAAAAATAAAATATAGAAATTAAATTTAAAAAAAAAAAGAAAATGTTTATTAAATTAAAAAACAAAAAATGAAATTTTAAAATAAAAAATTAAATTTAGAGAAATATATTAAATTTTAATAAATTTAAAACTTCAAAAAAAAAATTAGAAAAAAAAAAAAAAAACAGAAAACATTATTGAAATTAAAAGTAAAAAAATGAAAATTTAATTAAAAATAAAAAATGAAAAATAAAATACAATAAAAATATTAAATTTTAAAAATATATATAAAAAACAAATAGATTTTAAAAAATAAATTAAATTTAAATTAAAAATATATATATTAGATTTTATTAAATTAAAAAAAAAGTTAATATTAAAATAACAAATTAAATTAAAAATATATATATATATATATATATATATATATATATATTAAATTTTAATAAATAAATGAATAAACAAATAATTTTTTAAATAAACAATAAATTTTAAATATAAAGAAAAAAAAACATTGTTAAAATAAAATGTTAAAAAACTTTAAAAATCAATTAAAATTGAAAAATTGAAAAAAATAAATTAAAAAAAATATATTAAATAGAAAATAAAAAAAAACAAATTAATTTGAAAATATTAAGTTTATATATATATATATATATATATATATATATATATATATATATATATATATAATTAAATATACCATTTTAATTGAAATAAAAAAATATAAAAATTTTATGTAATTAAAAAATAATAATAAAAAAAATAAAAATAAAAAAAATATATTAAATTCAAATAAATTAAAAAAAAAATACTAAATTTACTAAATTTTAAAAAATTAAATGAAAAAACTAAACATAAAATTTAATTATATATAAAATCAATTAAATAGAAAAAAAAAATACAAAATTTATTAAAAATTTTTAACAAAATTTAAAAAAAAAAAATTAAAAACAAAAAAATGAATAAAATAAAAAAAAACAAAAAAAATTAAATTTCAAATATAAAAATTGAATTAAAAAAAAAAAAAATAATAATTTTTTTGAATTAAAAAAAAAAATCAAATTAAAAAAAATATTAAAAAAAGAAAAAAAGAAAAAATAATTTTTTGATCGTGGTGGCGCCGCCAATTGGCCTCCTGCCCAGGTGGCAGTGGAGGCCGGCCGCTGGGCGGGAGGCCGATTCCGAGAATCACCCTCCCGTGGTGGGAGGTCGATTTCGGGAATCACCCTGAGGCCGATTTTGGGAATCGCCATTCTGTGGCGGGAGGGCGATTTAAGATAAACATCATGTGAGGCATTCCAGGAATGAGCCTCCGCGGCGAGCGATTCCGGGAATCGGCTCCACGCAGGCGTTCGGGTGACCTCGTAACTTGGGCGATTCCCGGAATCGGCCTCCCGCGGCGGGAGGGCGATTCCCGGAATCGGCCTCCCACCGTGGCAGGGCGATTCCCGGAATCGGCCTTTCGCCCAGGGAGGGCAATTCTCGGAATTGGCCTTCCGCCCAGCGGCCAGCCTCCATCGCCACCTGGGCGGGAGGCCGATTGGCGGCGCCACCACGATCAATTTTTTTTTTTTTTTTTTTTTAAATTAAATTCAAAAAATTTAAAATTATTTGTTTTTTAATTCTAATTTTTTATTTTAAATTTAAATTGTTTTAATTTTTAATTTTTTTAAATTTTGTTTTTAAATTTAATATTTTAGATTAATTATTTTTCAAAATTTAAAATTCAATTATTAAATTAATTAAATTTTAATTTAATTAAATTTTAATTTAATTAATTTTTTTTTTAATCTTTTAGTTTATTTAGTTTTTCATTTTTAAAATTTATAAATTGTTTCATTTAAAAAAAAACTGTTAATTTATTGATATTTGTTTTTTAATTATTTGCACGTGGCCTTTTTCATTGATATTTGTTTTTTAATGATAGTTTTTTTTTTTTTTTTTTTTAATTTTCTTTTTCAATTTTAAATTTTGCTTTCTTTTTAAATTTTTTTTTTTTTGTTAATTTTAAAATTTGTGTTTTTTTTTCTTATTATTATTATTTTTATTTTAATTTTTAAATTTAATTTAATTTTTTTTTATTTTATTTTATTTTATCTAAATTTTAATTTTGTAATTTAAATTATTTTTAAATTTTCTATTTAAATTTTTTTATTAATTTTTTTTTTTAATTATATGGTTTTTTTTAATAACTTAGAAAAAAAAAGTTTTTGATATTTTTTTTTGGTTAATTTTTGTTTTTTTTCTTTAGATTATGTGTTTTTTTTCAAATTTTGTCATTTCTTTTTATATAATTTTCGAATATTTTTGTTTTTATTTATTTATTTATTTATTTTTGTTTAAATTTTTTTATTTTTATGAGTTAATTTTGTTTTTTTTTTACATTTTTATTGGTTTTTTATTATTATTTATATATATAAATTTTATCTAAGTTTTGTGTTTTATTACCAAGATGAAAATCACCACTCTAAAAAAAAGAAGGTTGACGCTGCATCAATACGTTTCAAAATTAGCATGAAAATCACCGCTCTAAAAAAAAAAAGTTGATGCTGCATCAATACATTTCAAAATTAGCATGAAAATCACTAACATTTTAAAACAAATATTCATACTTCATAAATAAAAATATTAGAGTGTCGAAAATGTGCTCCAAAAAAGAAAAAGGTGATTCTGCATCACCACTTTTCAAAGTCGGGTGCTTTTTATGCTACCAAAAAAAAGTAGGTAACAGTGCGGTTACCTATTTCATCGGTAACACTGTTACAACACAAAGAGCGGACTTAAGACAGTGGTGCAGGAGGAAGATTGATGTGTAATGCAGTAAGAATATTATTGTGGAATGCAGGAAGATAATTAAGGATAATAAGTGTACTGAATTGTGGATTGATGTCACAAGATTTTAGATTAGTGCAGGAAGGATACAGTTTTTGATATATAGTTGTTAAGGGTTGTTAATCTGAAGAAAGAATGCGTTGAAATTAAGACATTCATCACAAGGTGAAGAGCGAAGTTCTGAAAGCGAAATCTAGGTCTAGGGTCTAAGTGTGGGTCATGGTACTTGTCATTTGAAGATCAATAAGAAGAATTATTTGCAGGTTTTCCTCTTTAAGAGGGAGAGGTTTTTCCCTGGATCTAGGAGCCTAACTTTTGTGTCTTGTGTTTTGATAATTGAGTTGATGAAAGATTAACTTAACTAAAAGAAGAGAAAACGTAAGTACCTCAAGTATGTTCACAAGTAATTATCAAGAAGAGAATTTGTATTAACCTACAACCTTCCAAATTCTCAACATGGTATTGGAGCTGAGGAGCTGAATATAAGGGCTACTTGGCAACAAAGACACTCAAAGAAGCAAAGACCAAAGTTTGGGTTGGAAAGACAATCCACTTTGCAAGGAAGACTATCCAACTACTTCATGTGAGAAGATCAACTCATTCAAGAAATTAATCTTTGGCATCAAAATATTTGCACTCAAGACATTGTTTGAAGGAAATCTCAACTTCTGAAGATAGTCATTATAATCAAGGGTTCAAGTACAACAACATTGAAGAAAGGAAACCCTTGACTTCATTTTCAATCATCATCAAGGAAGCTGCAAGAAAATCCATTCAAGTAAGTATTCATGAACCTATCTACCAAGATGCCTTTTTGTAAAGAAAGCAACAAGCTAGTTGGATCATCAAACTTCAGTGCATGGAAGAAGAGAACAGACTCGAATTTAATTGAAGACGAAGTAATGGACTATATCAAAGGATCTATTTTTCAACCTCCAAAAGAAGATACTTCAGCCCATGCCAAGTATGTAAAGGGATAAATTAGAGCCCAAAGGATTCTCATAGAATCCATCAAAGACTCTCTCATTCCCTATATATCAAAACTAAAGACTGCAAAACAAATATATGATAAATTGGTGGAGCTATTCTCTGAGTACTGCTAGAGAAGCAATCTCTCTGAGACAAGAACTATACAAAATGAAACTATCAAGGGAAGCAGGAATCACTCCATACTTTATGAGGATTTTTGAAATAAGAGATCAACTGCAGGAACCAGAAGAAGTGATGTCTGACACTCATATAACAATAGTGGTGTTGAATTCTCTACCAGAGGAATGGGGAAGCTTCACTTCCAGTCTATATGGGAAGAAAGAAGCCACTCCATTCCATGATTTATGGTCTCTATTTAAAACAGAGGAAACAAGACTAAAGGCTAAAGCTGATACAGAACCAAGTGAAGAGAATCATGCCTTTGCAACCTCATACAGGAAGAAAGGAAGATTCGAAAAATTTGGCCCTTAGAATAAAAGAAGAAATATGGACAACGTGCAATGCTTTAGATGTGATGAGCTTTGATATTATAAAAGAGATTGTCCTAAATTTGGAAGTGGAAAAAGGAAAAAGGAAGAAGCCCATAGAAGCCCATATCACTTATGAAAGAGAAGAGCCTGATGCTAAAAGATCTAAGAAGGAGGAAGCAAGAGATCTCTATTATGATTGAGATCATCTTCCTCTGTAAGTTATCTCTGATTAATTGTATGATAGCATGTACATTAAGAGTCATCTCCATAAAATTATGGAAGGAGCTCTCGGTGAAAAAGCTTTGGGAAAACCTCTCTACTAAAATTAAAGCAGTCATCAGATCAAGGGTCATCATGGAGACAAAATTTTGGGATGTGATCACATATAGGTGAAGCAGGTCAAAGGAATGAAGCTCTTCATTCAAGAGAAATTGCTACAGGATGACTCAAGGAAAAAGGTATTAGGTATGTATATATTTATATGCTGACATTGGATTTTGTGAAGTCATGTCATATCGTTGCAGGTAATGGAATTTTGTATTTAGAAGTATGATTTATGGAAGAGTATCTCTCGATGCGCAGACAGATAAAACCAACATAATATGTCCTCATGAAATATGAGGTGGCTGTATATGAACAAGGAACTGGAAAATGTGTAAGTTCCTGGGAATGGAAAAAATGTGCAAAAAGAAAGAGATCATGAAATACCGCCATGTCAAGTGGCAATTATCATCCAAAAGCCTAGAAGATGTGACTTGGAGATCTCCTGGGAAGATATGTAGAATCTGACAGAAGTCTGGTAAATAAGAAGACCCTTGACAAAACATATCATTAGTAGATGAGTCAATCTGTATGAACGATGTCGATGCCTACAGGAAGATGTCATGGTGAAAGATCATCACTAAGGTAACTTAATTTCTAAAGACTCATATGTATATGTTTATTTTGGATGAATTTATGCAGGGCTGCTAATCATATGAAAAATTTATGATCCTTGGCGATGATTCAAAGGAAAGCAGCATGGCATAACGGTGGACCAGATGAGGAAGACTGATGAATCACTTTCTGACTTAGTGGACATGACTCGTGACTGAAAGTGATGGATAATCTGTGCCCTATGAAGCCAAAAGTTGAATATTCCTCAATATCAAAACCCATGACATCGAGGGGAGGAACTCTTCATGAGTAGCTGGATTGCTGCTGCAGGACCCTGGTTGATGAGGAGCTTGGTGATAAGTTTCTTTCTTGGAAGAAAATTGAAATATGTCCTTCCTGTGTTAAGTGGGAGTGACGTATGTGATTCTCTATTACATGTGTCATGCACTAGACCAGGACTAACAGCCATAAGTCTTAGTGAAGGCCATGTGAAGAGAATGGATAGACACATCATTTTGGTCTTCACCTGGAAGATAGAATGGAGGATTAGGTAATCATCTAGCATTCGATACTCTTTGAGAATGAGATAGGGCATTCAAGGTAAGAGTAGTCATGGACCGATATTCTTTGAGGGTTGGCTACCCAAGAGAAGAATAGTCTAAAAGGTCATACTCTGGGACACCTAGGTGGTGTATGTACCTTGGAGAGACAATGACTATGGTGTCTATTAGTCATGTGTCTTGCTAGCATTGTAGCCCATTGTCTCGTTGAGAGGATGGGGCTATTAGTCAAGGCCTTGCACTAGGACAATGTTGGTTGATATGATGCTATACAGATGCGATTACCAATCCGATTCTTCTATAATATCTCGTTTTGGGGATATCTCTATAACATGACAAACTCCAACCAGAGATAGACTGGGAGGGCATTTACCAGATATTTCGCCTCTAAAAAGAGGACGAGATCCGGAGGCTGCTTGGCCATTTCCAGACTCTATCTAAGAGTGAAAGATAAACCCACCAAGTGGTATAGAACTAGAATGTTAAAAAACTATAATAGTGCAGCAAACATATAATATCATAGAAAGAGAATACGGCAAATATGACAACTCATCCAGAAAACATAGAGAGGAAATGCTGAGCCATTTTATTAATCTGAGAAATATAATGAAGTAAAATAAGCAATCAGAGTGATGGCACCTAATCTTGCTCAAGGCAAGTGAGAAAACACTCTCAGATAATACCGAAAATGACTGCTCTATGAACTGCGTCCCAACTGCTGGAAAACTATCGTGTAGCTGCTACTGCTAGAATGGATTGAAGACTAGGGGTTGATCCCCTTGCCAGAATAAGCTGAAAATCGGCAAACCTCCTCTCCTCAACAACCCGGACAAAATCCAGAAACCATACCAAAAATGGCCAACCCCGAAAATCACCAAAAAATGCCTCCCCAGTGAATTACGCTGGCCTCCAAGGCTCTGCAGAGGCTAGATGGAAATAGCTGAAACACTGCCTCAAACTCTGCCAAAAGTCTCCTATGGGAAAAGGCTGACCCTCTGCTCAAAATCACGGCTAAATCACTTGTAGAAACCCCAATCCGAAGCTCCTCCACAATGGACTGCATCCTCTCTCCCAGTGACTGTGCAGTCTCTATAAGCTCCAGCTCCGCAACAAACCAAAACAATAAAATGACTCACAAAATGCTGAAAAACCAGCCTTGCCGAAGTAGGCACTCGAAGTCCCCCGGGGATAAGGGCGAGATCTCTGACCAGAGACACTCAATGCACTAAACAATGCTGCAGACAGGCTAAACAATCAGCGTGCTCAAGAAAAGAAATGTCTCACTCAAAAATCATCAACTCAAGAATTAATCAAATGAGGAGGCTTCTCCATCTTTTATAACATTGGTTTCCCTCCAAAACCCAACGTTGCCTCTCTCTCCTCCACATACTCATCCTCATCTGTGCAGAAGTTTGCAGAAGCTTCTAGAGTGTACGTAGGCCCTCCTCCTCTACCTGGTGTTAGGCCCCCCTTGACTCCCACTTAAGTCACAACGTTGTGCTACTAGGTGGATGTATTATTTCACTTAAGTGAGTTAGACCCTCTTCACTCACGTTTTATTTATTTACAAACTATAGACGGCAAACTAACAAAATCGAATATTCCAATTAGCTGTCGCTAATTAGGAATATTACAGTCTCCCCCGGCAAAATTTTGCTTGTCCTCATGCAACTGAAGTGATGGATGCTGCAAAATCTTCTCGCTCTCCCAAGTGGCATCCTCATCCGGCAAATTCTTCCACCTCACCCAGAATTCTTGGACCGTCCTGCTCCGTAACTGCCTCTCCCTGGTATCAATAATGGACTCTGGTGCCAAGTGCCCCTCATCATCTGTAGTTGGTAGTTCCTCTGTCACTGTCACCTGCTTCCCCAGCGCGTTCTTCAGGCATGATACATGGAAAATGTTGTGGATCTTGCTGCCTTGGGGCTGCTCCAACTCATATGCAACCTACCCAATCCTGCATATCACCCTGTATGGCCCGTAAAAGCGAGGCTTGAGCTTCTCAGCCCCCTTCTGCTTCAGCGATGACTGTCGGTATGGCTGTAACTGTAGGTA
The DNA here is from genome assembly GCA_034641835.2 of Pinus albicaulis. Taxonomy (NCBI): domain Eukaryota; kingdom Viridiplantae; phylum Streptophyta; class Pinopsida; order Pinales; family Pinaceae; genus Pinus; species Pinus albicaulis. Next base: position 676,842,533 of record CM076579.1, read on the forward strand.
GACCAAGTCCCCTACCTCAAACTGTCTCTCCACCCGACCTCTGTCGGCATACAACTTTTGCTAGTTTTGTGTTGTAGCCATATTGTCCTTAAGGGCTCAGAGGATGTCCTGACTCTCTTGGATCCAAATCTTGGCTCTAGGAGCCTTACTAGCACCGAACATCACATCAGCAAAAGATAAAGGATGGTACCCATGCAAAGCATAAAATGGTGACATACCAATAGACATGTGATGTGTCGTGTTATAGAAGTACTCCCCCAAATGTAACCATCTCAACCACACTCGCTGCTGCCCACTGACATAGTTGCACAAGTATCCCTCCAGCCACTTGTTAACTATCTCCGTCTGTCCATCCGTCTGTGGGTGGTAACTGGTACTCGGTGTCAACTCCGTCCCCACTAGTCGGAAAAGCTCCTACCAAAATCTGCCCATGAAACTACTGTCCCTGTCACTGATGATGGTCTTATGAAGGCCATGCAACCTAAAAACCTCTTTGAAGAATAGCTCGGCCACCTGTGCTGCTGTGTAATGCGCGGATATGGTGAAAAAGTGCGCATACTTTGTCAGTCGATCAACGACGACAAAGATACAATCCTTGCCCTGCACCATGGGAAACCCTGTGATGAAGTCCATCGAAATGCTCTCCCATTTCCCCTCCGGAATGGGAAGAGGCTGTAACAGTCCTGCGGGATGGATCATCTCCCCCTTATTCCTCTGACAAACATCGCACTCCCTGATGTGCTGGAGTACGTCCTCCTTGAGGCCCTTCCATGAGAACCTCTCTCTAATGGCCCTATAGGTTTTGGTAAACCCCTAATGGCCTGCTAATGGAGAATCATGTGATGCCTCGAGTATCTTCTTCTTAAGCTGAGATCCCTCAGTCAAGAAGATCTTGTCCCTGTAATAGATGATCTCATCAACCGCCCTGTACCTATCATCCGCCACCTGTCCATCTAGCACCTCACATGCAAATATGTCCTTGGAGTACTCAACTAAAAGTTGAGCCCTCCAATCTGTATCCAGGCTCATAAGAGATAACGTGGCTGGTCTACGTGAAAGGCCATCTGCTACCACTTTATTCTTACACTTGACATACTCAATGTCAAAGTCATATGCTTGGATCTTACTGATCCACTTCTGATGCCTCTCCTGTAGCTGCTTCTACTCCAAAAAGAACATGAGGCTGTTGTGATCAGTCCTCACCCTGAACCTGTTCCCTACCAGATACTGCCAGAATTTTTCCAAGGCATGCATGATGGCCAAAATCTCCTTGTCGTATATAGGATACAACCTCTGGTGTGGAAGGAGCTTCCAGCTCTCAAAGGCTATAGGGTGTCCCCCCTGCATTAATACTGCGTCGATCCCGTCTCCCGACGCATCACGCTCCAAGACAAATGGCTGCATAAAATCCGGAAATGCAAGCACTGGGCAGCTACTCATCACCTCCTCGAGCCTATCAAAGGCTCGCTGCGCTGTATCTGACCAACTGAATGCCCCCTTTTTCGTCAAATCTGTAAGGGGTGCAGGAAGCTGTGAGAAACCTCTGACAAACTTCCTGTAATAGGTACATATCCCAATGAACCCTCGAAGTTCTATCACGTTCTTCGGCTCCGACCATTCTCTAATGGCTCTAATATTCTCCTCATGGACTCTCACTCCATCTACTCCAATAATATGAACCAAATACAACATCTCTGTCATCCCAAACTCACACTTGGAGAGCTTAGCATAGAACTGTTTCTCTTCCAAGATGCGTAGCACTGCCTCTATATTCTGGAGATGCTCCTCCCAAGTCCTGCTATATATGAGTATGTCATCGAAGAAAACCAGTACAAACTTTCTCAGATGACTACGGAAGATATGGTTCATGCAAGACTGAAAGGTGGCTGGTGCATTTTTCAGCGCAAAAGGCATAACCAAAAACTCAAAGTGCCCATAATGACACCTGAAGGCGGTCTTTGGAATGTCCTGTTCCCTCACACGAATCTGATGGTACCTTGATCTCAAATCAATCTTCGAGAAGAACTTAGCTCCTCTCAGCTCATCCATAAGCTCATCGATCCTGGGTATAGGGTACCTATTCTTCAGAGTCTTCTTGTTCAGGACCTTGTAGTCAATGCACATCCTCAAGGTGTCGTCCTTCTTCTTCACCAGCACTATAGAAGAAGCAAACAGACTCGTGCTCGGTCTGATGTGTCCAAGAGCCAACAACTCCTGGATGGCCCGCTCAATTTCATCCTGATAGGCTTTGGGATTCCTATAGGGTGTAGTGATCACCGCCTGAATACCCTGTTCAAGCTCGATGGTATGCTCAAACCCTCTATCTGGTGGCCGATCTGGTGGTATATCCCCAAACACCACCTCATGCCTGTCAAGGATGGCCTGTATATCTGGATGAATTGCTCGACTGGTGGTCTCTGCCTCTAATGCCCGCAATTCAACCACCCACTCTATGTCTCCCTTCTGGAAGTCTACCTCCATCCGGTGTGCCGAAACTGTCTGAGGTGGGTAATTATGCATCCCGCGGATCTTCTCATGCTTTCTGGTCTTCTTGTCATCCCACTCCATCTTTAAGGCCTCCCAATCCATGGTGACCTTCCCTAGAGTAATCAGCCACTGAAAACCCAGTACCACATTGGTATCTGGTATGTTGACCATGAAAAAGTGATCAGTCATGGTGTAATTACCCATCGTTACTACTAACTCTGGAACATACCGGGCACACTGCATCATCTGGGCTCCTGGGACCAAGACTGAAAACCCGTCAAAACTCTTGGTCGGTATACCCCTCTGCTCGACCATCTGTGCATCAATGAAGTTGTGGGTTGCCCCACTGTCAACCAAGATTGATACTCGCTGGCCATGTACTGTCCCTCGTACGCGCAATGTTAAATACTTAGGAACTCCTCGCAAAGCTGCAAGGGCCCCTCCTGTGGGTGCAAAACCTGCACCTCCTGTCCCTGGAGGAGGAGGCGAAAACTGATCCTGGGCCATTTGACTATCTCCTGCCTCCTCATCATCCTCCTCATCCTCTTCCCCGCTATCATCGGAGAAGAAATCAATGAAGTGTGCTTTGCCAGCAGCACACCTATGCCCTAGTGCCCATGGATCCTGACACGTGAAACACAGCCGCTTCTTCCTCAATTCCCTCTTGGCATCATCATCTATCTGTGCCCATCCTAGATTCCCTTTTGGAGGACGAACCCTCACATCCTTCCCCTTGGGCTAGAAGGTTTGTCTCTGGGGGTAAGGTGTCCGCGTCCTGGGCAATGCATCCTGTAAGTCCCTGGTCCTGCTGATAGCATCCTGGAGTGTAGCTGGTCTAGTAGATCTGACTAGACCTCGAAGTGGCTCTACCAATCCCTCCACAAACATATAGATCATTCGTGTTGCGGATAGATTTGGCACCATCACCGAGACCCTAAAGAAATTTGTGATGTATGTCTCTATTCTCCCTGTCTGCTTGATCTTTGTTAGCTCAACAAAACGCTATTTCAGATCCCTCCGGTAAAAAAGCTCCATCAACCTCCTGGTAAACTTGACAGATGTCGTCACTGTAGAGTGTCCGAGTGTAACCATCCCATGGAACCACCAGTCCTGGGCCTCACCATCCAAATTTAATGTCTCCACCTTGATGGCCTCCGTCTCCAACATCTGGTTAAGCTAGAAATAGATATCTAGCTTCTCCACCCAAGACTTTGCCGAACTGTTGGATGATCCATAAAATGTAGGCAAATGAAATCTACTAGAGGCATGGTGGGAATCTCGATCATGATAATTCCGGTGTCCTCTATGATGGTCGCGGGGTCTACTGTCCCGTTGGAGCTGCACAAAATCTCTGAATGTGAGAGCATCCCTGAACTCCTACTCGTAGGACCGATACTCTGCAAAATACTCATCTAAGTGTCCAGGCTCTGCCTCCTGCCCCTGTATTTTCCCCCAGGAAAGTGGGCATGGTAGAGCGGGTAGTTGCACGTGAACTGGTCGGCTAAGGAATATCACGCTGAGTAGCACCCTGCTCTGGAAAATGGTGGGATGTAATTGATCCCTTTCCGACCTGGAAAACCCGTGGAGTCTCATGCTGCCTAGCCTCCACAGCTATGAACCTCTGTCCCATCGCCTCAATCTATCTAGATAAACCCTGCACCGACTTGAGGAGTGCCTATCCAAACTATTTGGCCTCTGTGTCATCTGCCATCGGCTCTTTCTGCCTTAAATCTACTACAAGCTCCTCCTGCTCTGTGTCCGTCACAGGCTCTCTCTCCTGATCTGTGTCCTCTACCCAGGCACAGTATTCCTCTTCATAGGTGGTCTCCAACCTATGCTCACGGTCTCTATACTTCCTGCCTCTATATGGTCTCTTTCCCAATGTCATAGACCACAGGCTGAGCCAGAACTATGCTCTGATACCACTGTAATATCCTGTTTCGGGGATATCTCTATAACACGCAAACTCCAACCAGAGATAGACTGGGAGGGAATTTACTGGATATTTCGCCTCTGAAAAGAGGACGAGATCCAGAGGCTACCTGGCCCTTTCCAGACTCTGTCTAAGAGTGAAAGATAAATGCACCAAGTGGTATAGAACTATAATTCTCAAAAACTATAATAGTGTAGCAGACATATAATATCATAGAAAGAGAATATGGCAAATACGACTACTCAAACAGAAAACATAGAGAGGAAATGTTGAGTCATTTTATTAATCTAAGAAATATAATGAAGTACAATAGGCAATCAGAGTGATGGCACCTAATCTTGCTCAAGGCAAGTGAGAAAACAATCTCAGAGAATACCAGAAACGACTGCTCTATGAACTGCATCCCAGCTATTGGAAAACTGTCGTGTAGCTGCTACTGATGGAATTGAATGAAGACTAGGGGCCGATCCCCTTGCCAAAATAAGCTGAAAATCGGCAAACCTCCTCTCCTCAACAACTTGGACAAAATCCAGAAACCATACCAAAAATGGCTAACCCCAAAAATCACCAGAAAATGCCTCCCCATTGAACTACGCTGGCCTCCAAGGATCTGTAGAGGCTAGATGGAAATAGCTGAAACACTGCCTCAAACTCCGCCAAAAGCCTCCTATGGGAAAAGGCTGACCCTCTACTCAAAATCCCGTCTAAATCACCTGCAGAAACCCCAATCTGAAGCTCCTCCACAATGGAATGCGTCTTCTCTCCCAGTGAATGCGTAGTCTCTATAAGCTCTAGCTCCATAGCAAACCCAAACAATAAAATGACTCACAAAATGATGAACAACCAACCTTTCCCGAGAAAGCACTCGAAGTCCCCCGGGGCTAAGGGTGAGATCTCCGACCGGAGACACTCAATGCACTAAACAGTGCCGCAGACAGGCTAAACAACCATTGTGCTCAAGAAGATAAATGTATCACTCAAAAATCATCAACTCAAGAATGAATCAAATGAGGAGGCTCCTCCATCTTTTATAACGTTGTTTTCCCTCCAAAACCCAACGTACCCTCTCTGTCCTCCACATACTCATCCTCATCTACGTAGAAGCTTGTAGAAGCTTCTAGAGTGTACGTAGGCCCCCCTCCTCTACATGGTGTTAGGCCCCCCTTGAATCCCACTTAAGTCACAACGTTGTGCTACTAGGTGGATTTCTTATTTCACTTAAGTGAGTTAGACCCTCTTCACTCACTTTTTATTTATTTACATAGACAACAAACTAACAAAGTTGAATATTCTAATTAGCTGTCGCTAATTAGTAATATTACATCTTCTTATGAGATTCTTCAGTTTGAAGGTGACCATGTACCTGTATGAATACCTCCCTAGTTAAGAGGGAGTGTTGAAAAGTGTAACTAGGTCGGTCTTCATGTTGACTATGCAATTATGGAAAGAAGAAGTCAAAATAATAAAATGTATTTTTATTTCATTTATCAAATAGATATACTTCTTCTTGATGTCTATTAGGTTTTGTGTCCTCTAGGTATAAATTTTTATTAAGTGTCATGTTCATCTAGCATATATATGCCCCAAGACCATGAAGAAGAGGGACACCTAACTAGGATGGAAGGCTATCTCTAAACAACCCTCAATTAATGATTAAAGAAAAGCTATAGTTACAGTAAAGGATGCGCCATTAATGCTGAGATTATAGTCCTTCGTGTCGGCCTATATTCATTAGGAAATGGCCTACAGGTTGGCCTAAAAGCCAGACATAACACCATATATAATCCTATCAACTGTGGCACATTAGCTAATCATCAACTACGACTGTCTTTGCAATTTTATAGTGAAAAGTTTGTGGATAACTCAGAGATTACAGTGCAGATATTTCTAAATATTACATTGTGGATATTTCTAAGTTTACAGTGCCGATAAGGGAGGATATATTGTGGATAAGGGACAACACAAAGTGCTGACTTAAGACAGTGGTGCAGGAAGAAGATTGTTGTGTAATGTAGTAAGAAGATTACTATGGAATGCAGGAAGATAATTAAGGATAAAAAGTGTATTGAATTGCAGATTGACGTCACAATAATTTGGATTAGTGTAGTAAGGATATAGTTGTTAAGGGTTGTTAATCTGAAGAAAGAATGTGTTGAAGTTACGACAGTTATCACAGGGTGAAGAGCGAAGTTCTGAAAGCGAAATCTAGGTCTAGGGTCTAAGTGTGGGTCATGGTACTTGCCATTTGAAGATCAATAAGAAGAATTTTTTGTGGGTTTTCCTCTCCAAGAGGTAGAGTTTTTTCCCTGGCTCTAGGAGCCTAACCTTTGTGTTTTGTGTTTTGATAACTGACTTGATGAAATATTAACTTAACTAAAAGAAGAGAAGACATAAGTACCTCAAGTATGTTCACAAGTAATTATCAATAAGAGAATTTGTATCAATCTACAACCTTCCAAATTCTCAACATTGTTGATATATGGTGCAAAGGACCCATCAACACGAACTTTTCAAATCCGAGACTGTGGCACATTGTAATCAAATGGCGTTCTCATTGGTTTGTTATTGTAACTTCCTATTTGGAATTAGTTACACTATGGGGAGTGGTGATGATGTAGCATGTGTGTGAACCAATATACAATATAGAACTAAAATTTATTTTAACATCCTGTTGATGCCTCGAAAATCACTGCAACAACATTGGGGGATAACCACCCGGTCCGGACCTTAATACAACTCCTTTTCCGTTTGGAATAGTGGTCTGCATCGGATATGATGGGACCAGCTTTCCCAATAATGAATAAAGGTGGATGAATGATGGTTTGTATAATCTAATGATAGGTAATAACTTAATCTATCGCTGAAATAAGATAACTACCACTAATCCCGGAACTATTGTACTTTGAAGTGTAGCGCTTGATGATTCATGTCTATTGACAGCATATAGATGACTCTCATTTAATAGACACTAGACATTTATTTATTCAAGGATTACCTTGCTTAAATAGTTAAACAAAGCGATTAAAGTAACATTAAGACTATCATTTATATCATCGACATATATATGATTGAAAGAAAAGCATACCATAAACATCCAATAGTGAATGAATATGTAAATATCGTTAAAAACACATACATATATTCAATAATAGCAAAGGCGATCAAACAACAATTCATATAAAAAAAGAATGGATTCAGACATAGATAATAGTACCATATGAGTCATGTAGTCACTCCCCAATATCAATCGCTATTTGAAATCTTTCTTTAACGCAAAATACTTTCACACAAAGATAGTAGTGCACATTTGCATAAAAGCCCTTGGTCAAAATTAGAATAATTGGTCCAAGCTTTCATAAAAAAATATCACTGCTATTAAAAGAGTGCAACTTCTGTGTTTTTAAGTCGATATTAGAACTTACGACCTTTCCAAAACAATGAAAAGGTCTATAAATATTTAATTTATCTAAATATCTATGAAACTCAAAAATCCTACTTAATTGGTATTAAACAATCTTGAATATCTCCTTCACGGCAATCCGGGCAATGCGGCATGAATCATCACTTAGGTTGTTCGTCTTTAGTCCCGAGCCCGGCATATTGCAAGCATCGCTCCACTTCGGTGGCCTTCCGTTAAGGCGAGAAATTGGAGTTGGGCATCATAGGTGCAGCATCTCGTATTTCGTGAATGATGCACCCGATCGCATCCGAGAGGCATCGGAGGGCGGTTTCCGGGCTGTAAGGTTTGACTAAGAACATCCAATAGGTGTCCCATGTCAAACTCAATTCTCGCGATTAATCCGCCGCCTTTTCCTACCTCCTCGGGGTAACATGGACCTGCTCCAATGTTTTTACCGATGTCAATTTGCCCCAAAGGTTATTGAGAAATCATGTTAGATACAGAGGAGGCTATTTAACTTCCATCCAACCAAATTACTTGTGGTTAATTTGCATCCGGAACCCAGTTTCCTCTCCTCGCTTTCATTAACTCGGGATTGCCATTCCATAAATAATATCTCTTTTATGCGACCTAGGATCTTTGGCAATTTAGCCGACCGTCCTCTCGCATTCCTTGCCACCAAGATAATTAACAATGTCTCATCGGCCTCGCTCGAAGTCCTGCTCTAGCACTCACCGATTTATCACTTAGAGATGTTGTTGAGTCACATAAAGGTCTCCGCTCGGGCGATTTGTTGACATAACAGCCTTTTATCTCTGTTAATAATGCTTTGTTTATTTGTAATCGCTCTGCTCGAATTCAAATAATTGCGGAAGATCTCTTTGTTTTCTGGGTTGGCCGATAGTTGAGCAATCGCTCATCTTTTATCTTCAACATTTGTTCATTGGTCGTCTTGAGTTGTGCCACTGCCTTCCACAACTCTTTCGTTTCTAGATCGCACCGATCAATCCTCTCGCTTCTCCTCCCAATTGTTATTAATTTGATTATTGGTTTGTCAGTTGTGTTAACAATTGCGCTTCCGCCCGGCTTTCCTTCTCGCCGTGCTTCGATAGTCGCGCTTGTAATGAGAAAATCTCCCCGGTTTTTGTTTTTAATAAAAGACTTACCTCTCGATGCCTTATCTATTGTTGCCGCCGAATAGGCTCCGTGCCAAATTGCAGATAGTTTTTGTTAGGTCGTTAGAGGGGTCAAATCTCTCCTTCCAAACTACATTTCGTCACCGTTTGTTCTGGGAATAGGAAGGCTGATCAGCTTCTTCTCTCTTCCTTTGTCGTTTTACCACAAACTTTGTAAGTTTCTGGGCTATAGAAGACATCCAAGGGAGGAATTTCTTCTATCCGCAAAATAATTTGATCGAGGGATCCTTTGGGATTATCTCTACTCCTTTAGAACCTGGTAAGCCGTCGGTTTCACTCCGGAACTTGTTTTAAAGGCCTCCTTCGTGTGTCTCCGTTACCTTGGATGTTTCGCTTCCTTGAGCTCCTCGTGATTGTTGATAATTGAACCTAATTGTCGCCATTCCCCGAGCAATTTGGGATCAATTTGAGTATCTTCATTTACCTTTATGGTGCTCGTTCTCGCTCTTTCGTCTCGGGTTTCTCTTTGCACTTTCTCCCTTTCGTTCTTTTGTTATAACCGGAGGTCTTTAGCATGTCACCGTTCGTGCTCGCTCGATCCTCGGGCCGGGCTTGTTGCTAACATCTAGCGCAGTTTGCAACCTCTCGGTTTTCCAAGTCCGTTGAATTCAACTAACCCTTCGTCTTGATATTTCATTCCTGCCAACGATCTAACTTGGGACATCGACTCGTCGTGGAGAACAGTGTCATCAAAACATATCTTCTTTATGATCAAACTTTGCCAATTTGGCCTCGTTCAAGGGCATTATAGGCAACTTTGTTGGGATCAAATTGCCTCGTTAGGGAGAGTTGCTAGAGTTAATGATTTTATCTTTGTAGCTTTTCTCGTAAGGAAAACGAGAGATCATAAGGTGTAGACACGACATCTAAGAGGAAAAAGAGGCCAGACTTGTTTCTTATTTTCTTTTAGAGTTTGTGTAACGCCTCTGAATAATCCGATAGGCTATCTCCATTGCCATTATTAGGTATGTACAAAGGAAGAACATGAAGTCATTGACCGCCAAAATTCTTATATAAGTAAATTTTTTCCTCTCGTGTTCATCTCCCTATGCCGTTAAATCAATCCTCGCTTGGTAGGAAATCTTGGGAGCAGTTTATCAAAAATAGAAAGTAATGAATGGGTAACAGAAGCCATTGCGCATTTGGTATAAATGGTGCCTATAGGAGGTTTTCCACAATTTCGATGGTATATGTGAATGGGCATGGGTCTTGTGGAGTCCACCTCCAAATTGGCACGGGAAATTCGTAGAACACTCACAAAATGATAGGGTGTCCAGGATATGTTTACTGTGGGTAGGAATGGGGAACAAGCCTTCGCAATGCGGGTCTTGTTTCGAAATCAAGAACTCCATGTGGGTAGCTAACTTATCGACAAGATAGTTCTCAATCCATAATTTCACTATTACACGCCGCTCCATCAAAGGAACCATTTCTATAGTGAAATTAGAGGAGTCTTGCAACCCCCATAATCTACACATCATGATCCCAAGATAACAAGGAGAAATATAGAGAATCAACAGACGACTACCTAAGATTTATGCTTGTGTGTTGCCGGGATTGCCTCCAATCCCGAATGGGTTCGGATTCAGCTGTTTCCTATTTCGGAATTTCTCCGAAATGCCTTGTTGTACTTCTTCTTCCGGCTCGTGCAATGATACATTTGCCTCAAATCATTAGCTTGAAATGAACCGAAGATTCTCCCATCTCTCGTGCGTATACCTGCCTGCGGGATTAAAAGTTCCTCAATTGCCCACCTTACTACATCCGTATATGGGAGAATTTTTTCTCGTAGCCGCTATCCGATGAAGGAAAGAGTCGGCTAAGTCCTTTAAAGTACCTTCAGATTTTCGAGTCGTACCTTACCGTGGCTTGTACTATTGTCACCTCAAAGTTCTTCAAATTTTCTATCAAATTATAGGTACTTTTCCAAGAAGTTTTGCCGAGACTCCGAACATGTAGTATCGTATATCAATCCTTTCTTTTTATTTCCTGATCGTTGATGGCTTGTTTTTATGGTCAAGTGTTTTAAGTGTTTGCGCTTTTCTTGGACTTCTTCCCATTTTGTCAGGACTATTAGCTTGGAAGAATTCCTCGCACAGAGTGTACTAAGCGTAAATACGTAGAATTACAAATAAAACCAAATACGGGCGAAATATATTGATTAATGCATGATGAAGAATTAACTTAAGGTGGTCAGATCCAATCCATGAAAAGATTTTTAGACTTACTATTTCATTAAATGGTCGTAAAAACTCGTCAATCTTTAAATGTCCATCATATCGTTTATTGGTGGAATGATTTGTTTAAGCGTGTCTTTCTGGCCGTTTTGGCGGTTGGAGCGCAGTGAATCTCGCTTAATAGAAAGATAAGCAATTTTTGTCACGACCAATCGTAATATCCCCGTTTTAACAACTTTTTGGAAGTTCGTGTTTTTGGTTTTATCGCATCGCATCAAAGGCGAAAGGCGCTTTTGTTATATTGGCATCTCTTGGAATCTCGATCGCCGATAGCGATATCGCATCGCATCGGGAGCATTAATCGGGGCTCTTTCAAAGCATGCATGGTATATCGCCGATCGCCTATCGCGTGTTATCGTTGGCTGAGCAAACCAATGGTTTTTAAGTTATGCCTCTTTTGTCATTGCGGGACATGCGATCTGCGATCGCTTTATCGCAATGATAAAAGATTTAATTATTTATATCATAAAGCCATTATTGGTTTGTCAAAAAGGTAACTTTGTAATGTTTTCATTTCATTTTTGGACCCTTTTCAATAATACAAACTATACCAATTAAAAATTCAAAAGGGACCCATTTCATATTATAGTGTTGTAATAAAAATTATATGAAATGGGGGTTGTTGTAGAGGACAACAATTGGCACCACGATAGGGGTCATTATCTCTCGAAAAGCATGAAAATACTTAAACTTTTGAAAATAGAGTTTCAATCAAAGGGGAAAATTATAATATAACTAATTATATATGCACTCCAAATAAAATAAATTACTTTTTACACTTCTTTGTTTAAAATTAGATACATTCTAAGTCAAATATATTCTATTAGTTTATAATGATAAAACAAAGAAACCTTTCCAGTTAAAGGCTTTATAGTTAACTCGTCATTATAGGTAGGAGCTCTCACGTCAAAGAACGTCATAACCCACAGTGGATACCTTTTAACCATGTTATTGTCCATTATTCCATCCATTTGAGAGTATGATTAACAATGAATTCAAAATATGCTTTCATATTTTGTATTTCCTTTTACTTTTTCTCGTTATTTTTAAGATAAAAAGTCATTGTCCCGGTTTGGTGGCCAGCTTGTTTGACAATGCCATTCACTAGTAGTAATCTAACCTAACAAGATGGCTCGTGACGAGACCCTTGTCTTATAATTCCTGGGCCATTACCTCGTTTTGGTATGATTGGTAATGTTTTGCTAAATTATTTCTATGATCATGGTGTTGGTGTTTGCAATAAGACCTCTTATCTTTTATATCAAAATCTTTTTAGAATTACACTCCTAGGTAATCATAAACTTTTGGTGAATGGGATGTGACAATTTTCCTCTTAAGAGTAAATGGATGATGACAGTGGTAAGAGTTGAAGATGTGCCGCAATTGGATTAGTTTCGTTTTGATATTGATAACTTTTGTTGACCAATTTAAAAACATAAATGATTTTTTTAATACTTCTAAACTTTGAGAAGAGTTCGCAAAAATTGAAGGGTGGTTTTAATGCAATTATACCTAGTTTCCTAGAAATTGTTCCTCTTGTTTTCAAGACTTCTATTTATTTAAAAGTGAATATCAACAACTTTTCTTTTGAGCAACTTTAAATACAAAAGAAAGGTCAATGGAAGATACCTGGCACAACTTTATTTCCCAATGGTCCTAAAAACATAAATCCTACTTAGAACTAAAGGAGAAGGGGGTTATCTTCTCAATTGAAAGAATTTTTAAGATGAGGCCATTAACAGGAAGAGAGTCCCTCTTTCCCGATAGATCTGGTAACAGAATGTCGCAGCGGTCAGCCTTCACCGATCTGAAATGGTCCAAGCCACATCTTTTGGAACTTGGTGTGTTTAATTTTTATCCTCATGGGCTTTATCCTACTCTTAACTAGATCACCAACCCGCAACTGCTTAGAACTAGACAGGTCAATCAAATGATTTTTTGATTATCTCACGATGTTTTGCATGAGTAATTTTATCTTTTCTTTCTTTCTAATTTTGTAAATTCTGATCATGTCCAAGTTGATAGAAGAAGAGGGCCTTTTCAATAAACCCAGACTAGGGCTAGAGAAGGAAGTGCTAGATTGGTTGGTAGTATTGCTTCTTTCCCATATACAAGATTGAATGATAAAAGTACCATGAGTCTTTCCTGTTATTCTATCTTCCCATAGTGCGAATATTAAAGATTTGTGCCAATTTTTATGATTCCTTTGCTCAATAGTTCGCTTAATGATTTTAAGGAGATTTTTATCGGTAGATTCTCGCTAGGACCATTACCCCGGGGGGATAATAATTTAATATTTCAGTTTAAAACCTCTTTAATAGCTAACCCCAAACATGGAATTACCAGAGAAATAAGATGCATTATAAAAACAAGAGCATTTGGGACACCAAACCCGGTAATGATGAATTGATCTATAAATTCTATAATTCCTTCGCAGTTTGTTGTTTTTAACTAATTGCTTCAACCCACTTAGTAAAGTAACGTAGTAGCAAGGATATACTTATGTTAGCCTGAGGACTGTGGAGAAATTTCTCTAACGATATCCAATCCCCATTGTTCAAAAGGTTGCTCAATGTTAATCGTTGCAAAGGAAAGCTTATTTTCTTTGTCTTCCACTGAGGTTTGACAACTTTGGCATTTCCACATATTCGTGGAGTATCTCCCGAATAAAGTGGGTCATCAATACCCAGCATGAATGATTTTGTGAGCTGACAGTCGCCCAAAACAAACCCTCCTACCGTCCATCATGTAGCTCCCGCAAAACCTTTTGTGCTTCAAAAGCCTTTTCAGGCATCTTAATAAACCGAATCATAGTTTTGTCTAAAAAATTACATCATCAACGATTATGAAGTTTTTTTCTTTTAATCTATGTTCGTTTGTTTTTATAAGAAATATTAGGAGGTACATTCATTTTTCAAATAAAAGATTAAATCGGCGTATTGAGATTCGTAATTGGTAATACTTATTTGATTGATTTCTTCCATATGTTCGTATCACCTCGATTCCGAATGTTGGATGCTCGCTAACAACCCTCGAAAAACCTTGACCCCTCACAATCTTTGTCGCTTGATTTCCAAGTCATACTTCAAGTGTTGTAACCCAATTCGCCTTTTCTCACCTAATTCCCTTTGGATCGCACTGTCTTACCTAAAAAAGGAACTATAACCTTTGTAGGCGAGGCTTAAAAGGAAGGGCCTATAGTGTTTAATGGCTTTATAAGCCACGCAAAGGCTTGTTTTTCAACTTCCGGTATCAATTTAGTTCTCGCACTCGGAAATTTGAACCGAAAATGAAATCGGTGCTTCCGTGTCATGATCATTAATTCGAGGAGTATCACGCATAAGATGAATCGGATGCGATAGTATACAATGTGAAATGATTAGGAAAATTGGGAGTGTTTAAAGTGGGCATTGATTATTGATTGTTTGATTAAATCAAATGCTTCCTTTTCCACAGCATCCTCATTTAAACATCAATTTTTCAATCATGTTTTGTAATGGTAAAAATGATCTCGAGAAAATCGGGGAACAAATCTTTTGGACAAAGTTGATCCTCGACTCCAAAAGACCGCATGGATTTTTTGTTATGAGGAAATGGGATTTCGTAAATTTCTTTAATCCTATCCGATCAATATAGATGCCATTCAGAAACAATAAAACCTGTGAGCTTTCTCGATCAGAGCGAAGAAGGATTTTTTTAGGATTGAGTGAGATACCGTACCTTTTGCAGTCATGAAAAATTTGATTTAAGTCATACAAATGATTGGATTCTTTTCAGAAAATACGTAATATCATTTCAGTAGGACAACTACCGTTTTATTAATCATCCTTTGAAAGCGATATCCATCGCTCTTTGGAATGTGGCTCCCGCATTAATAAGTCCGAAAGGCATTCTTCGATAAGCATAAGTTCCCCATTTTGTTCGAATGTGGTTTTGAGTTCCACATCGTGATGAACCAAAAACTGCTATATCCTCAAACCGTCTAAAAAGGACATTAATTCGTGAGTTCGCTACCGATTGGAGTATCTCGTCTATAGTAGGTAATGGGAAGTTATCTTTGAGGCTTGCTTTATTCAGATTTCTGAAATCTATACAAATCCTAATGTCGCCATTTTTCTTCTCCGACACAGCACCATATTAGAGACCCATTGGAGTGCCTAACTAGAAAAAATAATCTTAGCTTTCAAGAGTTTATCAGTTCGATTTTATTTGACTCTCTAAGTTCTGGCTGTATTTTTCCTTAATTACCAATCGAAGCTCGATCTAGAAGCATCGAATGGTATGTCAGATAATAGTTGCATCATATGTCCGTAAATCATATTTCCAAGCAAAAAATGTTTATGTTTCTTTAAGAGTTTAATGAATGCTTCCTTTCTTCTGCTGCAAAGTCCTAATCCTAGATTAATGTTTTGAGGATTTTGTTCCTGCCAAGGTTTATCAATTCAAACCTTAAAATAGAGCTTTGGAGCTTATGATTAGTCATGTGTTTAAACTCGTCTTTAATATCATAAAGATCCTCAAGCTTCACCACAAAGCTTTGGAATTGAATTTTCCTGATTTACCTCTCATTTGAAGGTCATAAGCGTCTTCAATGATCCGGTCATCATAGACTCTTTTCTCCGAAGTCAAAAATTGTAAAATGTTCCTCTATCAGATTAAATACTCTCCAATTAGTGACATTGTCGAATTGTCGGCCTAAAAGTAATTCTATTGAAAATCTATCTCGGGGCTAGCACCTTCAGAGGGTATGAGTTTGGAAGCAACATCAAGCCAGCAAGTCCGCCGCCGAATTTTGAGACCTAGGGATAGAAGAAATATTGAATGCAGAAAGTGCGTGTGAGTTCTTGTACTAGCGACCGATAATGTTTAAGGTGACTTGAAAGACAATGAATTGTATTTCTCACCGTTTGAAAATAATTTTTAATCGCCGAATACTTTCAAATATTGCACTTTAAGGCCACTGTTTATACGTACCCTAATTGTGCTTCATACCGTGTTGTTTGTGCATTCAAATTCTAACCACATGACAAGATTGTTTTTTCTCCTTAAGTGCTAACCAAGATACACCCTACCCCCGAACCTTCGTTAGATTTGGAGCCATCAAAATATAAAGACCAAAATAAAGAAGTATTAACAATTCATGATAGCTTCCCCAAAGATCATTAAAACATTTTGACCTATCTGCTTGTGAATAGTTTTCGATCCGTGATGTTAAATTGCTTCATCGAGAAAGGAGATGGTTGGGCAAAGGAGATTTCCAAAAATGGCTCCATGAATAATTTCCCAAGATGTTGTTATTAAATGCAATTGGTTGATTTTCCTGCTCAAAAATCACATAAGCAGTGGGTCATGTGTTTCTCCCGATTGATTTTTATTTGATTTGGCTTTCCTTTATAGTAACCACATGTGAGACCAATCGGTAGAAATATACCCATGGAGACTTTTCGTACCAATCCCTACTCAAGATCAACCCATAAAATCTGCATATCACTTATTAGGATATCAATTCGTTGAACAACCCGGGGATCGGCTCGATAAACTGACAGTTACGCAGTTAATCTCTCCTAAAACCTCGGACCTTGTCTCCGTCTAACGTACAATGTGTATGGAAGACTTTTTAAGGTTCAATGTTCGCCTTTGGGAAAACAAACCGAAGTTGGCATTATATTGGATGATGCCCCGAGTCAATCAAACAATTGTGTAGGTTTTTGTTGTAGATCTCAAAGGTCAAAAGGAAGGGTGGAGTATGAGAATTCGATCTATCTCCAATCAGACTGGAATCAAATATTTCTATCATAAATCAGTATGTCAATTCAATCATTTGCGCTTTAGCACTGGAAGAGGTGGGGAAGAGGGAACAACATTCAATTCTTTTGAGAAGCAATTTCTCATGTTTTAATTTGCTAAGTTCAAACATAGCAATGTTTGCCTTAGTTTTCTTCATATCATCAACAATATTGTAATCCATTGAATCGATACTACTAATGTTTTAGATGTTGAAGGAGTACTTGAAGTTGAAGGTTGTTTTGGGGAACTGGCCAACAGTGACTTTGTGTACTTTTCCCCTTGTTGTAGGCAAAGACTCGCACTCCGTTTCTTTTTGAAGTTACTCAACAAAGTTCGTAGGTACTTTTACTCCTAGTAGTGACAGTGAAAAGCTTCTTCACTGTTGTCTCAGATTTAGTTGGGCAAAGATGAAATCCCACATGCCATGGCATTCAACAACTTCCTCTTCATCATCGCCTGGTGAGATTGTTTCCTCTTCCTCTTCTTCTTGATCCGAATCGCATTAGATATGACATTCTATGGTTTTGATTCGGTTTTCTTGTAATTTAAAGGCCTTTTGGTTGAAGTTTCGTTGACTTGTTTCTTTATTTCAACTATTTCATTTTGACATGGTCTTGAGGACCTTTGAGGCCCTCCATGTCATGGATCTTTCGAGGTTTTCTTCTTGAGTCATCTTTGAACGAAACTTTTTGGTTTTTCTTTTCCTCAAGAGCCGCTTTCTTCTCTAGAGCATCGATACGTTTCTCCGTCGCCAGTGCTTCTTTCATGTTTTCAAAGGAAAGTTGGTTTTCCGTCCTCGTCTACAAAAATAGCCATAGCCAAGTGTGCAGGGCGTAATATACCACTCACTTCTGATTTGTTCACTTGGTTTGGAGGCCGTTGGGATTTTATTCAAAAGTTTATTGAAACGAGCATTAAATTCTTTAACGTTCCCTCTATGCTCTATCCTCGAGATTGGAGAGATCATTTATTAGTGTAGCTAAAGATCCGTCATCTCCATACTTGGTGAGAAACCTGCTCTTGGCAAGTGTTCCAACCGGTAATAGAACCAAGGCAAGAAAAATACCGTGATCCCCGCCGATCCTTGCAACGTATAAGGAAAAAAGCCCAATAACGACATCTGCTCGTTATCTCCCTTCAAATTAACCTGCTAACATGAAGTTATTGATATGTTCCTCGATTGGGTTCCACTATCCGGATTAAACTTGCAAAGTATTTTCTGCAGATATCCGTAATGGCATGTAATGGTGTGGGCATGTTACCGCACTGTGTCCGGGTCCATGGACCGCCATTGTAATACCAAAGGTGGATGATACCACCGTTGAGATCTCCCGATGCTCCGGGGAAGGAATTGATGTTGAGGAGTGACAGGTGGAGATGTTGAAGTTCCGGAAATTCTCGGTGAACAACAATATGTGTCGAGGGGAGTCGATGGTTGACTTCATTAATCGGGAGGATGATATGGAGGATGTGGATGAAAGTGCTTCACTGCCGAATCTTCGTTGTTTTTCTTTGCCCTTTTCCCTTTAGGGAAAGGGAACTTCAAGAGGGTTCAATACCGAGCTTTCCACTCGGGCGTCTACCTAGGAGGGTGAGGTAGGATGGAATTGCGAAGTCTCAATCGCTGAGATAGCCCCGATTTCTGCAGAAATCGAGAAACTCAAGTTTGGATGAGAGATCGAACTTCAGGAGATTCAAGACTTAATTGTTCTGAGTATGGTGGTTTGGGAGCAGCTGGAGGTGATACTTCTTCTTTCACATGGATGTGTCGGAGAACCAAGATGCAATTAAAGTACGAGGTGATGTGAGGAGAATTACTTAGAATGGTTTGCGTATTTGGGTTTGATTGCCATTCACGTTGATGTTCCTCCTTCTAGCGCTAAAATGTTGATGCCTCGAAAAACGCTGCAACAACATTGGGGGATAACCACTCCGGTTCCACCTTACTACGCCCTCCTTTTCCGTTTGGAATAGTGGTTCGACCGGATATGATAGATTCGCCTCAATAATGAATAAAAGGGGTGGATGAATGATGGTTTGTATAATCTAATGATAGGTGAATAACTTAATCTATCAAGAAATAAGATAACTACCACTAATCCCGGACTATTGTACTTTGAAGTGTAGCGCTTTTGATGATCATGTCTAGCCGGGCTGTGCATATAGATGACTCTATCTAATAGACACGAACATTTATTTATTCAAGGATTACCTTGCTTAAATAGTTAAACAAAACGATTAAAGCAATATTGCTACACTTATCATTTATATCATCGACACATATATATGATTGAAAGAAAAGCATACCATAAACATCCAATAGTGGAATGAATACGTAAAATACCGTTAAAACACATACATATTCAATAATAGCAAAGGAGATCAACAAAATTCATATAAAAATAATGGATTCAGACATAGATAATAGTACCATATGAGTCGCGAGTCACTCCCAATATCAATCGTTATTTGAAATTCTTCTTTCAATGCAAAAATACTTTCACACAAAGACAGTAGTGCACATTTGCATAAAAGCCTCCTTGTCAAAATTAGAATAATTGGTCCGCTCATAAAAAATACGCTCGAAGTACAAATAGTGCAACTTCAGGTTTTGTGAAGTCGATATAACTACAACCTTTTTCCAAAACAAAGGAAAAGGTCTATAAATACTTAATTTATCTAAATATCTATGAAACTCGAAATCCTACTTAATTGGTATTAAACAATCTTGAATATCTCCTTCACGGCAACTGGGCAAATGCTGGCATGAATCATCACTTAGGTCGTTCGTCTTTAGTCCTCGAGCCGGCATATTGCAAGCATCGGCTCCACTTCTCGTGGCCTGCTAAGGCGAGAATTGAGTTGGGCATCATAGGTGGCATCCTCATATTTCGGGAATGATGCACCCGACTGCATCCGAGGCACTGGAGGCGCTCGTCGTAAGGTTTGACTAAGAACATCCAATAGGTGTCCCATGTCAAACCGTTAACTCTCGCGATTAATCTCGCCGCCTTTCTGCCTCCGGTAACATGACCGTTCCAATGTTTTAGCCGATGTCAATTTACCCTGGGTACATTGAGAAATCATACAGATAAGTGAGTGTCATTAATCAATTCAACCAAATTACTTGTGGTTAATTTGGTATCCGGAAACTGCCCTCTCTCGCTTTCATTAATCGGGATTGCCATTCCATAAATAATATCTCTTTATGCGACTCTAGGATCTTTGGCAATTTAGCCGACCGTCCTTCCCGCACCTTGCCACTCAAGATAATTGGTTTAATGTCTCATCGGCCCGCTTCGAAGTCCGTTCAGCATCACTCGATTTATCACTTAGAGATGTTGTTGAGTCACACAAAGGTTCCTACCGGGCGATTTGTTGACATAACAACTTTATCCGTGTTAATAATGCTTTGTTTATTTGTACCGCCTCTCGCCCGACCCGCCTACTTCCGTGGAAGATTCTTTGCTTTCTCAAGTTGGGCCGATAGTTGCTAACCGCTCATCTTTTTTTATCTTCGCATTTGTTCATCGGGTCGTCTTGAGTTGTGCCAATGCCTTCCGACAACTCTTTCTCGCTTCTCGACCGCTTCATGATCAATCCTCCGCTTTCCTCCCGCAATTGTTGGAGTTAATTGATTATTGGTTTGTCGTTGTGTTAACAATTGCATTTCTGCTCCCCGCTTCCGCTCTCGCCGTGCTTCCTCGATAGTTGCGCTTGTAATGAGAAAATCTCCGGGTTCCTTTGTTTTTAATAAAAGACTTTACCTCCGATGCCTTATCTATTGGTTACCGCCGAATAGGCTCCGCAAATTGTGATAGTTTTGTTAGGTCGTCGCAGGGGTCAAATTCTCCTTCCAAACTACATCGCCCGTCACCGTTTGTTCGGGAATAGGGAAGGTCGATCAGTTCTTCTCCTTCCTTTGTCATTTTACCTACGCCTTGTGTTTCGGGCTATAGAAGACATCCAAGGGAGGAATTTCTTCTTATCTACAAAATAATTTGATTCTGAGGGGATCCTTTGGGATTTATCTCTACCTTAGAACTCTGGTAGGCCGGTTTCACCTCGAACTTGTTTTGAAATGGTCTCCCGTGTGTCTCTGCTACCTGATGTTTTCGCTCTTCGAGCTCCTCAGATTAAGTTGATAATTGAATCGAATTGCCGCCATTCTCGGGAGCAATTTGGGATCAATTTCTGAGTATCTTCATTTACCTTTATGGTGCTCTATCTCGCTCTTTCGTCCGGGTTTCCTCTTGCACTTTCTCCCCGTTCTTTTGTTATAACCGAGGTTCCTTACATGTCGCCGTTCGTGCTCGCTTGATCCCCCGCCGCCGGGCTTGCTGCTACCGCATCTAGGGGCAGTAGTTTGCAACCTTGTTCTCTAAGTCTGTTGAATTCAACTAACCCTTCGTCTTGATATTTCATTCGGCCAACGATCTAACTTGGACATCGACTCCTACTGTGGAGAACAGGT
The DNA here is from genome assembly GCA_034641835.2 of Pinus albicaulis. Lineage (NCBI taxonomy): Eukaryota > Viridiplantae > Streptophyta > Pinopsida > Pinales > Pinaceae > Pinus > Pinus albicaulis. Next base: position 676,864,047 of record CM076579.1, read on the forward strand.
CATCAAACATATCTTCTTTTATGATCAAATCTTGCCAATTTGGTTCGTTCATACATTATAGGCAACTTTGTTGGGATCAAAATCGTCTTCGTTAGGGAGAGTTGCTAGAGTTAATGATTTTTATCTTTGTAGCTTTTCTCTCGCATGTTGAGATCATGCAAGGTGCAGACACCACATCTAAGAGGAAAAGAGGGCTAGACCTCGCTTCTTATTTTCTTTAGAGTTTGTGTAACGCCTCGGAAATAATATGATAGGCTATCTCCATTGCCAGCATTATCAGTATGTACAAAGGAATATGAGGTCATAGCTTTCTACGTCAAAATTTTTATATAAGTAAATTTTTCCTCTCGCAAACCATCTCCTCTATGCTTCTGCTAAATCAATCCTCGCTGGTAGAGAAATCTGGGAGCAGTTTATCAAAAATAGAGTAATGAATGGGTAAATATGAAGCACAGGCATTTGCATAAATGGTGCCTATAGGAGGTTTTCCACAATTTCGATGGTAAGTGGACCAAAGGGTCCTTAGAGTCCACCTCCACCAGTACCGGAAATTCAGAATTAAAACACAAAGGTGTCCAGATATAAGCGCCGTAGTAGAATGGGGAACAAGCCTTTCAAGAATGTGGGTCTTGTTTCGAAATCAAGAACCTGCGGTAGCTAACTTATCGTGACAAGATAGTTCCCCAATCCATATTTTACCTATTACACGCCGCTTCCATCAAAGGAACCATTTCTATAGTGAAATTAGAGGAGTCTTGCAACCCCCCATAATCTACACATCATGATCCCAGCATAACAATAAGGAGAACATAGAGAATCAACATAATACTTACCGGAAGATTTATGCTTGTGTGTTGCTAGATTTCGCCTCCAATCCCGAATGGGTTCGGGATTCGCCGTTCTCATTTCGGAATTTCTCCGTAAATGCCTTCGTTGTACTTCTCTTTTCTCTCGGCTCGTGCAATGATACATTTGCCTCAAATCATTAGCTTGAAATGAATCAAGATTCTCCCATCTCCGGTGCATGTCTGTTCGTGACTGGGAGTTCCTCAATTGCCCACCTTACTACATCCGTATATGGGAGAATTTGTTCCCGAGCCGCTATCCGATGAAGGAAAGAGCTCAGCTAAGTCCTTTAAAGTACCGCATTTTCGAGTCGCATCTACCGTGGTTTGTATCGTTGTCACTCGTGTTCTTCAACTTCTATCAAATTATAGGTACTTTTGCCAAGAAGTTTTGCCGAGACCCGAACATGTAGTATCGTATATCAATCCTTTCTTTTATTTCGGATCAAGATGGTTTGTTTTTATGGTCGTTGCTGAATATGGTGCTTTTCGACTTATTCCCCATTTTGCTTGCATCTATTAGCTTGGAAGAATTTCCGCACAGAGTAAAATAAGCGTAAATACGTAGAATTACAAATAAACCAAATACGGCGAAATATATTGATTAATGCATGATGAAGAATTAACTTAAGGTGTCATGATCCAATCCGTGAAAATATTTTTAGACTTACTATTTCATTAAATGGCCGTAAAAACTCCGTCAATCTTTTAAATGTCCATCATATCGTTTATTGGGTGGAATGATTTGTTTAAGCGTGCCTTGGCCGTTTTGGAGGTTGAGCGCGAGGTGAATCTCTATTAGAAAGATAAGGCCTTTAATACGAATTAATCGTAATATCCCCGTTTTAACAACTTTTTGAAGTTCGTGTTTTTGGCTTATCGCATCGCATCGTGGCGGAAGGCGCTTTTGTTATATTGGCATCTCTTTGGAATTCTCGATCGCCGATAGCGATATCGCATCGCATCGGGAGCATTAATCGGGGCTCTTTTCAAAGCATGCATGGTATATCGCCGATCGCCTATTGCGTGTTATCGCGTCGAGCAAACCAATGGTTTTGTTATGCCTCCTTTGTCATTGCGATATGCGATTCGATATCGCTTTATCGCAATGATAAAAGATTTAATTATTTATATCATAGCCATTATTGGTTGAGCCAAAGGTAACTTTGTAATGTTTTCATTTCTTACTTTGGACCTCTTTGAATAATACAAAATTGATACCAATTAAAACTAAAAGGGACCCATTTCATATTATAGTGTTGTGAATAAAAATTATATGAAATGGGGGGGTTGTTGTAGAGGACAACACATCCTCATGGGGCTCATCACATGTGGATAATTCTTCATTGAAACGATTACAATTATTTTGACACCCTCCATATTTGTTATATGTTACAACTATTTAGTGGCAATACTGGCATTGTTATCCGAAACCGAATTATATCATTCCATCGTATAATTATTGAAAATTATAACAATGTGGGAAATCTCTGCAATATTTGGTTGTGTTTGCACAACCATTTGGTAAACATGGGATGCGAGTTTGTGGTGCTACCAAGTATGGTGGCCTCGCTTTACCCCAATTTTTCTCCACCACCAAATAAAAAAACTTTAAATACGATTGAAGTCATTTATATAGCAAGATACAATATTGTAAGACATAGAGTTTTTTGAGGTAGGTCGACGGTTTGATCCCTATTGGTGCCAATTTGTTAAATTTTTAACTCCGGCCCTTATTGGCCATATTCAGTAAGGGGTCAATGCAACCACTCAATTGTTTCATTTGTGACCCTCTCGATTTATCCACCTTCACAAAGGTTGCACACCAACTTGCCATGTCACTGCACTTGCCACGTGTTTTGCCTGCACTATGCCAACTCTCGCACCATGTCATCAATCTAACATATATGGTCCCGCCACGTGTTAATTTTTCATGCTACCACATGTAATCATTCTACTATTGTTCAATACCTTCATAAAGTGATAAATTAATCATACGAAATCCATTTGATGTGATTCAAAAATGTTGGAATTTGAATTAATCAGTCTCAAAATGGAATTGTGATCCTCAAGTTTTGACTACTTGAAATTTTAATGATTTTTTAGATCATCTCGGGATCACTAGCTTCAAACCTCAAATGTTCCTCCTGCCCATAGACCACATTTCTCATATTATTTTAGCATCTAATCACACCGAGCTATGGTTGTGACTCGCTCGACATAAATTTCTTTTAGTTATCTACATTCCTCGTATAAGAAATAATGTGCCCAAGGTACCAAACTAAAAGTATCCATCCAGTAGGACTATCCCCTATTAGCCCCATGCCCTAAGTAGTAGACTCCTCACTACACCCGTATTCCATCAAACTATGCCACCACCTCCAGAATTTTATGTCGATTAGCCAGATGTACAAAGTATTCGACCTGTGAGTTCTCTATGTCCGCACAGTCACCGAGTATCCTCGAGGCCCTCACATCACCAATGTACCAAACTCGGCTACATCCAACTCAGTGATCACTTCCCCCATTAGCCCTTATCTCCACCAACAAAGGACGACATAGCCATACTTATCCAAGAATTCCCGCTACCTCATAGATCTCCGTGTACTTTCCAAACTCTCCTCGAGGGGAAATTTATCCCTTTTATTTTTTCCTAAATAGGAAAACACCATTTTATATACATCAGGTGTTTTTTACTTTATACTATAATATTATAATGTTATAATATACCATTATAGCATGATAATTTTTTTTTCCTATTATGGAGTATTAGCCCCCTATACTCTTTTCTTCTCTACATCCATATAAATATTAATGTTTCGTTAGTGCCACCAACCTTTCACCGCACATGTCCTCTACCCTCGATTCACTTAGCCACTTTGGCCTTAAAATCATTAATTTGTTGGACCTCCAAAACCTTAATAATTCATACATACAAATGCACACAAGCTTCAATGGAACTCAACTCTCGCTAGCATAATATTATAGGTTCTATGGCCTAATTACATAAGAATACCTACCTTAAACCATATATACACTTAGGGGTATGTAGATATCAACAAAACCTCGATTAATTAACCTAGTGACATATCACATGTATACATTGAAATCTAGGGGATTAATTTAAGGGTATTACATTCATTGGTAATAATAACAAAATATCAGCATCCCACATCAACATCATGTTAGTGTCAGGTCACCAAAATTTCCATTCGACATTCCACATCTAATATCTTATCTAGAGGAACTCTTAGGGTTGGGTCTTCATCTACCGTATACTTGACATCCTAAAGCCTAATATCTTTATAATAAACACTGGGGTATTTTCTCTTTTAAATAATGGCTTCCAAAATTACTTAATCGAGATATCATTTAGGTTATATTTTCATTGGTACTTTTCACAATAGCAACATTATACTCTCTCGAAATTTGATAATTGAAACATCGATACTTAATGGTTGAAGGCTTTATAGCCCCCCAACTAGACTCCTCGGTCACAAATCTTGTTGTCAATATGATCAATGGATAGATATAAATTATCGTGATTCCCAATAAAGTGTTCACTTGTTTGTTGTATAATTCTCAACATTAAGTAAATATCCCCACTTTTCTAATACTCATAAAATAATACACAACTAGAAATTAACAAAAATTATCTATCCACCACCGTACATGTAAGTGTATATTCATATCAAGACTTTGGGGTGACATATCTAAATTAATCTTCAAAAATCTAGGGCTTTATCGCATAATAGATATGGCACAATAATATCCTTATGGCTAAGTTATTTTTCATGGTTCCGCTAGGAAATACGACCATGGGTTGAGGTTAAAGCTTCTAATCCCAAAATTTTGGAAAAATTCCAATAGAGCTTCCAGACATGTTTCAAAGGTTTGGAATGACCCTAATAGGGTGGGATCATGGAAACCACTGATCACTACTAAGGGGGTGTTAAATCGTAGTATAGCTCTTATACGAATTTTAAATATTTTTCCATAACCTTAAATATCCATGCACATTCACAACATTAGCTTATAAAAATATATATGTAGCAATAAAATATAACATAATAACCATGAAAAATATCAACAAAATCATGCAATAGAGCAAGAACACAATTATTTTGGTTGAAATCATTTTGGGAGAAAAACCACCATTTTGTTGTTGTGCTGCTCAAATATTTTATTAATCAAAAATATTGTACATGGATGATCTTACACCTATAAGCTAGAAGACTTGGATTCCTCTATAGTATGTTGGCCTTTATCAATTCAAAGTAATTCATTTTTCTCTCACGTATCTATTGCACTACCATCCGTTGAAGCTCCCACGACCAACGCATCCCTTCCCAACTACCATTGAATTTCCAAATCCTATTGGATGAAGAGAACCCTTCCTACTACCGAATTTTCCAAATCATCGTCTGCTTTGAAGCCTCCACGCCTTCACTTCCTCCGAACTACATTTCATAAATTTTTCATAATGGTTTCTTAATTCGGTCAACATGAGAAACCCAACATCCTTAGCATTCTACACATAGAATATGAATCAAAAAATTTCAGCAGATGGATTCTTCTTCTTCTACTCATACCAAAAAACAATGCTCTCACACACCACAAGCTACCAATACTTCTCCACTCGCAATACAAGTAAAATATGAATTTTTGATACACACTCTCTAAAAATACAATGTGAGTAGATTTGGGAAATTATACTTAGCCAAAATTCGCCTCTATATAATAGCGTATTCTTCACTCTCACAACAACCAACCAAATAGACTCAAAGCTTTATTCTATTTATCATTCCTGCTGAGTCACTAGTAGATACTACAAAGCAGTAACCACCTAAAAGCCGTTTTCATATGCTTCGGGATTTGGTTGAGACAATATTCTTAAACAAATGAAGCCACTTACTCCATCATCCATTTCATATCTTCAACCTTTATTAGTTTAGCTCCACGAACTTTTTCACCATATTCCAAAAGTTATGGACGAGAACATCGCCATAACAATAAAATTTGGCTGAGCAACGTTAGGAATGAAGTGAGTAAAAGTTGTGGAAACACTATCCACTCCCACAACATAGTATTCATGTGATTGGAAGCTTTAGTTGCTCCCATAGGCATTCATGCCAACGATTAGACTTTAGTCGTTCGACCCATCATGCAAGCGACTATGGCGTATGATGCTCAAAACTATATTTCTTCACTCGTAACCTCCTCAAATCCATCACCATTTACAGCCTTCGTAAGACCTCGTTAACTCACCAGGCTCTACAACACTTCACCAAATCATTGCCACATCACCGCAACTAAAAACATAAACTCACTCAAAATCATATGGAGGTGATGAACAATGAGGAAGATCCAATAAAATGAACACTCCCCCACATAACTTAAAAATATATATAGTAACCACTTAGACACAATCTTTGTTCGATCAAATATACTAGGAGAAGAATAGAATTTCCTACTAGCAACAAATAAATAAACTTTCTCACTTAGCTTTAACAAAAATCTTAAACACATGCTCTTTCCGAAACAACAACAATGTAATCCATGACATAATAGTAGAAGAAGGTGTTGTACTGGTATGTAAACAAACCTCCCCCATTTTTAAATTTTAGAATAAATTCCATTTGAAAACAGGTCCCCTTTTTATCTTTCTTTCTAGATAGAAATAAAAGATTTAGGAAAAATCCCAATCATTTTTATTAGAACTAAAAGATTCATTGATAAAAAGATACATTGCATATTTTTATTTACAAAATGTACAAACCTTTAATAACTTTCCGATCCAATGAGAAACAAAACCTTAAATCATACCGAAAATATTATATGAAGTCTTTATATTTAATAATGTTCGATATGAACAGTAATCGCAAATTGGAAAATCAGAGAATTCTTTAAAGTTTGTTTTCACTTTGTAAAATTCTGATGCGATCGTGCTCAATCGCAATCGCATTTTGATAAACTTTAAAATGTATGTTTCTCTTACATACTCCCGATGCGATGTGACTCATCACAATCGCATTTCAGAAGAATTAAAACATTATATTCATTTGGTTTAAAAAATCCGACACCGCGGACCCCACCTCATCGCAATCGCATCATCGGAGAAGCTCTTAAACAGTTCATTTCATTTAAAAATCTTCGATGCGATCTTTACAATCGGAATTTGGTATAAATATTATTTCATTTTCCTTTTAAAACGAATCGTGATGTGAATACAATTTAAATATTCATATATTATTATTCATCGTGTTTCAAAGTTTTAAAGGGTAATATACCTACACTTATTTTGAAATATGCCAAATCTCTGACTGTACGTAAGCATTAATTCACAAATAAAACAAATAACAATAATTTGTTTTGTTATTGAATGCACATGAGTGTGACTCCCTAGAGGGCATTTAAGTTTTTAACCATGGATATAATAAATACAAATTAGCGAATAATCCTTTTGTATAGTTGTTTTCATTATTACGTCTTCACCTTGGCTGAAAGATTTTCTCTGTTGCAGAACAATAGAACATCAAACTTCTCCATTCGCAAAATAAGAGAAACACTTCCTGATACTGAAATGTTGAAGAGATTCAGGAAATCGAAAGTCGTCGTTGCTGCAAAAGCTCCTGTGATCACTATGCCGCCTAAAGAGAAACCAGCAAAGCTTAAGTTGGTTACAGATACCTCATTCTAGGGACTTGGTAAAATGACGTGGGAAAAGTTTTACAATCTACTAGAAAAGGAAAACCCTAGAGTTGTTGAAGCTAAGGCCACAGTTCCTAACGAAGCCGACTCAGACTCTGATTCTGAAAATCCTCTTGGTGCATTAGCAAACTCATTTCTGCACCGAGTTGCAGCCCGGGCAAACATTTTCCCATATTATGATGTTATTAGACGGGTGATTGATAATGTGGCTATCAAAGACAAAACTTTTGTTTCTGCATCTGGAGAAATATTTGGGTCATTCGGACTAGAAGACATCAAAGCGATGTACCACCTTCCAAACCCACAGAAGATTTATAACAAAGATTTAATCAAAGAATTTGCTGCGAATAACGAAAATCAGTCAGAACCAATTAGAGAATGGAGAAGGGCTCCTGAAAAGCACAGACATGAGGCATCAGGTATGTACTCTGTGGAGTCTCTTTTGCCTCCATATTGTTATGTCGCATCAATGATGTGTAGATTGTTTGGAAATGATAACTCGGGTAGGTTTTCCATTCAAATGGTCCCATTAATACATTCTGCTATTAATTTTGAGATAATGGATTGGGCTGTCATTATGTTTGATAAGATAGCCAATAGAATTCTTGAGTACAGGAAAGACAAAAATTCAGGAAATTCCACTCCTTTTAATTTTTGTGCTTATATCCTAGATGCCCTCTGTTTCAATTCAGAATTCCCCTTATTAGGATGGAAATGGACTCCTAAAAAACCTGTTCCAATTCATATATATAACAAGTTCTTATGGAAGGGGCATTTCAGAAGTCATGTCTATAGAGTCTGTCATGGTTTTCTTATTCCGGTTTAACAAATCACTTTTGGTCGATTCCCTCCTAGACTTTCCGACAAAGCTAGAGTTGATTTGTCCTCTATTGGAGATTGGTTCGAGGAGGAAAATTTCACACATGTCAAAGTTTTTGGAAGTATTGTAGAACCACACATCCTTCCTTTGTATGTTCCATACAAATTGTTAGCACAGGAAATTTCGTATCAGCTGATAGTAGAAGACATGTCTAGAAATTTAAAGAACAACAAGAAGCTTATGTGGCCTACTTTTCCTTTTAAATGTGGTGACTATACTCTCAGAAATTTTGTCCATGTTGAAAAAGAAGTTGTTAAGTTAACCGATCTCAAGCTTTCAACAATCCCAGGAAGGCGATATGATCCTAGGAAGGTGGCATATGATTTTACTACTTCTGTTTCGATTGCTCGGTTTGAACATGAACCAGATTTGTTTGATGATTTGTTTGTTTCTGAAGATAAAATGTCCCAAGTTTTTTATTTGGCCAAGTCTAAACTTCAGGCCGAATAAATGAACAATTTTTTGTTATTTATAAGTCAGAGGTTACTCAAAGTTCCTCTAGATCAGTTGAGAGTTTCTACACAAGGATATGAATCACAACAGAAGGAAACAAGAAGTACATCTGGCAAAGAAGTAACAGGAACTAATCATGTTTTAGAAAAGAATGATGTTAGCAGCAAAGTTGACACTGAAAAGACAGAAACAACTGCTAAAATTGATGTACAGCAGTCTTCGGCCCAGACAAGAAAAGAAAACACAGGTATTGATGCCAATGTGCATACTGAAAAGGGAGGCACAGACAATAAGAATACTGAACAGGAACCTAAAAGTGATATAAACAATAGTGCAAATTCTCAACTTGGAGGAGAAGAAGCTACTAAACTTATTGTTTCTCCTCATTTGCTGAGCCAATATGAACAATTTGCCCAACAAATAGGACAACAGAACACTCCCCAAGTTGATGATCCGAAATACCAAGATATAGAAATCTTCCCTGAAAATCCCATAGGTGAGATCATGTTGAAGATAGAATAAATCCCTCCTCTAGATATATTTTATAGTCCTAAACATAGGGTTGTTGTGAGAAAACAGAGGAAAAGGAGGAGAACCGATCAAGATGCACTTTTGACATCATAGGTGGAATTCATGAATATTGTTTATAAGAATGCTGAGGTGAATCCATCTGAGGATCTCACCAAATTATCCCAGTATGTAGGTGCCTATAGTGTTGCTACTAAAGACAAAGCCTCTGAAGTTACATAGTTAATGAAGCAAAAGGATGTGCAAATAGCCATGTTAGAAGAACAGGTTACAGAGAATCAACAGAAAATCATTCAGTTAGAACAGCGATTGCAGGATGGAGAGCTCAAATAGAAACAATTAGAAGAGCAACTTGTTGTTGAAAAGGAAAAGATCGATGAGCAAACTTTAGAAAAACAACACCAGCTAAATCAAGAAATAGAAAAATTACAGGCTCTTCTACAAAATGAGCAGACTTCAAAGATTGAGAAAGAGAAGATGTTTCAATCTAAATTAGACAAGTTTAAGAATTATCCCAGTTTGGATCAATTCAAAAATGAAGCCCTGGAAACAAACAAGTTATTATGTCAACAATGAAATGAATTTTGTCTAAAAATTGCAGAAGCAGAATCCCTATGTCAATTAACATCTTCCTTGGTAAATGAAGGAGTCACTCTTAAAATTGAATTTGATGAAGCTGATGAAAAGATCTCTGAATTTATTTTATGGCAAGACTCGGAATTAGGAAGAAAAGAAAATCTTCTCAAGATTATGGAGAGACATAAAGAAATTATTTTTGCAGAATGGGAATAGCGTTTGATCAAAGTAGAAAGAGCTACATCCAGAGCTAAAAGCATAATGAACAATGTAACACAGTTGGTGAATGATAACCTATATGAAATCAATTTAATTGCAGATTGTACTCCCAGCCAATTACCTAGGATAAAAGAAACTGATCACAGATGGAAACAAGAGATAATTAATAAAAATCACCAAATTGGCCAACTACAAGGAATATCATGGGATACAATGTGGACTTATCTTATCAATCCACATAGTCAACAAACAGCAATAAAATTTCTTTCAAATGCCATCAATTGCATCATTCCCGAATTCTTCGATGCCACATATACAGGGCAGTTGCACTCAAAGCTTAGTCATCCTGAAGAAGTGAAGGAAATGCTCAAAATCTGCCATCTGGGCACATCCAACACAAAAAATAATCAATGAGTCGGTTTACCTCAAGATCGCATTTTTGTTCTAGATTTTTTGATTTAGATAGATTGTAGAAATAGTTTTAGTTATTTTGTTAAGTACCTATTTAAACCCCTTTCATGCATTTAGAAAGGGGTCCTGAATTTATAATATTTTGACTTGGAGATTACATTTCTGTACTCCATTGACTCTTATATTTTTATAAAGGATCACATCTGGTGATTATGTGCGAAATTTCCTTTAAGAATTGCATTTCTGTATCTTGGAGTTGATTTTACATTGAAGTTGCTGGATTTGGATATCAGATTGCATTGGAAAGTATCAAGATGGATATGGTATTTATATCTATTCACTGTTAGTTTCATTTTATATGTGATATTCTCTTTTAAATTGCTATCGTTTATGTGTATTCGCTTTACAATATTTCTTTATACATATCATTTTTTAGTGTGTAGAAATATTTATCTTTTACAGTATATTCAAACGATATATGATGATGAATGCAATATGTTATTATAACTCTGTTTAATTTCTTAAACAGATTTATCTTTATTTTTTACTGCATATTTCAATTAAGCTATAATACATTTTCATGGTTATTGGTTAATTGAAACAATTCAAAGTTGTATTCACATTTGATGCCCGGGTTAGTTTTAGAATTATCTTATCAGTTTTAGTTAGTTTAAATAGTTTTATTTCAGTCATTTAGTCCCATTTTCCCTTCATTCAATCATTCCATTACCAACCCATTTAAATTACTAGGAAACTGGTCCTATAAATCCAGTCGGAGCCATCACGCCAAATGGAAAAGGAGTCAAGTCCTAAGGTCCCGACCGGGTGGTTATCCCCTAATGTTTGAAGCAGCGATTTTAGAGGCTTCAACATTTTTGGTGCTAGAAGGAGGGAAAAAGATATTAATGGCAGATAAATCCAAATCCGAAAGCCATTCTAAGAGCACATCACCCTCATCAGCTTCAATTTATTCCACATCTCAAATCACAAGAGAAGAAATTGATAAAAGTATTCAAACACCCACTACCAAAGTCTCAGATCAATCAGATAATCCAACTCCTGAATCCCTTGAAGTCGAAGCATTATTTCATAAACTTCAAGGATTCTCATTATCATTGGAAGAATCAGAATTATCTGAAGGTAGTGTCACCTCGCAGTTTGTTTCTTCCAGACCTCTCACTAGGTCACAGAGTGAAAAACTTGGAATTTCCCCAAAAGAATTTCCTATACCTAGTAGAGTCAAAACAAGAAAAACTCTATCGAACACAGAAAGTGGTACTAGTTCTTCATCGCATATTCAATCATCTGTTTCCAAAACTCCAAATCAGAAAAATGCAATAGTCTCATCATCATCTGCTCAAACTACATATGTTCAAACATCTATTGTCTCTTCCAGTACTTCAACTGTTACTACTTATACACAAGTTATCACTTCTAGTTATTCTACCATCATCACAAAAATGGCACAAAGACCATGGACTAGACCGGGAATTGTAAATATGGCTGCACCTTTGCATGATCTACCTGATCATCCTGAAAAATGGCTGCCAAATTTTAGTCCATATACTGGTATACAAGCGGAAGAACATATCAATAACTTTATGCTTGCTATAAATTTAAATCAAGTAATGCATGAAGATGTTGTATTCAGGTTATTTCCTTATACTTTGCAAGGGACAGCAGGATCCTGGTACTTTTCTTTACCTTCAGATTCGATCACAAATTGGGATATGTTTGAAGAGAAATTTTTAACTAAATATGGAGATGATAGATCAATTGCTACCCTAATCAATGATCTCTCCAATTTAAAGACTCAACCCAAGGAACCCATTAAAGATTTTAACTCTCGATTTAATAAACTCGTGAATAAGATCTCTACAACATCTAAACCTAGTGAACAGATTAGAAGTGAATGGTATATTAATGCTTTGCCCTCAAACATAGCAATTTTTGTAGATAGAGCTGCAAAACCAACTTTAGCTAAGAATATGAAAGAAGTTATTTCATTTGAAAAACGAATGATTTCTCTAGATAAGAAAAATGTTATTGAGGAAAGAAAATCAAAGAAAGTCAATTTTAAAGATGTTTTCAAGAAAAAGACACCAAGAGATCCATATGACATGGAAGGTTTACAGAAATTCCTTAAAACCATGTCTAATGAGATGGTTGAGATCAAAAAGCAAGTAGCAGAGACTTCTACAAAGAGACCATTTATAAATTTCAAGAGAAATCAAGTTGAATAAAAACCTCCCATTGCAATATCCAATGCAGAATCAGAAGATGAAGAAGAAGAAGAAACTCCTCTTATGTCAAATGAAGAAGATGAAAGAGAAGAAATAGCTGAACTAAATGGAATGTGGGATTTAATTCTCCCTAATTAAGATAGTGAAATGGAACAAGAAGCTATGCCTGTGAGTACAAGGAGAAAAGCTACATTGGAACCTGTTCAAACTGTTCCAAAAAAGAAAACTACAACTCCGAGTATTAAAGAAAAAACCCCTGCAAAGAGAGATTCTCCCTTACCCACTCAGAATCAGCCATCATCTCCCAATCCTCCCACAACATCATCCAAGACTCTTGTGGTATCAGATACGATGGATTATAACATTTTTTAGGACATGAAAAAGACTAGAGTGAACATCTCATTACATGAACTCAACAAAATTAAACATCAACAAAAGCTGCTATTAAAAGAGTTAAATGCTACACCTATTGCTCCTCTACCAAGTGGTGTAGTAGCTAAAGCAGCTAAAGGGACTGGTAAGCCACCAGACAAAGTAGATGCAACAGACACTGTTCTTATTGGAGAAAGATCAAATTCTCAAACACCTCCATTTTTGTTGACTTATGAAATCTACAACAAGAATTTTCATAATTGTTTAATTGATTTTGGAGCATCCTCTAATATAATGCCTTCTTCAGTATATGCTAAATTGAATATCGAACCACAAAAGTCTGTTGTTCATATTGTACAATTGGATCACTCTAAAGTTCAAGTTGTTGGAAAAATAAATTCAGTTACCATCAGACTAGCTTCTGATCCTAGGATTGTCCAAAGAATTGATATTCTAATTGCAGATATTCCAGAATTCTATGGGTTAGTCTTAAGCAGAGACTGGTCTGCGAAACTTAATGGCTATATCTCAACCGATTTTTCGCATATGTGGCTTCCCTACAAAGGGAAACCAAATCAAATCAAAATCGAGCAAGAAAAACATATGGCACACGCTGTAACTGAATTTGAACAACCAAATGAACCTGTAGCTTTTAACAATAATATTCTTGGAGGTTATTCTGCTAAGTCATTTCTTGGAAATTTTACTGCACCACAATCACCGTTTTTTGTAAATAATTTTGTTTCTCAAATTGAAAATTTTTCGCAATCTGATTCTTCTAGAATTGTTAATATTTCTGATTCATTTTTAGATAAACCTATAGATAAAACTTTATTTTGCTCATTATATTTTGATGGATCAAAATCTAATGATGGAGCAGGAGCAGGATGCATCCTAATTGATCCAAAAGGAGAGAAAACCATGCTATCATGTAGATTAGAATTTGAGTGCACTAATAATACTGCTAAATATGAAGCCTTGATTCAAGGGCTTTATAAGGCCATAGGGTTAAATGTAAAATACTTGAAAGTATATGGAGATTCTGAAATTGTCATAAGACAAGTAAGGAATACCATCCATTGTCTTTCAGGACATCTCAAACATTATCAAACCCTAGTACAGGACCTTACCACTCAATTTCTAGCATTTAATATCTCTTCTATTCCCAGAAATCAAAACACATCAGCTGACTTGTTAGCTAATGTTGCGTCCAAACTCCTTCCTGCTGAAGATTGCAGTCCTAATAGATTTTCAGTAGAGTTGATTTTTCGCCCATCTGTCCCAGACAATATTACTAACTGGAGAGTATTCTACCATGATCAAGATATTTTGAATTTCTTAACTTCTGAGAAATCATATGATGAACAAATTATTGATGAAGATGATCATGATCTACAAATTACTTCAAGAAATAATGAAAATCCGATTCCTAAATCTGTTGTTAAACTTGAGGATCTTTATGATATTAAAGACAGATTCAAGAAAGTTACTAATGCTAAACTTCAAAGTTCAACTTTGAAGTTTGAATTAATCAATCTTGGCTCTGATTCTAAACCTCAGAATGTTAATCTAGGTCTCAATTTAACTCCATATGAAAGATCTGATTTTATTAAACTTCTGATTAAATATAAAAATGTATTCACTTGGAGTTATGAGGATTTAAAGACTTATGATACTTCTGTAATTCAACACACAATTCCAATTCTATCTGATGTTAAGCCTGTTCAACAGAAGTTAAGAAAGATTCATCCAAATCTTGAGGATCAAATCAAAACAGAACTCAATAAACTTTTGAAAGCCAAAATCATTTTTCCTGTAAGGCATTCCAATTGGGTCTCCAACATGGTACCTGTTAGGAAGAAAAATGGTGATATTAGAATCTGTATTGATTTCAGGAATTTAAACAAGGCATGTCAAAAAGAAAATTTCCCATTGCCAACCATGGAGAAAATTCTCCAAAAGGTAGTTGGTTCTGAACTCATGTCCTTCCTTGATGGATTTTCAGGGTATAATCAAATTCTAGTACATCCAGATGATAGGTTGAAAACCACTTTCAGAACCAAATGGGGAACCTATACTTATCAGAAAATGCCTTTTGGTTTAGTAAATGCTGGAGCTACTTTCCAGAGAGCGATGGGCATAGAATTTAAGGGTCTGATTAATAGATCCGTTGTTATTTATCTTGATGACATAACAGTTTATTCAAAAAAGAGATCCAGTGATCTACATGATCTGAAACAAATATTTGAAAGATGTAGCAGGTTTGGTATTTCCTTAAACCCAAAGAAATCCTTCTTTGCTCTCGATCAAGGAAAACTCTCAGAGTTTGTTGTGTCAAAAGAAGGTATATATATCGATCCTGACAGAGTTAAAGAAATTTCTGATATTTCTTTACCTCATAATAAAAAGTCCATGCAATCATTTTTAGGTCAGATTAATTTTGTTCCAGATTTTTCTCAAATTGTTTTACCTATGCAGAATATGATTAGGAAAAAATCAGTGTTCAAATGGGGATATAAAGAAAAGGAAGCCTTTGATGCAATCAAGAAGGCAATCATTGATGCACCTGCATTGAATACTCCCAATTTTTCCAAATATTTTATTTTGTATACTTTGGCAACCGAAACATCCTATGATGCTGTTTTAACACAGCTCAATAATCAACAAATCGAAGCACCGATTTATTTCTTTAGCTCGAATATGGAAGGAGCTGAGCTAAATTATTTCGATGTTGAAAAACAAGCTTTTGTTGTATTTAATTCAATCAAACATTTTAGGCCTTTTCTCTTAAAAACACACACAAAGGTTATTGTCCCATTCTCCGTAGTAAGGTAATTACTAATTCAAAGAGAAGTAGGAGAAAAAAAGGGCTAATTGGGTGATAAATTTGCAAGAATATATTAATGATATTAAACCAACAAAGATTGTTAGAGGACGAGGTTTTTGCCGATTATTAGCGGAGCTCATAACATACCGAGAAAATCAAGATCCAAAAAATGTTGTTCAAGTAAGTCGGATAAGTGTTATGATTATGAATCTCGATGTATTTGATCCAGATATTTTACTTGAAAAATGGGTATGCTCCTTCGATCTTAGCTATAGGA